>CM076682.1:62485310-62882810 GCA_038501925.1 Xenopus petersii
TCAAACCCACTGCTGTCCAGATTCTACGCTTCTGCTCACCTCCTCACTAAAGACAATTAGCTTAGATAGGCAAGATCTATCAAGTATTGTGTCCCTTATTTCCACTTCAAAAAGCCTTCCTACCACTGATGTCAAACTAACAGGCATATCATTTTGAGGCTCAATATAGATCCCTTTCACTTTTAGAAATCTTGGATGATACCATCCATGTGTGGGTCTTTGTTACCTTCACATGTTCTAGTCTCTTTTGAAATTTATCCTGAGTTACCTTGGCATCAATATATATAATACACAAAAGCCATGAATATGTTGTAAATCATATCCTTATAAATGGTGAGTACTGATCTTATCATACATAAAGGGTGAGTAGTAATGTCATCTCTGTCACATGACTCACTGAAACTTGTGTATTATTATAAATAAAGTACCCCCTGTTGCAAAATAAGAGGATATTATAAGTTACTTTCGAGTTCCATGACCTGTACTGTATAAAGACACTCGGCCATCGGCCTCGTCTTTTTATATGGTCATGAAACTCCACGGTAACTTATAATATCCTTATAATTACTAAGAGGGGGTACAGTCACATAGACTGATTGCATTGATTTTTCTGACTAGGGCACCCAGGTGGTGTATTTTTCTCAAGGTGTGCAGCCTGCATCCATCTCTCTCCCCCTACGTTGCTTCAAATGAAAGTTCTTTTCTTCTAGTCTAAAGGGGTGGCCTCTGGTACAGTGATCCACTTTATGGGTAAAAAGGTCCCCTGCTATTAGGGATGTAGCGAACGTCGGAAAAAAAGTTCGCGAACATATTCGCGAACTTGCGCAAAATTGCGAGCGGTTCGCGAACGGTTCGCGAACCCCATAGACTTCAATGGGAAGGCGAACTTTAACATCTACAAAAGACATTTCTGGCCAGAAAAATGATTTTAAAGTTGTTTAAAGGGTGCAACGACCTGGACAGTGGCATGCCAGAGGGGGATCAAGGGCAAAAATGTATCTGAAAAATCTGCCTGTGTGTGCTTGGAAGAGATAGTGTAGGGGGAGAGCTGTTAGTGATTTCAGGGACAGATGATAGTAAGTTTGCTGGCTAGTAATCTGCTTGATACAGCTCTGTATTGGAACAAAAAAATAAATAAAAGCAGTCCTTACAAGGACTACTGTTATTGCAGCAGTCAGCAGATGAGATCAGAAGCAGGACAGCTGCCCACTGCAGCTACATACAGAGCACTGCAGTAGAAGGTA
The DNA here is from genome assembly GCA_038501925.1 of Xenopus petersii. Taxonomy (NCBI): domain Eukaryota; kingdom Metazoa; phylum Chordata; class Amphibia; order Anura; family Pipidae; genus Xenopus; species Xenopus petersii. Next base: position 62,486,555 of record CM076682.1, read on the forward strand.
GATTACTAGCCAGCAAAGCTACCTAAGCTTAAATGTCCCTCAAACCCCTGCAGACTTCTGTCCCTCCAATAACAGAGCAGTATCAAAACGATTACTAGCCAGCAAACTTTCAACTGTCCCTGAAATCACTAACAGGCAGCAGCTCTCTCCCTACACTATCTCTTCAGCACACACAGGCAGAGTGAAAAAAAGCTGCAGGGCTTCGGTTTTTATAGGGAAGGGGAGTGGTCCAAGGGAGAGCTTCCTGATTGGCTGCCATGTACCTGCTGGTCTGGGGTGAGAGGGCAAAAAAAAGCGCCAACAATGGCGAACCCAAAATGGCGAACGTCGCGCGACGTTCGCGAACTTCCGGCGAGCGCGAACACCCGATGTTCGCGCGAACAAGTTCGCCGGCGAACAGTTCGCGACATCTCTACCTGCTATTTGTCTATAATGTCCTCTAATGTACTTGTAAAGTGTAATCATGTCCCCTCGCAAGCTCCATTTTTCCAGAGAAAACAACCCCAACCTTGACAATCTCCACTCATAATTTAAGTCTTCCATCCCTCCAACCAGTTTAGTTACACGTCTCTGCACTCTCTCCAGCTCATTTATATCCCTCTTAAAGGGGAAGGAAACCTAGTCGGCGCAAACCCCCCACCCCCCCTCCCGTTTGGTGCCCACCCTCCCTCCTCCCCCCTGGCCTACCCGTCCCGCTGGGCAAATGCCCCTAACTTGTTACTTACCCTTCTGCGCAGGTCCAGTCCAGGGAGTTCACCGACGACATCTTCTTCCACTCGATCTTCTTCCTGCTGTGAACGGCGTTTTGGCGCATGCGCAGTAGGAGCATTTCGCCGGTACGGATCTACTGCGCATGCTCCAAAAGTCACGCGCATGCGCAGTAGATCGTACCGGCAAACTGATCCTACTGCGCATGCACCGTTCACAGCAGGAAGAAGATTGCGTGGAAGAAGATGTCGTCGGTGAACTCCCAGGACTGGACCTGCGCAGAAGGGTAAGTAACAAGTTAGGGGCATTTGCCCAGCGGGACGGGTAGGCCAAGGGGAGGAGGGGGGGCAACAAACGGGAGGGGGGTGGGGGGTTTGCGCCAACTAGGTTTCCTTCCCCTTTAAGGACTGGAGTCCAAAACTGCACTGCATCCTTTGAGTTAATGCCTTTTTTTATGCAACAGAATGACGCTGCCCAGAATTAGACAACTTGTTATCTACAAAAAACCCTAGATTAAGGAAACTCCCTTCACACTGCCATTTAGGGGCCGATTCACAAAGGGTTGAATATCGAGGGTTTATTAACCTTCGATAGTCGACTGGGAATTAAAATCCTTCGACTTTGAGTATCGAAGTCGAAGGATTTTAGCGCAAATAGTGCGATCGAATGATCGAAGGATTATTCCTTCGATTGAACGATAAAATCCTTTGATTCGAACGATTCCAAGGATTTTAATCCAACGATCGAAGGAATATCCTTCGATCAAAAAACTTAGGAAAGCCTATGGGGACCTTCCCCATAGGCTAACATTGAGTTCGGTAGCTTTTAGATGGCGAGCAAGGGGGTCGAAGTTTTTTCTTAAAGAGCCAGTACTTCAACTATCGAATGGTTGAATGGTGGAACGATTTTTAGTTCAAATAGTTTGATTCGAAGTCGTAGTCGTAGTCGAAGGTCGTAGTAGCCCATTCGATGGTCAAAGTAGCCCAAAAAACACTTCGAAATTCGAAGTTTTTTTACTTCGAATCCTTCACTCGAAGTTAGTGAATTGGCCCCTTAGTGTATAGCTTGCTTTTATATTATTTTTGCCTAACCTTGCATTTATCAACATTGAACCTCATTTTCCAGTTTGCTGCCCAGTCTCCCAACTTAGGCAAATCACTCTGCGTGGAACCCATAGTTCTGCACAATTTAGCATCATCTGCAAAAATAGAAACAGTACTTTCAATGCCCACCTCCAGGTCATTAATAAACAAGTTGAAAAGCAAGGGACCTAGTACAGAGCCCTGCGGTACTCCACTAACAACACTGGTTCAATTAGTAAATGTTCCATTTACCACCACTCTTTGTAGTCTATCTTTTAGCCAGTTCTCTATCCAGGTACAAATACTACGTTCCAGGCCAACATTCCTTAATTTAACCAGTAACCTTTTGTGTGGCACTGTATCAAATTCTTTAGCAAAGTCTAAGTAAAGCACATCTACTGTCATCCCAGAATCAAGGTCCCTGCTTACCTTCTCATAAAAAGAAATTAAGTTAATCTGACAAGATCTATTATGCATAAAACCATGCTGGCACACACTCATAGTATTATGATTTGCTATGATGTCCAGTATCTTATCCTTTATTAACCCTTTGAAAAGCTTTCCTACAACTGACGTCAGACTAACTGGCCTCTCCCTCTGATACAAAGTAGGGGAATTTACTAACAGGTATATTTGTTAGACAGCAATTTTAAGATATCCCATTTTGCTTATGTTCTTAACTCATAACAGATACTAATTCAAGTTATAATCATTATTCAAACACTGTTGAAATAAACTGAGTACCCTCTGTAGACACTGTGGGGCATTTACTTAGTTAGAGTGAAGGAATAGAGGAAAAAAAGTTTGAATTTCGAATGGTCGAATATGGCTACTTGTACCATCGAATGGGCTACTTCGACCTTCGACTTCGACCTTCGACTTCGAATTGAATGATTCAAACTAAAAATCATTCGACTATTCCACCATTTGATAGTCAAAGTACTGTCTCTTTAAAAAATTCTTCGACCCCCTAGTTCGCCACCTAAAACCTACCGAGGCCAATGTTAGCCTATGGGGAAGGTTCCCATAGGCTTCCTAACAATTTCCTGACCAAAGGAATATCCTTCGATCGATGGATTAAAATCCTTCGAATCATTCGATTCGAAAGATTTAATCGTTTGATCGTAGGAATAGCACAGAATCCTTTGACTTCGATATTCGAAGTCGAATGATTTTACTTCGATGGTCAAATATGGAGGGTTAATTAACCCTCGATATTCGACCCTAGGTAAATGTGCCCCTGTATGTATATATACTGGCTATTTTTGACCGTGTACCCCCCCAGATTTTGTGAAAATTATATAATATATGAGTCTAAATATAGCTACAAAGATTGGTGAAAGTGTTTTCTTTGATTTCCTAATATGGGCTAAAATAACGATGTAACTTTTACAGGACATTACAAAATTACAATATGATAATATATGCCTACAAGTAGTTTTTTATATTGTTTTCAGTCAACAGGTTATCCACATAAAAGGGGTTGCATACTCCTTTGTTCAACATGTTCAATGTAGGTTTTCTGCTGAACATGCTTTTTGCCTGTTGTTTTAATCACATAAAATCTATAGATTTTATTTTTTGCAAGGGAAACAGGGAAAATTTAAGCTACACCATATAAGGTTGTTTGAAGTAGGTAAATTACCAGTATATAACCACTTTCCCACCATTCTTTGTTGTCACTTTTTTGTTAACAGGGGTCCATTTTGTAGGCAAATTATTTGTGCACTACTACTCTAATTATCTAATAAGGAAGGACAAAAAATGGAGTATCATCAATTATCCCTGTTTCTACGTTTAGCTCAAGAAATTACAAGAAACATAGATTATGTATCAATAAATATGCAAAAGGTATATTCAGCAAAAGTCCTTTTCACTGAACTCTTGTTGAACAAGTGGATATACTGTCATTTTAATGTATTTTTTATATATATTTATATACAAGTTATTTATCTTTGGAAAATATTATAAAAGCTAGCTATACATAATCCTTGTGTGAAATATTATTACAAATAGTGATCTTAAACTTCATAATTATGTAAAATGTATGACATTCCTATAAAAACCTCTTCGTTTTCAAAGAGGAATGCACTCACATTCAGATAAAGCCAGTGCAAACTGAATGCAGTCTTAATTCTATCCATTTTTAGAAATGCAATTTAAGTATATTATTGTCATTTTAGCACTTTAAGACTAATGTTTGCATTGTGAGGCAATTTTCCTTTACTGAATAGTTACAGGAAAGCACACCTGGTGATTTAATTTGTCTCATATAATGTGCTGATAATTTTATCTGCTTTTAGGAACTAATCTACGCTTAAAATTAGAGAAACACTTGATATGTATCTGGAAGCCACAGCTTTGAGCTAGAGTTGGCTCATTTGAAAAAGTGGACGTGGTTATATTGAAAGAAAACAATTGTATGCTCATACTTTACAAGCAACGCAAATGTACAAACAAAGATTTCAATGCAGCTGCATATTGTTACCCCTCTACTGGGACATTCAGCATTGTAATTGGATATGAGTTGTGAAAAGAAAATATACAGTCCTCAAGTAAAAGGTCTTCTTTTACTCTTTACAAGTGATATTTAATGAATGTGAGCAGTTTAGAAACATCATGTATGCTTCACTGGATCAACTACAAGCAAATAAAATATACAGAAATAAACTTGTGTTTTATGAAACAATATATTATTTAAGAATAAGGTTAGGGTAGTCTGTTACTATAGGATGTAGATTAAAGCAGCAGCTGAAAGGTACAGAAAATTGAAATTAAACAACAAATTTACAAACATAACAACTGACATATTCTAAAATGGATGTAAATTTGAAGGTGCATTTTTATAAAGGCATTTGTGCCCATACAAACGTTAATGGTGTTATTAATGCAAAAAGTGACACCATCTGAATATGTGCATGATTCACGAGAAAACACTGATTGTGGTGTATATCACTCTTAATTGTGGCATACAGAATTTATAATAATACTGGGATAATTGAAAAAGACTGTAGATGTGATAACACTGCACCCCTTCCTAGTAGAGTGTAGATTTATTGTTGGGGCTGACAATACATTGAATACATTGTGACAATTAATCCAGTGATGTCACTAACAGCTCAACTGAGAGACAAAAAAGCCCAAATAAAAAACAAGATGAAATTGAGCTATAGTTTCATGTAGGCTGGACTTCTTTCTGTTTGCCAGTCAACAACTACGACCAAATGACTATGTAAATGTATATTTATTAACATTCTGATTTCTTTTTTTTTTTTTTACAAATGTGTGGTTTCTCTATATTTCTTTAAAACACAAAAAAAATAGCTTTATTAAGTGTAAAAACCACAAAAACCTCTAATAAAAATATTTGCCGGGTAATAGCTGTAGAGGTCCTATAGAAGTCAATGGGAGCTGTGCTGATCATTTTTAATCAACTCAGACTTTTAGAAGTTTTGGGATTTTTCTCATTTGTATTTGTCTGAGGTTTTCAAGGTTTTTGGATTTTTTTAACATTATTTTCCATTCATACTTTTTATAATTGCTTATTTTAATAACTTTCATGACATTCGTGATTTTAGAGAAAGTGAATTTCCTTAAAACCACTAAAATGCAATCTTTGACAACGTGTTGGGTGGCCCTATACCAAAGATCACCAAAACGTTTGATTACTTATTGAATCAATTCATGTGATGCTGAATAGATTGCAGATTGTAGCTTTGGTTCATAAAACTGGTCTGCTACATACTTTTTACCAACAGACAAGCCCTTTGATGTGTGAATAGCAGATTCAGAAACAAATATTGACAGTGTTTCAGTAATTACTTTAAAGTGATACTGACACGTTCCTATGAAAATCATAGGAACATGTCAATATCAAGTATGTGCACCCGGCATATTTTCCCTTAAAGCCACCCCTAGCCCCATGCACCTGCACTGACCCAACCTTCCGGCACTGGTGAAAGACCTTCTGTGCAGTTTCAGTGACGCAGGGCGGCGTGATCCTTTCATAGGCTAATCACGATTCAAAACAGGACTTCAGCCTATGGAAGGATCTGCCCCCAGCCCAGCGTCACGGAAGCAAGGCAGAAGATCAGTTAGTAGTGTGTGTGGTCAGCTGCTCAAAGGTGCGCAGGGCTGGGGGCGGCTTTGAGGGGGACTTTAAAGGAAAATATTCCGGGTGCTGCACATACTTGATACTGACATGTTTCTATGATGTTTATAGGAACGTGTCAGTATTGCTTTAATGCAAAAATGCCATGTATCTATCAATTTTTACATGTAGGAGATTAAAAGCTAACAAAATATTTAATATATTTTATAATATCTTCTATAAGATTTTTTTGACAAACAATTCTCTATCTACTCCAGCATGGTGGATACACTGGGTTTTCCAAATGTTGGTGCAAGGCACTCTGGCAAGATATGTTTTATGTGTTTCTATAAAGCTACTGAATTAGTGATGGGTGAATAAATTCACCAATTGTGAATTTACGATGAATCTCTGCGTTTCGCCGCCGGCGAATATATTCCTGAGACTCCCCCGAAAATTTGCTGGCATAAATTTCTTTTTTATATGCACTGGAAAATTCAATCGCGTCAAAACTGACGCACATCAACACTATTCGGCCGGCCATTGACCAGCCACACCTCCATAAAAAGTAAAACTTCACTTTTATTCAGTAAGTTACAAATACAGGGAAAAGAAATGGCACAACAAGGGCTCAAAGCCTGAAGCATTTTTGACTAGTGATGAAAATAACGCCCATAGACTCTAATTCATGAAAAAATTTGTTGCGCGTCAGAAATTTGTTGTTTAATTTCTCACACGTCAAAAAAGAAATTTGTCGCCCATAGGCTTTAATGGATTTTGGTGAATTTTCACTGTTTTGCTAATTTTTGGTGAAGCGAAACAGGTAAGATTCGACCCATCATTGTTTCTGACTCTCGAGTTCTTAATTATAGGCTCACAAATCAGTAGATAATGTGGACTTCTTGTCACATGTTAAAATCAGCCAATAACATTACTAGATAGATTAAATACTGTACCTATAAAATAAGGGGTTCTGAATAGTGATGGATGAATTTCTCCCGAAAAAATTCATGAAAAAATCATGAAACTCGAAAATTGATGGCCGTGAGCGACTTTTTGGATGCGCTTCCAAAATTTTTCCACCGGCGGTGAAATGCGGCAATTCACCGTAAATTCACGCCAGGCAAATTTAGTCACCCATCACTAGTTCTAAAATAAAAATTGATGAACACAATGTCATTTGAAACCATTTTGTACTATTTATCTTTTAAAAACTCCCTACAATTTTCATGTATGAAGGGTTCATATATCACATCCCTTATGTGTGATTTTCCTCTGAGAGCACCCCGGTGAGTGAGCCACCCAAGGGAGGATACTGGCAAGGATACAAGCGTGGGGCCCCAAACTGACAACAAGTCTTGTGTATTTACCTGCTGTGTGGGAGTGCTGCTGGATTCCAAAGAGAGAGTTACTTTTGGGAAAGGTAGCACTACCTGGGGTATAAGAGCTCTGGGGAACGGAACATTCCATTTGAACTGTGTGGTTATTAACCCATTCCAGAGAATTGGGACTTTCATAATAAAAAGTAGGGATGCACCGAATCCACTATTTTGGATTCGGGCCAAACCACCGGCTAACATTGCACCTCGGTAGGTTTTACTTGCCGAAGTAGGGGGTCAAAGTTTTTTTTAAAGAGACAGTACTTCGACTATCGAATGGTCGAATAGTCGAACGATTTTTCGTTCGATTCGAAGTCAAAGTCGTAGTCGAAGGTTGACGTAGCCCATTTGATGGTCGAAGTAGCCAAAAAATTTTTTGAAATTCGAAGTTTTTTTATTCTATTCCTTCACTCGAACTAAGTGCCCCTGAATCTTTTTACACAGGTGAAATACTGGTTGCACGGTGCATATCTCCTCACCACCGCCATAAAGTGAATAATTGAGAGTGGTATTGAAGTCTTTAAGCATCTGGTTTGAATTCAGAATTGGAGGACTGGTTTTGCAGGAATAGAACATACCCCACTAAGTGAATTTTTGATAGTGATACATACATCTTTAAGCAGCTGGCTTGAATTCAGAGTTGCAGAAGAGAAAGAGTTGCAGAACTGGTTTAGCAGGCAGCAACATACCTCACTAAGTGAATAATTGATAATGACTAGAGATGTCGCGAACTGTTCGCCGGCGAACTTGTTCGCGCGAACATCGGGTGTTCGCGCTCGCCGGAAGTTCGCGAACGTCGCGCGACGTTCGACATTTTGGGTTCGCCATTGTTGGCGCTTTTTTTTGCCCTCTCACCCCAGACCAGCAGGTACATGGCAGCCAATCAGGAAGCTCTCCCCTGGACCACTCCCCTTCCCTATAAAAACCGAAGCCCTGCAGCTTTTTTTCACTCTGCCTGTGTGTGCTGAAGAGATAGTGTAGGGAGAGAGCTGCTGCCTGTTAGTGATTTCAGGGACAGTTGAAAGTTTGCTGGCTAGTAAACGTTTTGATACTGCTCTGTTATTGGAGGGACAGAAGTCTGCAGGGGTTTGAGGGACATTTAAGCTTAGGTAGCTTTGCTGGCTAGTAATCTACCTTCTACTGCAGTGCTCTGTATGTAGCTGCAGTGGGCAGCTGTCCTGCTTCTGATCTCATCTGCTGACTGCTGCAATAGCAATAGTCCTTGTAAGGACTGCTTTTATTTATTTTTTTGTTGTTTTACTACTACTACTACTACTACTACTACTACTATAAGAGCCCAGTGCTATTAGTCTAGCAGTGTTGGGGAGTGGGACTGGTGTGCTAATCTGCTGCTCCTAGTAGTTCAGCAGCACCAACTTTAATTTTTTTTTATTTAACTTTTTTTTATTTTACTACCGCTGTAGTAGTGTATAAGTTGACCTTTTAGGCATTATTTGCCCTGTAGGCATTTTTTGCCCAGTGTGTTATTCAACCAACTGCTATCTAGCTGTGTGACCGTGTTCACATTCTGTCTAAATATCCATAATATTACCGTCTCCAGAAAAAACACCGGAGTGACTTTTTTCAAGCAGCCATAATAAATTTTACGTAATCCGTATCCATCGCTGTAGTAGTGTATAAGTTGACCTTTTAGGCATTATTTGCCCTGTAGGCATTTTTTGCCCAGTGTGTTATTCAACCAACTGCTATCTAGCTGTGTGCCCGTGTTCACATTCTGTCTAAATATCCATAATATTACCGTCTCCAGAAAAAACACCGGAGTGACTTTTTTCAAGCAGCCATAATAAATTTTACGTAATCCGTATCCATCGCTGTAGTAGTGTATAAGTTGACCTTTTAGGCATTATTTGCCCTGTAGGCATTTTTTGCCCAGTGTGTTATTCAACCAACTGCTATCTAGCTGTGTGCCCGTGTTCACATTCTGTCTAAATATCCATAATATTACCGTCTCCAGAAAAAACACCGGAGTGACTTTTTTCAAGCAGCCATAATAAATTTTACGTAATCCGTATCCATCGCTGTAGTAGTGTATAAGTTGACCTTTTAGGCATTATTTGCCCTGTAGGCATTTTTTGCCCAGTGTGTTATTCAACCAACTGCTATCTAGCTGTGTGCCCGTGTTCACATTCTGTCTAAATATCCATAATATTACCGTCTCCAGAAAAAACACCGGAGTGACTTTTTTCAAGCAGCCATAATAAATTTTACGTAATCCGTATCCATCGCTGTAGTAGTGTATAAGTTGACCTTTTAGGCATTATTTGCCCTGTAGGCATTTTTTGCCCAGTGTGTTATTCAACCAACTGCTATCTAGCTGTGTGACCGTGTTCACATTCTGTCTAAATATCCATAATATTACCGTCTCCAGAAAAAACACCGGAGTGACTTTTTTTCAAGCAGCATTCTTATATTTTACGTAATCCGTATCCACCGCTGTGTATACGTTGACCTTGTAGGCATTATTTGCCCTGTAGGCATTTTTTGCCCAGTGTGTTATTCAACCAACTGCTATCTAGCTGTGTGACCGTGTTCTCATTCTGTCTAAATATCCATAATATTACCGTCTCCAGAAAAAACACCGGAGTGACTTTTTTTCAAGCAGCATTCTTATATTTTACGTAATCCGTATCCACCGCTGTGTATACGTTGACCTTGTAGGCATTATTTGCCCTGTAGGCATTTTTTGCCCAGTGTGTTATTCAACCAACTGCTATCTAGCTGTGTGACCGTGTTCTCATTCTGTCTAAATATCCATAATATTACCGTCTCCAGAAAAAACACCGGAGTGACTTTTTTTCAAGCAGCATTCTTATATTTTACGTAATCCGTATCCACCGCTGTGTATACGTTGACCTTGTAGGCATTATTTGCCCTGTAGGCATTTTTTGCCCAGTGTGTTATTCAACCAACTGCTATCTAGCTGTGTGACCGTGTTCTCATTCTGTCTAAATATCCATAATATTACCGTCTCCAGAAAAAACACCGGAGTGACTTTTTTTCAAGCAGCATTCTTATATTTTACGTAATCCGTATCCACCGCTGTGTATACGTTGACCTTGTAGGCATTATTTGCACAGTGTTTTCTTCAAACCGCCATCTAGCTGTGTGAGCTTGTTCACATTTTGTCTAAATATTGATAATATTATCGTCTCTAGAAAAACCACTTGAGTTACTTTTTTTCAAGCAGCATTCATATATTTTACGTAATCCGTATCCACCGCTGTAGTAGTGTATACGTTGATCTTGTAGGCATTATTTGCACACTGTTTTCTTCAAACTGCCATCTAGCTGTGTGTATTATCGTTTCCAGAAAAACCAACTGATTTTTTGTTGTTGTTGTTTTTTTAAAAATAATGCCAGGCAAAGGCAGGCCGCCACGCAGAGGCCGTGCTAGGGGCCGTGCTGCTATGCAATCCTGTGGCCCTAGCAAATTGCCCAGTTTTAAAAAGCCAATGACCCTGAACTCCCAAAATGCTGAAGAGGTAGTTGACTGGCTTACACAGCACACCCCATCCTCTACCGTTTCTAACTTTACCACAACATCCTCCTCATCCTCCACTGCTATGGCCACCCCACGTAACACTTCCTCCACCACCGGTGCCCCTTCTTCACTGGAGTCAGAGGAGTTATTTTCCCATGAGTTTCTTGAACTGAGTAATGCGCAACCATTATTGGCAGAAGAAGATGAAGGAGATGAGGACGTTACACCAGATTTAATTCTGGCAGAGAACACGACAGAGATGGACATAATGATGAGTGATGAGGAGGAGGAGGTCCCCGCTGCTGCTTCCTTCTGTGATGTGTCAGAAGAAATTGATGCATCTGAGGAGAATGATGATGAGGAGATTGATGTTTTGTGGGTGCCTAGTAGAAGAGAGCAAGAGGAGGGTAGTTCAGATGGAGAGACGGAGAGTCAGAGAGGCAGTAGGAGAATAAGACTTAGAAGAAGCAGGGAGGCCAGCCCGCAGGGATCAGTAGGGCAACAACATGTATCGGCACCTGTGTTCAGCCGGCCAACGCACCCGCCATTGCCGCCAATGCCGCCAACTTCTACTGTTACCGCCAGATCGCACACTTCCAAAAAGTCAGCAGTGTGGGATTTTTTTAATGTGTGTGCCTCTGACAAAAGCATTGTAATTTGCAATGAGTGCAGTCAGAAACTGAGCCTTGGTAAGCCCAACAGCCACATAGGTACAACTTCTATGCGAAGGCACATGAGCGGCAAGCACAAAGCACTTTGGGAGCAACACCTCAAAGGCAACAGGCAAACTAAAAGCCACACTCCTTCTGGTCCAGCATCTTACTGCTCTACCTCTGCTCTCCTTGACCCATCTGAACCACCCTCCACTCCGCCTTCCACCTTGACCACCTGTTCCCATTCCCAGTCATCTGCCACCAGCCAAGTTTCTGTGAAGGCCATGTTTGAGCGTAAGAAGCCAATGTCTGACTGTCACCCCCTTGCCCGGCGTCTGACAGCTGGCTTGTCTGCACTCTTAGCCCGCCAGCTTTTACCATACCAGCTGGTGGACTCTGAGGCCTTCCGCAAATTTGTAGCAATTGGGACACCGCAGTGGAAGGTACCCAGCCGCAATTTTTTTTCTAAAAAGGGAATACCACACCTGTACCAACATGTGCAGAGCCAAGTTACCGCATCTCTGTCACTTAGTGTTGGGCCAAAGGTCCATATGACTACTGACGCATGGTCCTCCAAGCATGGTCAGGGCAGGTATGTCACCTACACTGCCCACTGGGTGAACTTGGTAATGGCTGGGAATGGGAAGCAGGGAATGGGTAGCTCAACAACAACAACAACAGTGGAGTTGGTGTCACCGCCACGGATTGCACGCGGTTCTGCCACCACCTCTACTCCTCCATCGCTCTCTACCTCGTCTTCTTCCTCTTCTTCTTCTTACTCTGCTGCTGGGTCCTCCTTCTCCTCCTCCACACCTGTGCACCCCCAGCTCCCCCTAGGCTATTCGACGTGCCAGGTACGCCGTTGTCACGCTGTCTTGGGGATGACGTGCCTGGAAAGCAAAAACCATACCGGATCTGTACTCCTGTCATCTCTGCAGTCACAGGCCGATCGGTGGCTGACCCCACACCAACTGCAGATCGGAAAAGTGGTGTGTGACAATGGAAGCAATCTGTTGGCAGCGTTGAGACTGGGAAATTTAACACATGTGCCCTGCATGGCACATGTGTTAAATTTAATAGTCCAACGTTTTGTCTCCAAGTACCCAGGATTCCAGGACGTTCTCACCCAGTCCAGAAAGGTGTCGGCCCATTTCAGACGTTCCTACACAGCCATGGCACGCCTTGCTGACATTCAGCAGCGCTACAACATGCCAGTCAGGCGTTTGATTTCTGACAGCCAGACTCGCTGGAATTCAACGCTCCTTATGTTGGAACGTCTGCTGCAACAACAAAGGGCCGTCAACGAGTACCTTTTTGAACTGGGTGGTAGGACTGGATCTGCAGAGCTGGGGATTTTTTTCCCCCGTTACTGGGTGCTTATGCGCGATGCCTGCAGGCTCATGCGACCTTTTGAAGAGGTGACAAATATGGTCAGTCGCACCGAAGGCACCATCAGCGACCTAATACCCTTCGCTTTCTTCCTGGAGCGTGCCGTGCGACGAGTGACAGATGAGGCTGTAGACCAGCGTGACGAGGAGCTGGAAGCGCACGATTTATGGTCGCAATCACCAGAACGAACCCAGGCACCTGCTGCAACGCAGGGAGAGGTGCCAGAAGTGGAGTCAGAGGAGGAAGGTGGCTTTGTGGAGGAGGAGGAGGAGGACCAACAGGAGCAGGCTTCCCAGGGGGCTAGTGGTGACCTTTTGGGGACCCCTGGTCTTGTACGTGGCTGGGGGGAGGAGACCGTGGATGATGCAGTCCTTGATAATGAGGAAGCGGAGATGGATAGCTCTGCATCCAACCTTGTGAGAATGGGGTCTTTCATGCTGGCATGCCTGTTGAAGGACCCCCGTATCAAGAGGCTTAAGGAGAAGGACCTGTACTGGGTCGCAACGCTACTAGACCCTCGGTACAAGCATAAAGTGTCAGAAATGTTACCAACATACCACAAGTCCGAAAAGATGCGGCATTTACAAACCAGCCTGCAAAACATGTTGTACAATGCTTTTAAGGGTGATGTCACTTCAGGAACTCATCAACATTCCAGGGGCAGAGGTGCCAGTAATCCTGCCACGAGCACACCTGCAAGGACAAAGCCCTTTGGCCGGTCTGTAACGTCAGACATGCAAATGTTTTTCTGTCCAAGGCAGCGCCACAACCCTTCGGGATCCACCCTCAAAGAACGCCTCGACCGGCAGGTAGCGGACTACCTGGCATTAACTGCAGATATCGACACTCTGAGGAGCGATGAACCCCTGGACTACTGGGTGCGCAGGCTTGATCTGTGGCCAGAGCTGTCACAATTTGCCATGAACCTCTTGTCTTGCCCAGCCTCAAGTGTGCTCTCAGAAAGGACCTTCAGTGCAGCAGGAGGGATTGTAACTGAGAAGAGAACTCGCCTAGGTCACAAAAGTGTCGATTACCTGACCTTTATTAAAATGAATGAGGGGTGGATCTCGGAGGGTTACTGCACGCCGGAAGACTTGTTCTGACTTCTATGCAGCTGTCCTTCTCTTCAAGCCTCATGACTCCACACACAGCTGTCCTTTAGCGTCCTCCTCCCTCCGCCACCGTTACAAACTAGGGTGCAAACCCTACTGGTTTAATTTTTTCTGGCCTCTGTGCTTCAGTGGCTGCAACCAAAAAAACTGGGCAAACAATGTCTACAAGGTCAACGTATGGCGAAAAATGACTATTTTCAGCATTTATATGGCATATTTTTTCTGGCAACTGTGCTTCAGTGGCTGCGTCCAAAAAAATGCATATTTTCTGCATTTATATGGCATAATTTTTCTGGCCTCTGTGCTTCAGTGGCTGCAACCAAAAAAATGCATATTTTCTGCATTTATATGGCATAATTTTTCTGGCCTCTGTGCTTCAGTGGCTGCAACCAAAAAAATGCATATTTTCTGCATTTATATGGCATAATTTTTCTGGCCTCTGTGCTTCAGTGGCTGCAACCAAAAAAATTTATATTTTCAGCATTTATATGGCATAATTTTTCTGGCAACTGTGCTTCAGTGGCTGCGACCAAAAAAATGACTATTTTCAGCATTTCTATGGCATATTTTTTCTGGCCTCTGTGCTTGAGTGGCTGCGGCCAAAAAAACTGGGCAAACAATGCCTACAAGGTCAACGTCGTTGACCTTGTAGGCATTGTTTGCCCAGTTTTTTTGGCCGCAGCCACTCAAGCACAGAGGCCAGAAAAAATATGCCATAGAAATGCTGAAAATAGTCATTTTTTGCCATACCTTGACTCAACGTATATGGCAAAAAATTTATATTTTCAGCATTTATATGGCATATTTTTTCTGGCAACTGTGCTTCAGTGGCTGCGACCAAGAAAACTGGGCAAACAATGCCTACAAGGTCAACGTATGGCAAAAAATGACTATTTTCAGCATTTATATGGCATATTTTTTCTGGCCTCTGTGCTTCAGTGGCTGCAACCAAAAAAATTTATATTTTCAGCATTTATATGGCATAATTTTTCTGGCCTCTGTGCTTCAGTGGCTGCAACCAAAAAAATTTATATTTTCAGCATTTATATGGCATATTTTTTCTGGCAACTGTGCTTCAGTGGCTGCGTCCAAAAAAACTGGGCAAACAATGTCTACAAGGTCAACGTATGGCGAAAAATGACTATTTTCAGCATTTATATGGCATATTTTTTCTGGCAACTGTGCTTCAGTGGCTGCGTCCAAAAAAACTGGGCAAACAATGCCTACAAGGTCAACGTATGGCAGTTGTTTAAAGAGAACAGTAGATTACTAGCCAGCAAAGCTACCTAAGCTAAAATGTCCCTCAAATCCCTGCAGACTTCTGTCCCTCCAATACAGAGCAGTATCACGCAGATTACTAGCCAGCAAACTTACTATCATCTGTCCCTGAAATCACTAACAGCTCTCGCCCTACACTATCTCTTCCAGGCACACACAGGCAGATTTTTCAGATACATTTTTGCCCTTGATCCCCCTCTGGCATGCCACTGTCCAGGTCGTTGCACCCTTTAAACAACTTTAAAATCATTTTTCTGGCCAGAAATGTCTTTTGTAGATGTTAAAGTTCGCCTTCCCATTGAAGTCTATGGGGTTCGCGAACCGTTCGCGAACCGCTCGCAATTTTGCGCAAGTTCGCGAATATGTTCGCGAACTTTTTTTCCGACGTTCGCTACATCCCTAGCTGGGAATGGGAAGCAGGGAATGGGTAGCTCAACAACAACAACAACAGTGGAGTTGGTGTCACCGCCACGGATTGCACGCGGTTCTGCCACCACCTCTACTCCTCCATCGCTCTCTACCTCGTCTTCTTCCTCTTCTTCTTCTTACTCTGCTGCTGGGTCCTCCTTCTCCTCCTCCACACCTGTGCACCCCCAGCTCCCCCTAGGCTATTCGACGTGCCAGGTACGCCGTTGTCACGCTGTCTTGGGGATGACGTGCCTGGAAAGCAAAAACCATACCGGATCTGTACTCCTGTCATCTCTGCAGTCACAGGCCGATCGGTGGCTGACCCCACACCAACTGCAGATCGGAAAAGTGGTGTGTGACAATGGAAGCAATCTGTTGGCAGCGTTGAGACTGGGAAATTTAACACATGTGCCCTGCATGGCACATGTGTTAAATTTAATAGTCCAACGTTTTGTCTCCAAGTACCCAGGATTCCAGGACGTTCTCACCCAGTCCAGAAAGGTGTCGGCCCATTTCAGACGTTCCTACACAGCCATGGCACGCCTTGCTGACATTCAGCAGCGCTACAACATGCCAGTCAGGCGTTTGATTTCTGACAGCCAGACTCGCTGGAATTCAACGCTCCTTATGTTGGAACGTCTGCTGCAACAACAAAGGGCCGTCAACGAGTACCTTTTTGAACTGGGTGGTAGGACTGGATCTGCAGAGCTGGGGATTTTTTTCCCCCGTTACTGGGTGCTTATGCGCGATGCCTGCAGGCTCATGCGACCTTTTGAAGAGGTGACAAATATGGTCAGTCGCACCGAAGGCACCATCAGCGACCTAATACCCTTCGCTTTCTTCCTGGAGCGTGCCGTGCGACGAGTGACAGATGAGGCTGTAGACCAGCGTGACGAGGAGCTGGAAGCGCACGATTTATGGTCGCAATCACCAGAACGAACCCAGGCACCTGCTGCAACGCAGGGAGAGGTGCCAGAAGTGGAGTCAGAGGAGGAAGGTGGCTTTGTGGAGGAGGAGGAGGAGGACCAACAGGAGCAGGCTTCCCAGGGGGCTAGTGGTGACCTTTTGGGGACCCCTGGTCTTGTACGTGGCTGGGGGGAGGAGACCGTGGATGATGCAGTCCTTGATAATGAGGAAGCGGAGATGGATAGCTCTGCATCCAACCTTGTGAGAATGGGGTCTTTCATGCTGGCATGCCTGTTGAAGGACCCCCGTATCAAGAGGCTTAAGGAGAAGGACCTGTACTGGGTCGCAACGCTACTAGACCCTCGGTACAAGCATAAAGTGGCAGAAATGTTACCAACATACCACAAGTCCGAAAAGATGCGGCATTTACAAACCAGCCTGCAAAACATGTTGTACAATGCTTTTAAGGGTGATGTCACTTCAGGAACTCATCAACATTCCAGGGGCAGAGGTGCCAGTAATCCTGCCACGAGCACACCTGCAAGGACAAAGCCCTTTGGCCGGTCTGTAACGTCAGACATGCAAATGTTTTTCTGTCCAAGGCAGCGCCACAACCCTTCGGGATCCACCCTCAAAGAACGCCTCGACCGGCAGGTAGCGGACTACCTGGCATTAACTGCAGATATCGACACTCTGAGGAGCGATGAACCCCTGGACTACTGGGTGCGCAGGCTTGATCTGTGGCCAGAGCTGTCACAATTTGCCATGAACCTCTTGTCTTGCCCAGCCTCAAGTGTGCTCTCAGAAAGGACCTTCAGTGCAGCAGGAGGGATTGTAACTGAGAAGAGAACTCGCCTAGGTCACAAAAGTGTCGATTACCTGACCTTTATTAAAATGAATGAGGGGTGGATCTCGGAGGGTTACTGCACGCCGGAAGACTTGTTCTGACTTCTATGCAGCTGTCCTTCTCTTCAAGCCTCATGACTCCACACACAGCTGTCCTTTAGCGTCCTCCTCCCTCCGCCACCGTTACAAACTAGGGTGCAAACCCTACTGGTTTAATTTTTTCTGGCCTCTGTGCTTCAGTGGCTGCGTCCAAAAAAACGGGGCAAACAATGTCTACAAGGTCAACGTATGGCGAAAAATTACTATTTTCAGCATTTATATGGCATATTTTTTCTGGCAACTGTGCTTCAGTGGCTGCGTCCAAAAAAATGCATATTTTCTGCATTTATATGGCATAATTTTTCTGGCCTCTGTGCTTCAGTGGCTGCAACCAAAAAAATGCATATTTTGTCCATTTATATGGCATAATTTTTCTAGCCTCTGTGCTTCAGTGGCTGCAACCAAAAAAATGCATATTTTCTCCATTTATATGGCATAATTTTTCTAGCCTCTGTGCTTCAGTGGCTGCAACCAAAAAAATGCATATTTTCTCCATTTATATGGCATAATTTTTCTGGCCTCTGTGCTTCAGTGGCTGCAACCAAAAAAATTTATATTTTCAGCATTTATATGGCATAATTTTTCTGTCAACTGTGCTTCAGTGGCTGCGACCAAAAAAATGCATATTTTCTGCATTTATATGGCATAATTTTTCTGGCCTCTGTGCTTCAGTGGCTGCAACCAAAAAAATTTATATTTTCAGCATTTATATGGCATAATTTTTCTGGCAACTGTGCTTCAGTGGCTGCGACCAAAAAAATGACTATTTTCAGCATTTATATGGCATATTTTTTCTGGCCTCTGTGCTTCAGTGGCTGCGGCCAAAAAAACTGGGCAAACAATGCCTACAAGGTCAACGACGTTGACCTTGTAGGCATTGTTTGCCCAGTTTTTTTGGCCGCAGCCACTGAAGCACAGAGGCCAGAAAAAATATGCCACATAAATGCTGAAAATAGTCATTTTTTGCCATACGTTGACTCAACGTATATGGCAAAAAATGACTATTTTCAGCATTTATATGGCATATTTTTTCTGGCAACTGTGCTTCAGTGGCTGCGTCCAAAAAAACTGGGCAAACAATGTCTACAAGGTCAACGTATGGCGAAAAATTACTATTTTAAGCATTTATATGGCATATTTTTTCTGGCAACTGTGCTTCAGTGGCTGCGTCCAAAAAAAACTGGGCAAACAATGTCTACAAGGTCAACGTATGGCGAAAAATGACTATTTTCAGCATTTATATGGCATATTTTTTCTGGCAACTGTGCTTCAGTGGCTGCGTCCAAAAAAACTGGGCAAACAATGCCTACAAGGGCAACGTATGGCAGTTGTTTAAAGAGAACAGTAGATTACTAGCCAGCAAAGCTACCTAAGCTAAAATGTCCCTCAAATCCCTGCAGACTTCTGTCCCTCCAATACAGAGCAGTATCAAGCAGATTACTAGCCAGCAAACTTACTATCATCTGTCCCTGAAATCACTAACAGCTCTCCCCCTACACTATCTCTTCCAAGCACACACAGGCAGATTTTTCAGATACATTTTTGCCCTTGATCCCCCTCTGGCATGCCACTGTCCAGGTCGTTGCACCCTTTAAACAACTTTAAAATCATTTTTCTGGCCAGAAATGTCTTTTTTAGATGTTAAAGTTCGCCTTCCCATTGAAGTCTATGGGGTTCGCGAACCGTTCGCGAACCGCTCGCATTTTTGCGCAAGTTCGCGAATATGTTCGCGAACTTTTTTTCCGACGTTCGCTACATCCCTAATAATGACATATAAGTCTTTAATCAGCTGACTTAAATTCAGACTTGCAGAACTGGTTTAGCAGGAATAGAACATACACCAATAAGTAAATAATTTATAGTGATATTAATATCTTTCTGCAGGGACAGGGTTAAGAGGGATATTTAAATGTTAATTAGATATATTCTTGTACTAGCAAAATATACAGGACTATATACATACATAAGACTTGTGACTGGATATACTACATTAATATTATTATTGATTTATAAATCTCGAAAATATATTTGCAACACTGCACAACAGAAGGTGAAAGTTCAAAAAAAGTCCATTGGATAGCGTTATTGTATTTAGGCCTACCGTGAAGGGCCCCTAACTGTTACGAGATAGGTCATACTTGACCAGATTTCGGTTCAGGCTATGCTTAAGAAGGGTGTGAGAGTGCTAGTCTGGTGTGGTGATGAATTCGGCATGCACTACAAGCTTGGGTTTGATTAAAGGAATCAGGAAGGTGAGGTACATAGATTCTATGCAGTCATTTGTTATTTATTTTTTGCTTTTGCAATAGGATCTTTTTTATATGAATCCAGGACATTTGTTGGCAGTATTCTGAGCTGCATGGTCAAGATATAGAGATTCAGGAGGCAGTTAGGTATACCAAGGGAGCAAACCACTGTTAGATGGTTGGCTTTTAGAAGATTGTACTGGGGTAGTTTATCACCATTCTTATCTCATGTTGCTGTTGCTGGGTTAATCAAGGCATATGAAGTTCAGGAAGGACAACACACTGGAATTGTAATCCCAGGAACACTTGCCCTTTGGTATTAGGCTATGGATTAGTGATAGTGGGGCCCAAAATACTACTATTGTTATATAAATGTTATTTTTTTTTTAAATGTTGTGTCAATGATTATCCAAAGATGAATAAACAGTATCTGTCTAATTTATTGAAGGGGCAATGCTGTGATGAGGGGGATATTATGGACAGCAGTTGTTTAGAGTGAAATAAGAGAATATAGGTGGCAGTTCCTCTGGCCTTCTATAGTCACTGTGAAATGTAAAAGAACATAATAAAGAAACTTGAAGTAGACCTGTCCCTGCTTAGACTTTTTTTAATGTGAATATTTCAGAGAGTAAAATCCTTTAAGATTTTCGATTCACTGGACGCTCAAATCTTGAGTTCTGTACTAAGTGGATTGGTGTTTTAAGTACAAGCAACATCTAAATATTGAAAACAACAGGGGCAGACCTGTGACATCATAGGTTGGACCAGTGGTGAAATGGGAGGCATTATTGCAGTCATGGACTATGATGTGGCGATGAGCAATTGGCTAATCGTCATGTCAATGAAGGGGAATCCGGTTTTCCTTATTTAGAAAACCAGGCAGGCAGTCTTGACCCGGGAAGCCCTTCTGAAACAAGGCTGTCCAGGTTAAAACCGGACTGGTGGCAACTCGAGTTGTATTGAACATCTAGAGATAAACTACTGCATTTCTTGGCAACAAATGTCCTATTTTATATAAAAGTAGTGATGGGTGAATTTACTGTATTTGCCAGGCATGGATTCGCTGCAGATTTCTGCATTTCACTACCTGCGAGTTGTTTTGTGAAACTGCTGTAAAATTCGCTGGTGAAAATATTCGCTGCAGCAAAAAAGTCGCTTGTGTAAATATTGGCTCACGTCAGAATAATTTTGACGCCCATTGACTTTAATGCATTTGGACAAAAGAGTCGCCCATGTAAAAATTGACGCTCATGTAAAAACTTTTGCATGTCAAAATAATTTTGAAGCCCATTGACTTTTTTTCAGCGAAACGAGACAGATTCGCCTATAACTATACAAGAGAGGGTTTTTAGTCTATAGTCCTGTAGAGAGTCATGAATGATTTTTTACCTCCTGTTTATTTACTGGTGTAAGAACTAAATTGTTCTATACAGCTTATCTGTTATCTGCTGTTCTGTGTCTTTTTGCCTTGTTTATCTTGAATGACTGCCACATGACTTCATAGCATCTTAATTATATTCCTAGGGATGCCCCAGGCAACCCTACTGGCCTTCTCTCCTTCCTAGCTCATGCACGAATGAACGCAAGTCAATTATGAGATGGGGTAGAGGTAAGTGACATGCCATTGGTGGAGGGACAAGTACCCAGACTACAGGTAGGCCATAGAAGAGGTATGTGCCTACCACCCCACTACCATTGCGCAGTAAAGCACATGCCTTGTCTGCTCAGCCCTAGTCATGGGGCTAGACATATTTTTAGTTTCCCAGCTGCCCCCAGTTATGTGACTTGTGCTCTGATAAACTTCAGTCACTCTTTACTGCTGCACTGCAAGTTGGAGTGATATCACCCCTCCCCCCAGCCCACAGTAGCCTAACAACAGAACAATGGGAAGGTAACCCGATAGCAGCTCCCTAACACAAGATAACAGCTGCCTGGTAGATCTAAGAACAGCACTCAATAGTAAAATCCAGGTCCCACTGCAACACATTCAGTTAAATTGAGTAGGAGAAACAACAGCCTGCCAGAAAGCAGTTCCACCCTAAAGTGCTGGCTCTTTATGAAAGCACATGACTAGGCAAAATGTCCTGAGATGGCTGCCTACACACTTATTGTGTAGAGGGAATTATTTGCAGTGTAAACAGTGTAATTTAGAAATAAAAACTACATCATAAAAATCATGACAGAATCCCTTTAAGGAAACATCTGAGTACTGTAAATCAAAACTGAATATTCTGTTAAACATGCACTGGAATCTGAATTCATTACTAAATATATTTATGAATTTTAGTTGTGTAAAATCCAAATTAGTCCTATTCTATATTGTTTGGAAAGGTATATAGGAGGGTTAAGTTAAACCACTGGGCTGTACAATTGCCTCCACCAGAAAATGTTTGTTTTATCTGTGTGGTTTATTTCTTGATTTCTTAGCATTGTGTTTGATTACCTTATTATTAACATGACATTCCACATTTCTAAGAGCTAATTTTCAATCTGGTGTTATCCTATAAGAATGTTATTTTGGCAAGTTAAGATGTGAATAATTTATGGACCATAACTCCCCATGATGATGGTATTAAGGCAGTACATGATGTTTTAGATGTCTCCACAAGCTATAGTAGACCACCTATTGATTTTATGTGTAAGGTGCTGGAGGTTAATTTAACTACTTTAGAATTTAAAATACCTTTTATTTACAGAAAGAGAGGATGGCAATCAGAGCAAATGTGGCTTCTGCTTATTCTGAATGTTGTTACGGCTTATTATTAATACACAGAGGATATTTTTGTTATTTGTTAGGTTGATGAAAGGTCTGATACCATGGTGTCAGTTTGAACTCCCAATCCTCCCCTGTAAACATTACAAAAATAAAAAAAATACTTTAGAAAAAGTAAACATTTTTTATTGCATGTCAGTTTACAATGTTTCCAGAACAATACATGATATAGTTAATAAGTGGAATATTCTGTAAATTGATAAGAACCAAAATAATCAGTAAAAAAAAAACTATTTGTAGGATATTTTAATGCCATTAGATATTGGCCTCTTTGAAAAAAGGTTTTTATAAATGTTCAGGATGTGCCACCTGTTGCAATTTGGTTACAAGGAAATATTTTAGGCAGCCACACTAGTAAAGTAAAATGATGTACAAGAACACATGTAATTTATATTATTGCAGTACCTTCTCAGGTGGAACACAGAAGGAACACATAGAAATCACTGCTCAGCATTGCTAAAGACTCTAGACTCTTGTAAAACAGATATGTCCATGATAATAACTGAACCCAAAAGAGATGGAGATTAAAAAAGAGACTTTCTTTAAATACTGTAGGCCTAAAGGGCCTTAGTGAACATTTTTTTTATTATTGTTAAATAATATAATTTTAGTAATATTGGCAATCATGTTTCATGTATTAATAGGGTTTGTATATATATTATATCTATTGTATTTATTGTGTTTATTGCTTTGTATTTATTTGTGTATGTATCAAATTGGAGCACTCTGGATAGGCTAGACCTGTTCCCTGGACTATAGCACATGGCGGAGGTGGTGACTATGTGTGGCTTATGATGAGTCTTTATCTGGGGTGATTTGGACCCCTAAACTGCCCTGAGGTGGCTCCTCTGATGCCGCCCCCCTTCCCCTACTATCTTACCTTGCCTCACATAGGAGCAGGTCTGGGGCAATTGCGATCTCTTGCACTAATAAAGCTGAATTCCCAGTTTCAAACTCGTACATTCGGCTCTAAAAGTTACCAGAAGCATTTTTTTGCTGCCGCTGGTAACATTCAGGGAAATGCTGCCTTAGACAAGGTTTTCACCTTGCCTCATGAAAGGTGTGCTCCTGGTCTTTATATAATTTGTATATCGCTGGTATTAGTATCTTGATAAAGGCTTTTTATTAATGGTTAATGGTTATCTGTTAGCACCAGGGCATTGATAACCTTTTAAGTGTGTGTGTGTATGCAAGGAATTGAGCATTTACATATACAAATGATATATATATATATATATATATATATATATATATATATATATATATAGACATATATATATATATATATATATATATATATATATATATATATATATACATATAGCAGTCCACGAAAGCACTCACAGCAGCCGCCATAAAGTGTATATCAACAAGTCTTTATTTGTGCATGGTGTACCAACATGTTTCAGCTCACCTGGAGCTGTCGTCAGCTTTATGGCGGCTGCTGTGAGTGCTTTTGTGGACTGCTATAATCAATTTTGGTTAGCACCCGGCAAATTGCTAATTGATTGGTGAGTGCCGATAAATTCCACATATATATATATATATATATATATATATATATATATATATACATACATATAATATATATTGACACACATTTTTTTTGCCTATTGGAGTCTATGGGCATCATTTTTGCTGCAAAACTTCGCTAATCACTAATAAGAGGTTTTGCACACATGTTGGGTGCTCATGTCCACATCAGCCCCATCACTAGGGATGTAGCGAACGTCGGAAAAAAAGTTCGCGAACATATTCGCGAACTTGCGCAAAATTGCGAGCGGTTCGCGAACGGTTCGCGAACCCCATAGACTTCAATGGGAAGGCGAACTTTAACATCTACAAAAGACATTTCTGGCCAGAAAAATGATTTTAAAGTTGTTTAAAGGGTGCAACGACCTGGACAGTGGCATGCCAGAGGGGGATCAAGGGCAAAAATGTATCTGAAAAATCTGCCTGTGTGTGCTTGGAAGAGATAGTGTAGGGGGAGAGCTGTTAGTGATTTCAGGGACAGATGATAGTAAGTTTGCTGGCTAGTAATCTGCGTGATACTGCTCTGTATTGGAGGGACAGAAGTCTGCAGGGATTTGAGGGACATTTTAGCTTAGGTAGCTTTGCTGGCTAGTAATCTACTGTTCTCTTTAAACAACTGCCATACGTTGACCTTGTAGGCATTGTTTGCCCAGTTTTTTTGGACGCAGCCACTGAAGCACAGTTGCCAGAAAAAATATGCCATATAAATGCTGAAAATAGTCATTTTTCGCCATACGTTATTCAACCAACTGCTATCTAGCTGTGTGCCCGTGTTCACATTCTGTCTAAATATCCATAATATTACCGTCTCCAGAAAAAACACCGGAGTGACTTTTTTTCAAGCAGCATTCTTATATTTTACGTAATCCGTATCCACCGCTGTGTATACGTTGACCTTGTAGGCATTATTTGCCCTGTAGGCATTTTTTGCCCAGTGTGTTATTCAACCAACTGCTATCTAGCTGTGTGACCGTGTTCACATTCTGTCTAAATATCCATAATATTACCGTCTCCAGAAAAAACACCGGAGTGACTTTTTTTCAAGCAGCATTCTTATATTTTACGTAATCCGTATCCACCGCTGTGTATACGTTGACCTTGTAGGCATTATTTGCACAGTGTTTTCTTCAAACCGCCATCTAGCTGTGTGAGCTTGTTCACATTTTGTCTAAATATTGATAATATTATCGTCTCTAGAAAAACCACTTGAGTTACTTTTTTTCAAGCAGCATTCATATATTTTACGTAATCCGTATCCACCGCTGTAGTAGTGTATACGTTGATCTTGTAGGCATTATTTGCACACTGTTTTCTTCAAACTGCCATCTAGCTGTGTGTATTATCGTTTCCAGAAAAACCAACTGAGTTTTTGTTGTTGTTGTTTTTTTAAAAATAATGCCAGGCAAAGGCAGGCCGCCACGCAGAGGCCGTGCTAGGGGCCGTGCTGCTATGCAATCCTGTGGCCCTAGCAAATTGCCCAGTTTTAAAAAGCCAATGACCCTGAACTCCCAAAATGCTGAAGAGGTAGTTGACTGGCTTACACAGCACACCCCATCCTCTACCGTTTCTAACTTTACCACAACATCCTCCTCATCCTCCACTGCTATGGCCACCCCACGTAACACTTCCTCCACCACCGGTGCCCCATCTTCACTGGAGTCAGAGGAGTTATTTTCCCATGAGTTTCTTGAACTGAGTAATGCGCAACCATTATTGGCAGAAGAAGATGAAGGAGATGAGGACGTTACACCAGATTTAATTCTGGCAGAGAACACGACAGAGATGGACATAATGATGAGTGATGAGGAGGAGGAGGAGGTCCCCGCTGCTGCTTCCTTCTGTGATGTGTCAGAAGAAATTGATGCATCTGAGGAGAATGATGATGAGGAGATTGATGTTTTGTGGGTGCCTAGTAGAAGAGAGCAAGAGGAGGGTAGTTCAGATGGAGAGACGGAGAGTCAGAGAGGCAGTAGGAGAATAAGACTTAGAAGAAGCAGGGAGGCCAGCCCGCAGGGATCAGTAGGGCAACAACATGTATCGGCACCTGTGTTCAGCCGGCCAACGCACCCGCCATTGCCGCCAATGCCGCCAACTTCTACTGTTACCGCCAGATCGCAGACTTCCAAAAAGTCAGCAGTGTGGCATTTTTTTAATGTGTGTGCCTCTGACAAAAGCATTGTAATTTGCAATGAGTGCAGTCAGAAACTGAGCCTTGGTAAGCCCAACAGCCACATAGGTACAACTTCTATGCGAAGGCACATGAGCGGCAAGCACAAAGCACTTTGGGAGCAACACCTCAAAGGCAACAGGCAAACTAAAAGTCACACTCCTTCTGGTCCAGCATCTTACTGCTCTACCTCTGCTCTCCTTGACCCATCTGAACCACCCTCCACTCCGCCTTCCACCTTGACCACCTGTTCCCATTCCCAGTCATCTGCCACCAGCCAAGTTTCTGTGAAGGCCATGTTTGAGCGTAAGAAGCCAATGTCTGACTGTCACCCCCTTGCCCGGCGTCTGACAGCTGGCTTGTCTGCACTCTTAGCCCGCCAGCTTTTACCATACCAGCTGGTGGACTCTGAGGCCTTCCGCAAATTTGTAGCAATTGGGACACCGCAGTGGAAGGTACCCAGCCGCAATTTTTTTTCTAAAAAGGGAATACCACACCTGTACCAACATGTGCAGAGCCAAGTTACCGCATCTCTGTCACTTAGTGTTGGGCCAAAGGTCCATATGACTACTGACGCATGGTCCTCCAAGCATGGTCAGGGCAGGTATGTCACCTACACTGCCCACTGGGTGAACTTGGTAATGGCTGGGAATGGGAAGCAGGGAATGGGTAGCTCAACAACAACAACAACAGTGGAGTTGGTGTCACCGCCACGGATTGCACGCGGTTCTGCCACCACCTCTACTCCTCCATCGCTCTCTACCTCGTCTTCTTCCTCTTCTTCTTCTTACTCTGCTGCTGGGTCCTCCTTCTCCTCCTCCACACCTGTGCACCCCCAGCTCCCCCTAGGCTATTCGACGTGCCAGGTACGCCGTTGTCACGCTGTCTTGGGGATGACGTGCCTGGAAAGCAAAAACCATACCGGATCTGTACTCCTGTCATCTCTGCAGTCACAGGCCGATCGGTGGCTGACCCCACACCAACTGCAGATCGGAAAAGTGGTGTGTGACAATGGAAGCAATCTGTTGGCAGCGTTGAGACTGGGAAATTTAACACATGTGCCCTGCATGGCACATGTGTTAAATTTAATAGTCCAACGTTTTGTCTCCAAGTACCCAGGATTCCAGGACGTTCTCACCCAGTCCAGAAAGGTGTCGGCCCATTTCAGACGTTCCTACACAGCCATGGCACGCCTTGCTGACATTCAGCAGCGCTACAACATGCCAGTCAGGCGTTTGATTTCTGACAGCCAGACTCGCTGGAATTCAACGCTCCTTATGTTGGAACGTCTGCTGCAACAACAAAGGGCCGTCAACGAGTACCTTTTTGAACTGGGTGGTAGGACTGGATCTGCAGAGCTGGGGATTTTTTTCCCCCGTTACTGGGTGCTTATGCGCGATGCCTGCAGGCTCATGCGACCTTTTGAAGAGGTGACAAATATGGTCAGTCGCACCGAAGGCACCATCAGCGACCTAATACCCTTCGCTTTCTTCCTGGAGCGTGCCGTGCGACGAGTGACAGATGAGGCTGTAGACCAGCGTGACGAGGAGCTGGAAGCGCACGATTTATGGTCGCAATCACCAGAACGAACCCAGGCACCTGCTGCAACGCAGGGAGAGGTGCCAGAAGTGGAGTCAGAGGAGGAAGGTGGCTTTGTGGAGGAGGAGGAGGAGGACCAACAGGAGCAGGCTTCCCAGGGGGCTAGTGGTGACCTTTTGGGGACCCCTGGTCTTGTACGTGGCTGGGGGGAGGAGACCGTGGATGATGCAGTCCTTGATAATGAGGAAGCGGAGATGGATAGCTCTGCATCCAACCTTGTGAGAATGGGGTCTTTCATGCTGGCATGCCTGTTGAAGGACCCCCGTATCAAGAGGCTTAAGGAGAAGGACCTGTACTGGGTCGCAACGCTACTAGACCCTCGGTACAAGCATAAAGTGTCAGAAATGTTACCAACATACCACAAGTCCGAAAAGATGCGGCATTTACAAACCAGCCTGCAAAACATGTTGTACAATGCTTTTAAGGGTGATGTCACTTCAGGAACTCATCAACATTCCAGGGGCAGAGGTGCCAGTAATCCTGCCACGAGCACACCTGCAAGGACAAAGCCCTTTGGCCGGTCTGTAACGTCAGACATGCAAATGTTTTTCTGTCCAAGGCAGCGCCACAACCCTTCTGGATCCACCCTCAAAGAACGCCTCGACCGGCAGGTAGCGGACTACCTGGCATTAACTGCAGATATCGACACTCTGAGGAGCGATGAACCCCTGGACTACTGGGTGCGCAGGCTTGATCTGTGGCCAGAGCTGTCACAATTTGCCATGAACCTCTTGTCTTGCCCAGCCTCAAGTGTGCTCTCAGAAAGGACCTTCAGTGCAGCAGGAGGGATTGTAACTGAGAAGAGAACTCGCCTAGGTCACAAAAGTGTCGATTACCTGACCTTTATTAAAATGAATGAGGGGTGGATCTCGGAGGGTTACTGCACGCCGGAAGACTTGTTCTGACTTCTATGCAGCTGTCCTTCTCTTCAAGCCTCATGACTCCACACACAGCTGTCCTTTAGCGTCCTCCTCCCTCCGCCACCGTTACAAACTAGGGTGCAAACCCTACTGGTTTAATTTTTTCTGGCCTCTGTGCTTCAGTGGCTGCAACCAAAAAAACTGGGCAAACAATGTCTACAAGGTCAACGTATGGCGAAAAATGACTATTTTCAGCATTTATATGGCATATTTTTTCTGGCAACTGTGCTTCAGTGGCTGCGTCCAAAAAAATGCATATTTTCTGCATTTATATGGCATAATTTTTCTGGCCTCTGTGCTTCAGTGGCTGCAACCAAAAAAATGCATATTTTCTGCATTTATATGGCATACTTTTTCTGGCCTCTGTGCTTCAGTGGCTGCAACCAAAAAAATGCATATTTTCTGCATTTATATGGCATAATTTTTCTGGCCTCTGTGCTTCAGTGGCTGCAACCAAAAAAATGCATATTTTCTGCATTTATATGGCATAATTTTTCTGGCCTCTGTGCTTCAGTGGCTGCAACCAAAAAAATGCATATTTTCTGCATTTATATGGCATAATTTTTCTGGCCTCTGTGCTTCAGTGGCTGCAACCAAAAAAATGCATATTTTCTGCATTTATATGGCATAATTTTTCTGGCCTCTGTGCTTCAGTGGCTGCAACCAAAAAAATGCATATTTTCTGCATTTATATGGCATAATTTTTCTGGCCTCTGTGCTTCAGTGGCTGCAACCAAAAAAATTTATATTTTCAGCATTTATATGGCATAATTTTTCTGGCCTCTGTGCTTCAGTGGCTGCAACCAAAAAAATTTATTTTTTCAGCATTTATATGGCATATTTTTTCTGGCAACTGTGCTTCAGTGGCTGCGTCCAAAAAAACTGGGCAAACAATGTCTACAAGGTCAACGTATGGCGAAAAATGACTATTTTCAGCATTTATATGGCATAATTTTTCTGGCCTCTGTGCTTCAGTGGCTGCAACCAAAAAAATTTATATTTTCAGCATTTATATGGCATATTTTTTCTGGCAACTGTGCTTCAGTGGCTGCGTCCAAAAAAACTGGGCAAACAATGTCTACAAGGTCAACACACTGGGCAAAAAATGCCTACAGGGCAAATAATGCCTAAAAGGTCAACTTATACACTACTACAGCGATGGATACGGATTACGTAAAATTTATTATGGCTGCTTGAAAAAAGTCACTCCGGTGTTTTTTCTGGAGACGGTAATATTATGGATATTTAGACAGAATGTGAACACGGGCACACAGCTAGATAGCAGTTGGTTGAATAACACACTGGGCAAAAAATGCCTACAGGGCAAATAATGCCTACAAGGTCAACTTATACACTACTACAGCGAGGGATACGGATTACGTAAAATTTATTATGGCTGCTTGAAAAAAGTCACTCCGGTGTTTTTTCTGGAGACGGTAATATTATGGATATTTAGACAGAATGTGAACACGGGCACACAGCTAGATAGCAGTTGGTTGAATAACACACTGGGCAAAAAATGCCTACAGGGCAAATAATGCCTAAAAGGTCAACTTATACACTACTACAGCGATGGATACGGATTACGTAAAATTTATTATGGCTGCTTGAAAAAAGTCACTCCGGTGTTTTTTCTGGAGACGGTAATATTATGGATATTTAGACAGAATGTGAACACGGGCACACAGCTAGATAGCAGTTGGTTGAATAACACACTGGGCAAAAAATGCCTACAGGGCAAATAATGCCTAAAAGGTCAACTTATACACTACTACAGCGGTAGTAAAATAAAAAAAAAGTTAAATAAAAAAAGAATGAATATTAAAAAAAAAAAATTAAAGTTGGTGCTGCTGAACTACTAGGAGCAGCAGATTAGCACACCAGTCCCACTCCCCAACACTGCTAGACTAATAGCACTGGGCTCTTATAGTAGTAGTAGTAGTAGTAGTAGTAGTAGTAGTAGTAGTAGTAGTAAAACAACAAAAAAATAAATAAAAGCAGTCCTTACAAGGACTATTGCTATTGCAGCAGTCAGCAGATGAGATCAGAAGCAGGACAGCTGCCCACTGCAGCTACATACAGAGCACTGCAGTAGAAGGTAGATTACTAGCCAGCAAAGCTACCTAAGCTTAAATGTCCCTCAAACCCCTGCAGACTTCTGTCCCTCCAATAACAGAGCAGTATCAAAACGATTACTAGCCAGCAAACTTTCAACTGTCCCTGAAATCACTAACAGGCAGCAGCTCTCTCCCTACACTATCTCTTCAGCACACACAGGCAGAGTGAAAAAAAGCTGCAGGGCTTCGGTTTTTATAGGGAAGGGGAGTGGTCCAAGGGAGAGCTTCCTGATTGGCTGCCATGTACCTGCTGGTCTGGGGTGAGAGGGCAAAAAAAAGCGCCAACAATGGCGAACCCAAAATGGCGAACGTCGCGCGACGTTCGCGAACTTCCGGCGAGCGCGAACACCCGATGTTCGCGCGAACAAGTTCGCCGGCGAACAGTTCGCGACATCTCTACCCATCACCAGTGTTCAGATGGGTGAGGTCAGGTCTCTTTGCAGGTTAGTAAAGTTCTTCCACTCCCTGAAATTTGTAAATAACATTACTACAATATTAATGAAACCCCAAACTTGTTGCCAGGTAGGTATGGCGTTGTTAACAATATAGTTGTATGATAGAGTGGCACTTGTGGCTTAATGAATGCCACTTAAATAGCTAATACCAATATACATTTAGCTGCATGTTTGTGTGCTTGTGTGTATGTGTGTATGTGTGTATGTGTGTATGTGTGCATGTGTGTAGAAAAAAGGCAGTTTTTTACCTAATAAGGGTATAGTTGCTATGCAACTATAAAATTATCATTTTGATAAATATCACTGTAACAGTTGACACTTCAAAATTGTTTTTGTTAAATATTTTTACTTGTTTAAAAAAATAAATGTATGTAAAAGATGGGAATGTATTATTTTGCAAACAAAATACCAGAGAGTAGGTATAACTAGTAATGGTTTAAAAGAATTCAAAATTAGTAAGAACACCTTGGAGAATAAAACTGGGTTTCCTTACCATAATAGTGCCCTTTCATACAAAAAAAAATATATACCTGCCCTGTCTGGGAATGTCTGATATCACATGTGACAGACAGAACTAAAGTCAAGGAGGCAGATTTACTAAAGAGCGAAGTGGCCACCACTGGCGACAATTAGCCAGAAATCCCATCCACAGGGACATCGCCAATTTACTAACAGGTGTAAAGGACAATTCGCTAGAAAAAGAGACTGTCGCAAGCGTGCGTTCACACCCTATTGCCAGGCTCATTTTCGCACAAGCGAACATTCGTAACTGCAAATTCTCAAAAATGTGAATTTTACTGAATGATACCTCTTTTGCCAGAGTTTCCTTCTCCACCTTAGACCAGGCAAACTGATAAAACAAAGCTACATCCTCCTCAATCTTATGTCAGTGACATCATATCCTGTATGCCGGAAGTTGTAAAAACACTGACGTCTTTTCATTTTTTAAAGCGGGATTGTCTTAAAGTCCTAAAAAGATTTTTGTGGTAACAATTTTTTTAACCAATTTGAGGGGCATGCCACATTTGTTTAGGGTGGTCTCATGTCTAGGGCATTAGAGGATCTTTTTATTCTTTATTTTGCTTCCTTGGATGTGTATAACAATAAGTAGCCACTTCAAACATTTTAGCCCCATGGTTGGAGAACCTGTGAGCAAGGATTAAACATAGCTAGATCCAGTAACGTAACTACCCTCTTTCAGGCCTTGGTGCAGGATGTGCACCGCCCCCCCCTCCCCTCCAGACGCGTGGTTTCCTTACCGCGTTTGCTATGTCGCAGTCTCCAGCAGGCCCCAAGGGAGAGCGGGCCTGGGTGTGATCGCACCCCCTGCTCCCCTAGTAGTTACGCCACTGGCTAGATCCAGATACATAAGTTGCAAAAGAAATTTGAGTGTTCTTTATTCAAGTGTCCTTTAATTCTAATCACCAATGTATATACAGGGTTAAAGGTAAACTGCCCTAGTCATGTATTTCCTATAAAATAATGTACTGAGAAGAGTGGAAAATTCAATTAATTAAAGACGTTTTAAACTTCTGTTAGCATACCTTCAATTTATGTTTTTCCTGTAAGGAAGTAAGCCTCACAGCAAAATGATGTTTCAGTGTATCTGTGTGGGGCTGCACTCACCTCTGAGTTTAACTAATTGCCATTGGGAATATCAAATTATGAAGTGCTTGAAGATAAATAAAAACCTGATTTATGCTATACAAATTGGTTAATGTGGGCATTCTGTTCTTATTAATATGCTTAGGTAGTTTAATATAATTATAGTTCAGTTTAAAATCATTACAGATGTTGCTTGAAGACATTTAAATTAAATCCTTTCATAATAGAACAGACAGTTCTTGTGAGTATGAAAAATGTAGATAAAATGATCATCTTATTAGAGCTGTACACTGTTCTGTTTAAGGGAGTTTGTGTTAGTAGATCTTTTATTCTGACAGCGCATTTCAGCCACTGGAGGTTTTTCCCTCAGCTTTAACTATCGCTTAGTGATATACAGTAAGAGACTGCCCTCATTTTCTCACTGTTGGCCAGATGTCTCTGTGTGTGTCATAAAATGGGCAAAGTATTTTGACCTCTCTGTGCTTTGATGTCAATTTCAATGAATTAACCACTCTAGCAAACATATTACAGCATGTTAATTCATAGAATGAAAAAGGATAAAAAGATCAGTGTCTTCCCTATGGCATGTACTTTACTTAATAAATTTAGAAAGCTCCAATCCTGCTTTTTTTATTACTTATTTTCGTGAAACAAATCCAAGGCTTCCTATTCAGTAAGTAAAATTCCCTGTATTACACACACTTTTTTTTTATAGAAATTAATAAACAAAAACATTTTTAAGAAATTATATTTGGTCCTATGCAACCCCTATATTTTGGTAGAGAACATTCTAAAATCAATCCTCTACTGTAAATACAATCCAATACCTACAGTATTTGACCCTTATAGAAACAAAATCTAATTCTTTATCACCTATTATTTGGATTAGCATTAAAATTATGAAATGTTAGCGCTGTTCTGTATTTGAAGTCTGGAAAAGGAGGAATGAAACTAAAAATAAAAGTGATGCAAAGGAAATCAAAATGTAAAAATTCTAATTAAAAAGTATAATATAATTATACATGTGCAGACATTTTTTATTGGTAAAATGTACGAAAACCCTTAAATAGCCTAGAGCCTTAAGATTTTTTTTGGCGGAATCTCCCAGTTTGGTTCAATATTTGGTACCACCAATTTATCACAGAGATGCATGTAACGGTTGTCCTACTATCCTCATAAGCATTTAGTCACATTTTTCGCCCTAAAGTTTGAGATTAGGTTGCCTTGGGTCACTAGGCAAGCCATGCCTGCATCTTGGTAAATTCACTCTAAATTACTGGGTGGTGCTGCAATCCATCATAGGAACCCTTCTCAGACAAAAGAGTAAAGAGTAGATTAAAACCATGGATTTTGAGATTCCTATGCAAAATCATTCTGGCCTGGATGAGCAGCACAAATGAACAGAAGGATGGTTTAAGGTGGGGGTTTATTTCCTTGCCTGTTCCCTAGTCTGTTCTTCACTAGTATAAAAGTATTTCAATGAAAGCCGTGGGGGTAGTTGCACAGAGCTGTCTCAAATCTCCACAGTGATTTATTCTGAAAACTGATTTGGACTGAACAATAATAATCCACTAATAATCTGGGTTCTTAAAAGACTTTTTGCGCAAAGATAATGAATGTCAAAACGCTATGAGCTTGGTTATTTGTCAATTGTACAGGTACAATTGCTCTATGTCAAGTCTATGGTCAAGTTTTCACCAACATTGGTTGAATAAGAGTCTGTATGTGGGAATGTAAAAATGTAGTAGAAGTTAATGGTAATTCTATATTATGGATTGTAATACAGCATATGTGTTCATGAGGGAGTCCAGTGTGACTTGACCACAGTTTTGCAGACTGGATGAATGTGATAAGAGGAAACATCCAGAAATCCTCAAACTGTACCATCATTTCTTATCCAAGGGCTATTCAGGAATTGACTATGTACTATATCCTACTATAAGGGAAACGACTCATCAACGCCACATCCAAGATGGCAGCACCCTGTCCTCCCACATGGTTCTTCCTGGTCATAGCACTGTGACGCCAGCTCCTACTCGCCAGCCAATTTGACGCCAGCACCGGAATGGACGCCGGCGGTTGAAACTTTGTGCATTCCTGGGTGTGAGTCTAGCCTTGTTATATGGATTCTAGTGTACCGACTTCTGCCTGTTAAACCGTATTGACCCTATTCTGCCTGGATTGACCCCTTTGTCTGGACTTTGACCATTCTATTGTTGAACCCTTTTGTACCGTGAACTTTGGTGTTACAAACTGCTTCCTCCTTGGTCCCCACTACTAACTGAGCCTTCAGGCCCTTACACCTATAGCATATGTCCTCTGATCTGATTGGAAAGCATTACAATTCAATAACAGTGAATCCTCAATCCACTATTTTTGAATTGTAATTCTTTCCAAACAGGTCAGAGGACATACTGTATGCTATAGGAGATAGTACACAGTCAATTCCTGAATACCCATGAATAACCAATGATGGTACAGTTTCCTAAAAGACAGTTATGAGAGCTGTAATAAAGGTGTAATCACTTGGATATTCATAAAGCTATAACAGGGTTGTTGCTACTAAAATTTACTAATAGGGCCCGACCAATTGTATGACAGATGCAATTAAAAGGAATATTGGCCACTACCTTTCCCTCCCCATTATATGGAGTGGGGAGAATCAAAACACATGTTTAAATAAGGACAGGGATTGACTTGAGCACCATTGCACAATGTACAGGGCTGCACTTGGATCAACTATCAGAAGAAACCTAGCACTGCAGTCTCTGTTATCAGCTCACCACAGATCATTCATGGAAACAGCAACACACAAACATGGATAATCTCTTGTTCATGATCACTGCCTATACTAACTACAGTAATTATTATTATTAATATCATGAACTGATTGCTCATTTTAACTTGAACAAACCAGATATCACTACACTGTAGATTACAATAATTCTCTATGAATTTCTTTGGAGCTGTAGTCAGGTACTCTACTCTCCTGGACAGCCTCTGGATCCTCTTTCCCTATTATACACCTGTATCTATTTATTTATGGCTTATAGCACTGGGTTTTTAATATGGCTTTTACCAGCCTTCATAATATAACTACTGTAACTCAAAGTTAAAGCACAACAGCGTAAATTGAATTGAATTTGATCGTAATTAATTCTAATTCGATTCGTGTTTGCAGGTCGACCCTATTCACCTGAATTCAAAAAATGGAATTTTTTTTGATAAATTTTGATTGGTTGTTATTTTTCAAAATTCATCTATGGGAGATGGCTGCCCCGTAATTCGGAGCTTTCTGGATATCGAGTTTCCTGATTATGGATCCCATACCTGTAGTCATTTTACATAAATAAAGATGGTAAAGGGTGCCTATTAAAATTAAGAATAGTTAATATGAAAATAAAGATGGTTAAGTATGCCTGTTAAAATTAAGGATCGTTATTATGATTAATGGATTGAAGGATGGATTGCCATGTGAAACAGTGTCACCCAGACATACAAATCTGTATAATAAATGTCCTTTTCAAATTAAACATGAAATTCAATTTCTGTTTTTTATTAAAGCTTTCATAGCTGTAGTAAGCTCATTTAAAAATCTCAGTTATCAATCAAATATTGTCTGCCCCTCCTCTATGCCTTAGGCATTGAGGCAGGGCAGACAATTACTTTCACTTTCCATTCAGCACTTCCTAGATGTCACTGCTCTCCATACATTCCCCTGTTCTTTTCACCATGTAATTGTATAACCAGGGCATGGGGATGAACATCAGGTCCCCCATTCTGGCACACAAACAAGATTCTGACATGATGCAAGGCTTGCCTTAATAACAGTGCAAACAAAATGGCTCCTGCCTGCTTGCTATAATTATGAATTCCCAGACTGAAGGAAACAAGGTTCAACTAATTTTTATAGTGTAATTAAAGTTCATTTTGCTTGACTAATGTGATAAAATAGGATTTTGAATAATTTCTTTGGGTGACGAATCCCCTATAACAAAGGATGCTAGTGTGCATCCATGCCAGACTTTCTATCTATCTGTCTGTATTGGGTGTATGCAATGGTGGTTGCAGAAAGGAGAAGTTATACTGCAGAGTGCCTGGTGTTGGGATGAGGGACTCTTGAGCAAAGCCTCTACTGACTTTTTTTTAGAACTTTTTATTGAAAAGTTAATGCAGTTACAATATTAATTTTTACAGGACCTGGTAGGGGCAGGGTATTTTACAGATCTTTCTCTGGTTGGTGTATTTCAGGGAAACGGGTACACGTTTGAAACATACTGTAAGTTATGGCACACCACCAATTTCATATGATGTTCCTACTTTTGTTCATTAGATTTTGGTTGAACATTTGTACTTCCCTTCGTTTGTTTGCTGTACCTGCATTATTTTGCATGGGGCAGAGGAGGCAGCTAATATGTTCCCAGACTTACTGGGCTGCTTTTTTTTTTTTTTTTTGAATCTCTGTAAAGTTGTTGTTCAGGCTATTCTTCAGCTCCAAGACATAAAACCCTAGATATCATCATATACGCTAGCCTATAAAAACCAAGTACTGTATATAACTTTTTCTCTGATGCTACAGGTCTACTTTGCTACAGAAAGAACCCGAGTGCACTATGTTAGACGATGACTCCCTACTTTGCCCCTTTGTTACTGTATATTGACCTTGCTTGTAACCTGACCCTGATTTGCCTGACTTGTATGCTACCTTTCTGCCTGATCTGTTGTAAATCCTCTCTAATCACTGTAACTTGGCCAACTCATTCAAAGCCCAGTTCAGTATTGTCAGAGCTGTAAGATTTGGAAATGCCTATGCCAAACAACATGCTTGGAGCCTTTGCACTCCCCATTAAGTGCTACGGAGAAACATTGCATTACCTTGTTTAACTATATTTATTATCAAGTTTCCCTTCAAAGGAATACTTTGGTTGTGATGGACATCTTAGCTATTTATACTGTTCCCAATGTTTCACTTGATTACCAGAAATTACAGTTTCTTACCATGATATTATACTAGATAAGTTATTTTTTAGCTTTTTTGCTGAGATTTGTGCAGGTTGAAGTCAAGACATTTCTAGACTTGTCTATTACTCTAAATTATAAAAAAACAATGATCAAAAAGAATAATTTATTTGTCTGTAAGTACAATTCTGTAACAAGCTTTCTTGTTCACAAGTTTAGGTTGTCTGTGATAGACCATAATAGATAAAATTGAGGGTAAAGTAGTGTCTGCACTGCGTCAGGTATGATACCCATGGAATACTCACAAATTGGATCATCATCTTGAAGTCCTGACCAAGCAGCACTTTTTGAGGGCAGTCTGGTGAGCCACGAGTGGCAACTTGGGGGGGGAAATGCATGTTCTAAAAATGTTTGTTCTCCAGGGAATCCAATCTATTATGTGACACAATACAGGTTTTCGTGACATTACTTTAGGTTTTCACAACAAACTTGAATTGGGGTCAGAATGAGGGTAAGCAGATATTGGTTGGACTTTGGGTAAGGGGGTAAACGTTAGTTGTGGTCCTATCAAAACAGTCCTGGTCTTAAGTGTAAGCAAGCAGTTACTCAAAAACAGTGCATGTCTATGGTAATGGAGAAAGTATGGTTCACTTTATAGCTTTCTTATGATTCAGATTTTCTTATACATTATTTTTGTTTTATGTTTAATATGAAAACACTGTTCTAGTTCCAGTCATTACAAAGATTTAAAACAAACAAATGAGCAAATACAAGAAGAGCACTTGCACTCTTTCGGATGTTAATATTGCTGTTTATTAGCCGAATAAGTAAATTCATTTTCTAAAATGAAATGAAGGAAATAAAGGTAAATGCATGTTACAAAATAAAAGGCAAATTGCATGCTCAATTTTACAAATAATCTTTCTAAAACGATACTGGGAAGTGATGCAGCAACAGAAATTTTGATATATTATGTATCTAATAGATGTTGGCATTCTATTAGCAAGTCTGTTAGACTAATAAGTAATAAGATACACAAATCAAATTCTACATTGCCTCATAAGCAATTTTCAGCTGAATCCTATTAACCTCAACCTTATATTGTATGCCAAAGTACAAGCAAAATTGATTATTAAATACCTGCGCCTGCATTAAGAAAATCATCAAAAATAGGAGATAAACTTAATACACAGAGTTTGTTAATTTAGGGAAAACACATAAATATAAAATGTTATGTATTTGCCTGGATAAATATATGTTTTATGTGCTATATTACACAGATGAATAGTATATGCAGTGCCTTACATAAGCAAAATGCAAAAAAGATTAGTTGCATAGGTATTCACACCCACACTAGGGGGCACATTTACCTAGGGTCGAAGTAAAATCCTTCCACTTCGAATATCGAAGTCTAAGGATTTTGCTCTATTCCTACGATCGAATGATCGAAGGAATAATCGTTTGAATCCTTCGAATCGAACGATTAGAAGGATTTTAATCCATCGATCGAAGGATATTCCTTTGATCAGAAAATTGTTAGGAAGCCTATGGTGACCTTCCCCATAGGCTAACATTGGCCTCGGTAGGTTTTAGGTGGTGAACTAGGGGGTCGAAGTATTTTTTAAAGAGACAGTACTTTGACTATCAAATGGTCGAATAGTCTAACGATTTTTAGTTCAAATCGTTCGATTCGAAGTCGAAGGTTGTAGTCGAAGGTCGAAGTAGCCTATTCGATGGTCCAAGTAGCCATATTCGACCATTCGAAATTCGAACTTTTTTTCCTCTATTCCTTCACTCGAACTAAGTAAATGG
This sequence comes from Xenopus petersii, assembly GCA_038501925.1. NCBI lineage: Eukaryota > Metazoa > Chordata > Amphibia > Anura > Pipidae > Xenopus > Xenopus petersii. The sequence continues at coordinate 62,526,193 of CM076682.1, forward strand.
ACCCCAATGTCAATTCCAGTTAAAACCACTTTTGGCTGTTACAAGCAACCTTCTATTTTTTGGGGTAACTAGATACCAGCCTTGCACACTGTTTACTGATAGCAATTAGCAAATGTGTCCCTTTTTACATTGAAGTCTATGAGTAGTGATGGGCGAATTTATTCGCCAGGCGCAAATTTGCGGCGAATTTGCGCGATTCGCCACCAGCGAATAAATTCGCGAAACTCCCGTGAAAATTCGCGTCAAAAATTCGCCGGCGTCAAAAAATTTTTTTTCGAAAAAACGGACGCCGGCGTCAAAAACGGGCGCCGGCGTCAAAAACGGGCGCCGGCGTCGAAAAAACGGGCGCCGGCGTCAAAAACGAGACACCGGCGCTGATTCACTAATTTTTCACCGTTTCGCGAATTTCACGCGAAATTCGCGAATTTTTCGGCGAAGCGAAACGGCGCAAATTCGCCCATCACTATCTATGAGTGTTTTTTTGTGGTGACATTTTTTGCAGAGATTTTTGCACTATCCATTCTTCCTTTTTCCTATTCTTCCTATTTTATGAAGGCAGTGTTGGACTGGGGGTTGGGCCACCACATCAGGGGCTTGCACGCACACACACACCCCTGGGCCCCGCACCAACTCTACCAACCCCCACGGGCCCCCTTCTCCAGCAGCAAACCCCATCCACCCCCTTCTTCCTTGGGCCAGTGCGTACCTTCCCTGTCTTCACACACAAGCCAAACAGTCTCAAGCAGCCCCAGCGAGCAGGTCTGGGCCAGCTTGGGCCCACCAGGTTTTTCCCAGTGACCCGCTGGCCCAGTCTGACCCCGTTTTATCCTTGCTTTGAGTGAATGGGACTTGTGCTGAACATTTTGGCTATGATTTTCATCACAAAAAATGCTTTTTGTTTTTTGAACCAAACAGTGTTCCATGTTTGTTACATCTGATGTAGATAATTACAACATAGATTATCAGTGCACAGATAAACAGAAGTCCATTTTGTAAGGGGATTATTTGATTTTTGGTCATCTAGGTAATCTATTTTGCATGGACTAAACATGGAGTAGCTTCAGTTTCCTTTTTTGCCCTGTTTAACCCTGTTACAAATAACAAAAACTATAGATTTTTTTGTGATCAAAACAAAAGGAAATGCCCTAATCACTGCACTCATGTTGAAATGGGGTAAACTATAATGCAGTGTTTAAGGTTAGGGCTCCTCCTTTAAGGGGGAGCAAGATTAGTAATAACAATTTAAGTAGTATTGATCTTCACTGGAAGGCCCAATTGAGTATGTGTTTTCAGCAAATTAGCCACATATGCGCCAATGTAGTTGAGCCGTCTCTCATTCTGCTCCAGCATTCCCTCATCCTTTCAGCTTGCTCAGGTGATGCTCTCAAGCTCTCTCTGATGATCTTAGAATTATAAAAGAAGCCAAGTGTCTTTCAGGAATAAAAAATACGATTTAAAAAATGCATCCAGAATTGCTGCCATTGTATGACATTAATGCTCCAATCATTTAAAAAAATGTTTCATCATAATATAGGAGTCTTGAAAAAGAGTTTTATAAGTACATCACTCATGACTCCATTATGGGCTTCTAATTTTTCTGCTGTACATTTAAAATGGATAAATTAGCATACTATATTGCTCATTCTCACATTCTGCCCTGAAATATTGCTGCATTATATCTGCTCACAATATTTCTTTAATACAGTTTGTCCTGAAGGCTGCCTTGAGCAACAGATGCGTGATTGTTCAGCGAGGGCTGTGCCTCATTTGTTCCTGTACATTGTGCCTAATTAATGCTAACTTGTCTGTACATAAAAAGTACAATAAGCTGTCCTTTCCAATTTAATTCTGACAGTTTAATCGAATCTGTTTTCTTTAAAAAATAATTAGATCATTTACACTTCATTAACATGTAATGTTATGTTGAGACATTCATCATAATGATTTCTTATTTTTCTTCGGCAATATTATCTCCTCTAATGAAACTGTTAGCACCAGACATGGTTTAATTAGCTATATCATATCACTGCAATGTCTGCGGGAGCAAGGGTTTCTAGAATTTGAATTGAATTTTGTCAACAAGGTAGGCATAATGTGAATCTTAAACCAGCATATTACAAGCCTGCTATAATAACTTGTTCTAATCCTTTCTAGCACTTACATATTTTTAAAGTGCGAGTTAGATAAATGAAAAAATCTGCATGAGAAGTAATTCACATTGACAATATACAACGAAAAATAAAGCATATAGGGAAGGTGTTACCTGGCTCAATTCTGCATTACACTTGAAGAGAACATGTTGGTGAAAGAAAAAAAGGTTCAAAGTGTCAAATCAGCATTCGAAGAATTTTTTCTTTTAGTAATGTTCAGTGCAAGGTCATAACTACTACTGAAAGATTTTTTACAAAAGGTGAATAGCTGGATATTGCTTTTAACAATAATTTAGCTGATATTAAGGAGCAAAGAATAAAAACAAATGTAAAGTGGCATAAATGGTGCGCAAAGAATTGCACTTCTCTTGTATATGGTCCTGGCTGGGCCTAGCAGCTAAACATACTAAAATGGCAGAATGTGCTTCTACCCTGGAGCTCCCCTATCCCACAGATCATTCTGGACAGGCATGGTAGAGGCACAAGTACTAAGTATATTTGCTCTAAGGCAGTGGTTCACAAACTGTGGGACTAGGGGGCCTAGTTTGAAGGTCTCTTAGGAAAATATTAACGATGAATGACATTAAGGATGAATGCTTGTATTTTGTACAAGAAGTTCCCAGTCCCCAGGAATGAATTTTAAAAGTTATTTAGGGCAAGATATGAGCATTTATATGATGTCATAGATATTCTTGATAAAAACAATGTTATCATATGTTTGCTATGAGCTATAGGGGACGGTGGACTTGAATGAAATGTGTTCAAAAATCATTGGTCTAAGGGGTGCGATTTTGAGCCCCTTAACACTAGCACCCCTGTCCATAGTAAATAAGCCCTACAGAATGGTAGAAAAAACAAGAATTTACTGACTTTCAAAAAGTCTAATTAGAAAATGCAAAAATCATTCATACTTGAAAATACCTTTACACTAAGCAACCGTTTTCCAAAACTTAGGGGGTTATGTATTAAAGTCCGAATGCAAAAAAACTCGAAAAAGAACCGCAAATTATTCGAGAATCATTATACCTCGAGGATGGAAAAAGTCCAAATCTGAAAATCCTCAATTTCAGACTTGCCTTGGTTGTATATATGTCAATGGGAGAGGCCCCTATCTTATTTGGAAGTTTCTGTGGTCTGCGCTGGATTTAGCCTGAAAATTTGACTATTTCAGGCTTTATGAGCAAAAATCCTGAAAGAGCCAGAAAAAATTCTCAATCATACGATTTGGATTTTCAATTGATTTCAATGAGTTTGTTCCCAATCCGATTAAATTGTGCTTTTTTTTAATAGTAAATGAGGTCAAATCATGGATTCTAGTTTGGTCTGACTTTTTTTATTTAAATAAATTAGAAAGTGTACCCTAACCTTGCCACTATAATACAGTGACTCAATGGTGAGCACAAGGTAAAGTCAATGGATAATGCCATGTTGTTAATCCCCCAATGACTACAGTTGTTTCATTCCTACCCCAAAAGTGGAAAAATGCCCTAGTTCAGTGCAGTTTCTGTAGAAATGTATATACACAGCTACATTTATAAATGGTTTTATTTCTTCAGTAATCTCGAGTGCCGTGGCTGACTAACTTTGCCAGATCAAGCACTACTTAAATATCCATTAAAGGGGATGTTCAAATTTGGCAATGATATTACACTAGTACCTTTTAGATGATCCTCATGCAAAACATAATACTTTTATAGCTACAGTACTTCATCTTCTGCTACATTTCTGCTCTTGATTTTTACCCTTTTCAATGCTACATTCTTTTAAAGACAAGGCCTCTCCTTCACTGTCATGTGCATGGAATTGCATCAGTGCTGGTGCTCCATGGCTTCATGCTTAATGTTTAAAGCAAGCATATTACAAAGACATTTTATTCAGTGTGAACTGCTGCACTGGCTTAATCTGATTGAATGTTAAAGAGATTATGTCATGATTTTTATGATGTAAAACAAGTGTACTTTTTTTAGCTGTAATATTGGTATGCAGGCAGCCATTTCAGGTAATTTTGCCTGATCCTTTCAGAAAGAGCCAATACTTCCCATTGGAGCTGCTTTCATATAGGCTATTGTTTCACCAATTCAATGTAACTGAAGGATTCCCAGTGGGATTTTTACTATTATTTGTGATTTTCATATCTACCAGGGAGCTATTATCTTGTTTCAGGGAGCTATTATCTGGTAACCTTCCCATTGTTTTGCTGTAGGGGAGGGGTTGATATCTCTCAAACTTGCAGTGCAGCAGTGAAGCATGACTGAAGTTTATAAGAGAACAATTGAAATGACTGGGGGCATCTGGGAAACTAACGACATGCAGTTTCAGACTGGGATGCCAAGGGCCCATCAGAAGACCTTAGGCTCAGGGCCCACTTTTCAAACTATTATTACTCCTCTCCTCACTCAACCTCTTTATTCTCCTCGTCTCTTTTCGCTACATACTATACTATATTATTCCATTTTTACGCCTCTTTGTTACCATAAAGAAATGGGAAATGACCATGAAATAGGCCAAATTGTTAGAAGCAAGAGGCCCACTGACACCTGGGGAGTTTTCCTGGTATCCCAAAGGGCCAGTCCGACACTGACGACATGTCTAACCCCATGTTAGATTTCAAAATTAAATATAGAAAAAAATATATTTTCTCTTTTGAAAAACAGATTTCAGTGTAGAAGTCTGAGCAGCACCATTAACTGATGTGTTTAGGGAAAAAATGTTTTCCCGTGACAGAATCCCTTTAACATCCCCTTTAACTTAAGGCATGAAAACTAATTTTGCCTCTTTATAGATCTCTGTTAAGGCCTTAATTTGAGTATGCAGTGCAATCTGGGACTGCCATACTATTATGTTCATTATTAAGGTGACCTGTAACTGCTGCCTGCTGATTGGTTGCTGTAGGTTATTCCACCAGATGCAGTCTCCGAGACTGTTATTGCACCAGCCTTCCATTAACTTTATTTTCTTGATTTATAAAATTACAATTGATCATGCAAATTTGTGCAATTGAATATGTGATTACTATGTTTTTCAATTTTGTTCTTTACTTTTTTAAGCTCCATTTTAACAACAGAATCATAAACTTTTTCTTCTAACTTTTTGTGAAATCAGCTAGTGTCTGCGTAAATAATACTTTAAAGTAAGACAAAGGATTTCTTGGAGACCACATTATGCTAATAAGGGCTCAGTTTTCTTGAACGATTTTAAATTATCATCTTGCCAACAGGTTTTGCAGAACTAGCACTTAAAGTATCATTATTTTTAAACTCTAATTGTATTCATTTCTCTTTATTTATGTAATGTCATTGGTTGCCAAGGAAAGTCTATCTGACCCTTGCTGATAAAATTGATATAATGCATGATCCATGAATCCCAATGCTGTGTTCTCTTTGAAGCAGCATTTTACTATTTTTTTTTCAGTATTTTTAAATATATCAAACTAAAATCTATGAACTCCTTATCAGATGTAGATCAAAGAATAACCTTTGTCACCAACCTATAATAGGTTCTAATTTTTCATCCTAACAAAATGTTACATTGTTCTGACCCCTAAATTATATATTGATACTGTGCCCCATATAACCTGTATAATGAAATGATTTAAACAATATAGATTTTTTCCCTTTTTCTGAATTTCATTATTAGCATTGCTTCTGTATGATATTCATTTGCGAGCTAATATTTGAATGCATGGATTTGTTGCAAATTTCAACAATTCGCCAACTGCAAATGTTTTCACGAAACTGCTGCAAAAATTTGCAGTGTAAAAATCTGCTGCAACAAAAAAATTGTCGCGCGTAAAAATTGTCATACATCAAAATTATTTTGACACCCTTTGACTTTAATATATTTGGGCAAAAGAGTCGGGTGTGTAAAAATTGTCGTTTGCATAAAAATTTCCGCTTGTCAAAATTATTCGAACGCCCATTGACTTTAAAGAGTTGCACATATTAAAATTATTTTGATGCCCATTAACTTCAATGCGTTTTGCGAATTTTCGCAGTTTAGTGAATTTTTCCAGAGTTTTGCGGATTCTTCGGTGAAGTGAAAAGGGACAGTTTCACTCATCATTAATAACTACAAATTTTGCAGCAGCAACAGGACCCATAAATATGAGGTGCCCCATGTACAACCAAACTTGTAAATTTAAAAAAAATTAAAATAGATAAATAATAAAGGCTTTAAATATAATATAGTATAATCTATAATTTTTTATATAATTTTTAACTAATACCCTTTTCCCTGAAACCCCGGTCTCCCCTAATAGATCAACCTGACTGCCAAAGTGTAAGCTCTTCCCCTGAATCTAGCCACATGTAGAGCTGTGTAGCAACTTGGTAGCCTCCATTTTTGGCAATATTATCCCTGGTCCCAGATAGAAAGTACAGATTCCAAGCAGGTACTGTACATGTGAACTGGAAGCTCACCTTCTTTCCAGTGCACATGCCCCAGGTCTAAAACTCTTGTTTTTTTTGTTTTTGGTGAACAATAAGGTTAATCTGACATTAATAAACCTTGTTTAATTAAACAATACACTGAGTAATGGCATTTGCATACTGGGTTTCAAGATCATAGATCTTATACATAAATCAATATTTATTGATTAGCCTGTATCTAAAAATTTGAATATTGATTTCTTTCTATTGTGATTAATAAAATAAGAACACCCCCTTCTAAATGTACACTGGTGAAATCATACAAAAATTCCAATATTACCCTGCAATGTTTTTGGTTTGGAAGAGTTAGTACAAGTAAAAGAGTTGCCCTTGCTAGCAACATAACCTTGTGTAGAAAAGATAGGTACTCAAATAAAAAGCTACATTGGATCCACCCTTACAATGCCTAGACAATGTATAAGATCTAACAAACTATTATGTCAATTAAACTCCTGTCTGAAGGTAGCATGAAGAAATGCAGATTGCTGAGATGGGGATACAAAATATTATCTTGAATATTCCAGAAATTGTATAGAATTTTGCACTGATTATATTTATACTTGCTTGTGTCAAATCTTTATTACTGTAATAGGCTAAGTTAGTCAGATAGTTCTAGGAGTTCCTGTAGTGAGGACACAGATGCCAGACCAAATGGAAGCATGAGTATCAGGGAGGCAGTGGACTTAGATCCAACATATCCATATTTGTAATTGTCTATATAAATATTTATTATACATTCTATGTAGTCTAACTTGTTTTATGTGTATTATTTCTGTAGATATGTGGCAATAGCATTTGTAAATAAGTATATATATATTTTGATTGAACTATCTCTTTCGTTAAAGAACCCTTATAACCAGGAATACTTATGTACATGTGAATATACATATTTAGTGTCGTATAACTGTGTAATTTAGAAATATAAACAACACCATACAAATCAGGACAGGATCCCTTTAAGGTCTAGGTATATGAGGAGGTTAGTCACCCCTGGGAAATCTGTGCTACCATGGGCAAAAAAAAACTCCTGAAAATACCTCCCCCTTCATTAATATTTGGATTGCCACATGTACAGCAACTCATTTATTTGAATCCTCTTGCTGCTATGCTGTAATACCCTTCTTCCAAGACCTAAAGCTAAGACACTCTCCTTAGTAAGTTATTTTCATGGCAAGGGTTACATTTACTGGCAACAAAGTGGGAGATAGAATTTATTGCTTTCCTTTACTGGAGATCCCATTGGATTCCTGGATACTTCTATCTGAACACTGACTGGGCTTTTAAATACGACCATGCTCCAATGCACCCTTCATTCCTGAAACAAAGGTTCCCCCAGTACAGGCCCGGACTGGCAATCTGTGGCTGCTGTATGTGTCCATAGAAAGTTACCATATAGTGGGCTGGTAGGAGGCTGTTTTGGGCTGGTAGGGGGCTGATTGGGTCTCTGTGTAAGTGGAATGGCAGGGCCTATTTTGACTCCCAGTCCAGGCCTGCCCCAGTGTTACATTTTATTATACAAATTGAGATGCATTATAAGTTATACAACTTATTTTATATATTTCTTTTCATTGGCAACAACATACACAATCATTTAGGTCATGGGTTTGAATAAAGAAGTGAATTGCATTTCCTGTGATCCTTGATCATCCAAATTAGTAAAGACTGAGTAAACAAAAGCTGAGACATTAATCACCTTGATGAAATGCTGAAAATAAAAATGACAACAGCTATTCCTGTTGCAGTTTATAAGCCTGCATTCTGATGGGTAAAAAATGACTTTGCGGCTCTTTAACATACATTGTTAAATCCTGTGCATTGATTCTATGCTTGATGTGAAAAGAAATTAAAGCTCTGGTCTCATTAGATAACCAATTCTGGGTAAAGATCACAAGGATACTCTCTTTTCATTTGTATGACACTGAATGGTAACAGCAGGCAGTTTCTTCCATACAATTGATTCAAGCAGAGTTTTGTCTGATAGATGCTTCAAGATTATGACAAGAAAGCATTTTATAATCCTCCTGCCAATGCAGTTATGTTTAACAGACATTCAACTCTTATCGCTGATTGATAACACTTAACTCAAAACATATTTAAGCTTTGGGAATGTCAATATTTTGCCGCCAAGTGAAGGTGACCCTTGCTCCTCTTGTTAGTTAAATGCGCACAGTGGTTTGCTGGTAAATTTGTAAGGGTGGTTATTATGTGGGCAGGCTGTTATGGATTTGCTATCTTAGCCTGAAGTGTTTGCTGCTGATTATGTGATTAAATCAATAATAATTTCTGTTGGACCCTGCGCTTCTTGATTCATCTTCTTTTCCATGCTGTGGAGCAGAACAATGAGCTTCAGCACTTGAGCCTTAAGTGTTTTGCAGGGAAAGAAATGCCAGAAGTATGCCAGGTGACTTTAAAATCATTTCACGGAGGCAAAATATAATGCCAACACTGCAGCTTAATAAGCATTTTCAATTTTGGTGTCAAAGATAAACACAAGAGATTTAAAACAGAAGTTCTTTTACATTCAAGAGCACGCTAAAGCAGTCGGCAAAGTGACTTCATTCCTTATTAAACAGTTATTCTTTTATTTCAGCGAAGGGGTAAATTTACATTTAAACGGACACTTCCCCAGCATATGGTCATTCTAGACTTCACAGTAGTTTTATGTTACAAGACATGAGGCATGTTAATATACTGTGCAGAGAAGTAAAAACAAGATTTCCTCTTGCCGTTGTGGGTCCTTATATAAGACTGGCACCGTTAAATGTATTTATCATTTACTCTTGATCAAACTGTTCCTGACATTCTTTATTATATCCCATCTTGTCCTGTATAGTTTTCTCAGTTTTACTTTCTTTTTTTCTAATTTTTTTTTGTGTTTGTTTTTGCTACTCAGCCCTTTTCTCAATTGCTTCACACGTGCTCATTAAAGCAGAGACGAGGCATAGCAATAATTCCTGTGAGCACAATAAAAAAAGCAATAGATGCCAATAAAATATATTCTTCATGGATTCCAGTAGCTTGCTTACTGCTGTTCCACACCAAATTCTGCTTCTCTCAAACTTGAAAAATGATCAATAGGAAGAAAAAGTCAAAATCCAGTTATTAATTTATTACTTTTAGCTACGTTGCAGGAATCTTCAAAACCCAGAGGGAGATACCTCTTTAATCCCTCTTTTGCAAATCCCTTATGGCTGAGAGGGCTTTACCTTCCATGCAACGTCTGTGCTGTTAGTGATCACAGCAGGAAAATCTGGGACAATTCAGTGTCCCAGCAGAACACATGGGGACACCAGCAGATCTAATAAAATGAGAACATCTGGTCACATTTTCCTACATGGGTGTGCAAAACTTTCTAGTATGTTAATTAGTCCGTGCTGGAAAACTGATCGAAACTCAGGCAGTTTAGCAGTTTTTAGTATAGTAATTTGCTATGTAATATTTGAAAGACTGCAAATGTTGTAAACTCTGATGGACAACAACTGTGCCAATCAATTATTTTATACTTCAAATAGCCACGCTGAGCTGTCTTAATTGTTAAAGAGAAGGAACTTTATATTATACCAATATGTCTTCCCACCAGGGTGATAGTAGTGAGCTTGCCAAATGAAACCATATTTGAGAAGTTTACTATTGATGAATCATGTCTCTCTCTGTGAATTGCTAATAAAGCAGTCGGGCAATCAATACTTGATATAGAAGCTAAAATTTGCTTATGTTTTATTCTCTAATAGTGAGAATTAATTTCTGGTACCATTGATTTTGAATGTAGCCTGGCTAGATGTGGTTTATTCTTGGAGTAATAAATTTCATTTTGAAAGTGTAGCATAATGTCCTTGAATGTACTGGAAAGTTATTTTATTGCTTTAAAAATACTGTGAACTTGAGTAAACTGTATTGTGTTTTTGTACATTCTGCCTTGTTACAAAGTATGTATTTAATAAGGCGCTGTTATTCTCTGTATGTATTAACAGTCGGCATTCTGTCATGATATACAGTATAGGCAGGGAATCTTTCCCACGGTAGAACTCTAAAGTAACTAACAATTATGGTTTGGGATGTTTAAGGAAGTGAAGCAATAGATGAGTCTTTATCGCTGTCAGCAAACCTTAGAGCAATGAACCAGATACTTCCATGTACATCTACAGAATCAGTCCCCCATTTCAAAGGGCTTGAGATTAAATCTGTGGAGGTAACTAGGCCTTTGCCAATACTGTTGTGTACGTGCTGGAACTTTTTATAAATGAATATACTTTTACAGTATTATGAATAAAGTCTTATGATATTATGGATGATGATGTTGGCTATAACCAGAGTGGCTTCTTTATCATTATGTGAGGATGGTGGGTCACAGCAAGTAACCCTAGTGGCCTATTCATGGTTTATTATGTGAGTGAAAGTATTAACTATAGAACTAGGCGAGCAATGTTGTAAGTTGTAGGTTGATTATTAATTAATAGAGATAATTACTACATAGCAGCACATAAACAAGTGCAACTAACATCAGCATTTAATAATCAGTCCTTTAGCATCAGCTTATATTACAGACCAACCTCATTTTCTGCTTGATAATTTGCGACGACCCCTAAGCTTAGCTTCTCAACAGCTGCTCAGAGCCCACTGAGCATGTGAGTGTCACAGACACTTTCCAAGATGGTGACCCCCTGTGACAAGTTTGAAGTCCTGGATCATTGCTGCTATTGAGAAGCTGAAACTTTAGGCTGGTGCAACAAGTTCACTATATAAAATATGGCATTTTTAGCCATATTCGTTTTTAGGGTTTAGTGTTTAGTTCTCCTTTCATGCAAAATCACATATTTATGCAGCAAATTTTTCGCATCCAGATATAGAAGAGATTTTTAGTTCTAAGTATACAGGTATGGGATCCGTTATCCAGAAACCCTTTATCCAGAAAGTTCCAAATTATGTAAAGGCCATCTCTCATAGACATCATTTTATCTAAATAATCCACATTTTTAAAAATGATTTCCTTTTTTAATAATAAAAACAATACATTGTACCTGAACTAAGATATTATTAATCCTTATTTGAGGCAAAACCAGCCTATTTGGTCTATTTATGATTTTCTATTAGACTACCCAATTTACAGAAAGATCCATTATCTGGAAAACCCCACTCCATTATCTGGATAACAGGCCCTATATCTGTATTACATTTACATCAATTGGAAGATGACACGTTTAAGCCATTCTTTCATTAGAATCCAAAACCAAAGAAATGATGATAGATCATTTAACCAATTTCTAAATGCTCATACAGTTGATTTACATGGATATTGGGAAATCAAACTGAAATATAATACTGAGAACATATTTTAAAGCATTCCTAAACACTAGAAAATAAACATTGAGATGCATAAATAAATGAACACTATACATATGTCTATATCTCTTTTTCATAAAAAAAGTTGAGATGCTGTGTAAAATGTAAATTAAAGGAGAAGGAAAGCTCCAAGACAGTTTATTGCCAATAGAATAGCCACAATAGTGCAAGCTAGAATGCTATATTTATTCTGCAGAATGCTTTACCATACCTGACTAAACAGCTCTAGACACTGTCTCTATTTGTTTAGGATAGAAGCTGCCATATAAGCTTGGTGTGACATCACTTCCTGCCTGAGTCTCTCCCTGCTCACTAACAGCTCTGAGCTCAGATTACAGTAGGGATGGGAGGAGGGAGGGGGAGATGAGCAAACTGAGCATGCTCAAGGCCGTGCCCTGGAGGTTTAAGCTGAAAACAGGAAGTCTGATACAGAAGCCCATGTGTATACAATAAAAGCAAAGAAATGTGGTGTTTCTTTTGACAGAGGACTCAGAGCAGCATTACTTTGAGGATTTACTGGTGTATTTATATAGACCTTTCTGATAAAGCTTACTTAATTTTAGCCTTTCCTTCTCCTTTAAAGATGGGGTGATCAGCAAATCTTTTAAACATTTTTAATTCAATACCAGCAACACGTGGAAATCACTGAATGGGATCAAGATCATTATCTGTGCACACAGTCGGTCACAGTATCCACAGATGCAAGTTAAATCTTGACTGTGCAAAGAAGAAACCATGTATAACATGATCCTGAAACATCACCACCTTTCTGGGTTCTCATGGACTGAGGTGAAGTGAAAAACTGTCTGATGATTCAAAATTTTAAATAGTTTTTGGAAATCATGGATGTCAGATCCACAAGGCTAGAGGGGAGAATGAACATCTGGCTTGTTATCAGTACACAGTTCAAAAGCCAGCATCCGTGATGGTAAGGGTGTGTATTAGTGCTCATGTCATGGATAGCGTGCACAATTGGGAAAGTACCATTAATGTTGAACGATACATAAAGGTTTTGAAGTAATACTGTATATGCTGCCATCCATACAGCATCTTTTTCAGGGAAAGCCTGACATACCCCCTTATGTAATTTAAGGCACTAAGTTTGCCCACGAGCAGTAACCAGTAGCAACCAATAAAATATTTGCTTTTAAACAGGTGGGCACTATATGCTACTTGCTGATTGGTTGCTATAGGTTCCTGCTCCTGGGGAAACTTGGTGCCTCGTTTTTGACGCCGGCGCCCGTTTTTTTACGCCGGCGGCCATTTTTGATGCTGGCGTACGTTTTTTCTGAAAAAATATTTTTGACGCCGGCAAATTTTTTCGCTGGCGGCGAATCACGCAAATTCACCGCGAATTCGCGCCTGCCAAATAAATTCGCCCATCACTAGATTTGGGTATTAACAGCTTTGGGGTATAATAAATCTCTAAAAATTAGAGGTTTTTTTCCATTGAAAAATGTTAGTTTTTCACTTTAAACATGATGTAGTGTAACCCCAAGCAGATTAATGAATACCCCAAATTGCTTTCCATGATTAACATTAGACTACTGGTTTTTGCCTGAAGCAAATGTCTCCTGGCATGCCAAGATTTGTTTTTCTTACTTTAATAGCAGGATACTAGTAAATGCAAGCAAGCCAACTTCAGCAATGCTTTGCTTCTAACAGTAGTTTATATTTGAGATTAACTAGGAGAGGCAAAGACTCAACTTTGTATAACTTCAGCCCCCTGTATAAAAGTGAAATGCATTTTAAAGGATTTGAGATGTAAAACTCAGGTGTCTAACTCGCAGACAGCTTGTTAAACCATTAAGTTAAAAGTAATATTTAGAAAATAGATGTGGAAACTCTTTGCAAATATATGATGTACTGGAGCTCTTTGTGGCCCACCTTTATATCGAAACTTATTACAGTATAAATGCAGCGCCAACTTAATTTGTAACGCCCCAAATCACATATAGTGATTATAGTGTTATAGTGATGAAATCTGCCCAGTTTCTCTTTGCTGAAAAATTTGCTAAACTGCTGAAAAGTTTGCAAAAAAAAGTCTATGGACAATTTTTTTGTCTCTGCCACTTTTTTTTGCATTTATTTTACAATTGCATTAAGTCAATGGGTGTTTTTTCTCAAGATTTGTCTCCCTTCAAATTCATTGACGTGAATGGGCGTTTTTTGTTGGCAAAAATTTTCGATGCAACTTTTTATTGCAGTTTTGTGAAAAAATCTGCCGAATGACGAAATACATTTCACCCGAATCCGTGCGTGAGAAAAAATGTGCCCATCATTACTATATAAATGCAGTGCCATCTTCACACTTCACACTACCAGACAGAACACAAAGCAATATAACTACTTAATAGATCCCATACTTGTATCTGATTGTATTTATGCAATGGCAAATTCAGGCACAAGTATGGGATCTATTATAAGAATGTGTATACGGGTTCATTTGGACAAGTTAAACTTTTTTAACCAAAATTGAATATGTAACAGTAATTGGGTTTTTTTTTTTGGATAAGGGATTTTTCATGCTAAAGTTGTATTGTATGGAGCATTGAATAATATGTGTTGAAGAGTTGTCCAATGTTTTAGCTGCCGTCCATGGCTAGAAGGAGAAACCTCATGGACTAAATAAAGGCTGATTTTAGCACCACAATTAGCAGAATCTACACTTGCCTGATGTTTCAAGCTTTTACAATAGCCATTAGTCTTAAAAGATGAAAACAGGGTAAATCTAAACGTTTGCTTATAAGTATCCCATAGTAAGCAGTCAGTAGGTAGCATTTAGTGGTTAGTTGGATTTACTTGGTTGAAATTGGTTTTTAGAACTGGGTAAGCATTGCACCTTTTGTTACATTACCATTTGGACTCTAGTAAGGAACATATTCTTTATTTGCCAAACAAAAGAGTAGGAACTAAAAGTTTGAGACCCAAAGACAGTAGGTGGTTGCTGGGATGCAGAGGCTCAAAATGGACTAGAGCAGAGGTGCTGAAAAGGTAGATCTGGATCTACCAGTAGACCTTTAGTTGGTGATCAGTAGATCTCAAGACACTGTCAACAAACAGCTTGTCTAACTTACTATCTGACAGTTTGTCTAACTCTAACTATTTCATGCTTTTCGGTTACATAAGAAATAGTTGTTTATTAAATATAGCAATATACATTTTCCCATAAATCAATATTTAAGTAATATTTTCCATGGAACAGAATGCTAACAATGTTTTAATGGATGTAGATCAGATTCATAATGGGACATCACCACTAAAAGTAGATCTTGCATTAGTAAAGTATGGGCACTCCTGGACTAGAGCTAAGCTCAAATGTGAAACAGCACATGCTTCAGTAAGGTCTCCAGCAACCAACTAGGATTTATTTTCTCCCAGAAAACTTGTTTAGCTAGTTCTAGCATCAGTTATATATTTATAACATATAGGTCAACTGAGTGCAATAAAAACAGAGATAGAATATGGTGCACATTGCAGAAAATAAGATACGTTCGTCTGTGTTATAGGATTGCAAAAGTTGTGCTTAAAGTTCCAAATGTGACTTTCTGCTTTAGCACATGTCATTGATTCTTATTTATGTTACTGACAGGGTTTATAGAAAGATCAAAAAGGTTAGGCTTTGGATGAATGCTTACCTCCATCATTCTTCACAGGTATATCTTTATACAATCTCTGTGATGAGTACAATCAACCTGGCGAGTCAGTCATCTCTGCCACAATGAATAACTGCACAGGGTCTTGTTTACAAATCCACTTTTTATTGAGATTCCAATTCCTAGTCAGTACAATTGCACCTGATGTATTGGGCAAATAAACATAATGGTTCTTTCTGAATACATGCAACTTTTTCATTATTTATATTTAATGGAATGTCTGAAAATAAAGTCAGAGTCATTTTTTCTTAACTTTCATTTTACCCTATCAAACAATCAACTGTGATAAAAAAATGTCACATATTTGATTATTTATTTTTTACGTTTATGGAAGTATATATAGTCTTCTAATTTAGTATCGTGGATATGGTTGATGTATTTTCTTCACTTACACGTATGCACATCTTCTCATTATACTCTGTACTTTGGATATGCTAGATGAATGCTCTCTAATCTTCTTCTATTTTAGTTTCTTTTTGTATATATAGTGTATGTATATGATTCAATGTTTTATTGCTGTATGTACAAATATCTTTAAAAGACACTGTCCCTTTAAGGATATGTTGTTTCCCAATGACTTTATCCCCTCCCGCTTTAAAATTTGCATGTGTTTTGCATTTTGTTTCTCATTGGTCACATCTCCTATAAATACTTACTTCCTGTAATGTGAAGTTAGCCCATGACTTAATGCCTCTAAAGGCACGAAAGGTGTAGGGCCACCAGAAATATTGATCTTTTAATGTAATTTTCAAAAAATACTTTTTTATGCTTATTTTGCAGCCCTTGCATAGTTTTTGAATGCCTGGATGAGCCCAGTTTTTTGCTGTTGATGTATCTGCTCCCCAAGCTGATGGTTCAGGGCCTGTGCATCTAGACCCCCTTATCAATGTGGTGAGTGTTTCAAATAGTGTCTCCTGTTAGTAGTTTTGTTCAGTTTACCCTAGCCACCAGGCAGTGGTTTGAAATAGAGACTGGAATATGAATATACGTAGTAACAATTAACAATAACAATAAAATTGTAGCCTCACAGAGCAATAGTTTTTTTGGCTGATGGGGTCAGTGACCACCATTTGAAAGTTGGAAAGACACAAATAAGGAAGGCAAATAATTGTAAAAAATTTTCAAAAATAACTAGAAATTTAAAATTTGCTAATAATAGGACATGTTAAATGTGAACCACCCCTTTCTCATCAGTCATATTTCTCATTGTTTAAAAGACGATAATAAGATTTAACTATTGAAACAAAGCATCCTATGGCAAAATAATTTACCTGAGCTTAAAATCTTTATGCACACTAAGGGAGTTATTTACCAAAGATCGAATGTTAGAATTTTTTATATCTCGAATGAACTCGAATGAACTAACAACTCAAATGGTATCTTATATAAGAACAACTCAAATGGGAAAAACTCGATTTTGCAACTACATGTTGCAAAACTTGAAAATTCAAATTAATAACATTTCTCGTATTATTCAAGCTTTCTGGCAAAACCCTCAAAAAAAAACCTTGAACATCATGAAGGCTATTAAAATCTTCAAATAGTTTAAGGGACCTCTGCCATTGACTCCTGCATGAAATTGACAGGTTTTAGCTGTTGTGTTTTCAGATTTGAGCAATTTCCATCTTGAAAAATGTGAGTTTTTTTAACCCGAAAATGTGAGTTTTGACCAAAAAAATTAACTCAAAAACTAACATTTTCATAGAAAACACAACTCGAACCTTAATAAATAACCCCCTTAATGTGAGCTATGAGTGTGATTTGGATAAGACTTTGCTGATAGCTAGGGATGTAGCGAACGTCGGAAAAAAAGTTCGCGAACATATTCGCGAACTTGCGCAAAAATGCGAGCGGTTCGCGAACGGTTCGCGAACCCCATAGACATCAATGGGAAGGCGAACTTTAACATCTAAAAAAGACATTTCTGGCCAGAAAAATGATTTTAAAGTTGTTTAAAGGGTGCAACGACCTGGACAGTGGCATGCCAGAGGGGGATCAAGGGCAAAAATGTATCTGAAAAATCTGCCTGTGTGTGCTTGGAAGAGATAGTGTAGGGGGAGAGCTGTTAGTGATTTCAGGGACAGATGATAGTAAGTTTGCTGGCTAGTAATCTGCTTGATACTGCTCTGTATTGGAACAAAAAAATAAATAAAAGCAGTCCTTACAAGGACTACTGTTATTGCAGCAGTCAGCAGATGAGATCAGAAGCAGGACAGCTGCCCACTGCAGCTACATACAGAGCACTGCAGTAGAAGGTAGATTACTAGCCAGCAAAGCTACCTAAGCTTAAATGTCCCTCAAACCCCTGCAGACTTCTGTCCCTCCAATAACAGAGCAGTATCAAAACGATTACTAGCCAGCAAACTTTCAACTGTCCCTGAAATCACTAACAGGCAGCAGCTCTCTCCCTACACTATCTCTTCAGCACACACAGGCAGAGTGAAAAAACGCTGCAGGGCTTCGGTTTTTATAGGGAAGGGGAGTGGTCCAGGGGAGAGCTTCCTGATTGGCTGCCATGTACCTGCTGGTCTGGGGTGAGAGGGCAAAAAAAAGCGCCAACAATGGCGAACCCAAAATGGCGAACGTCGCGCGACGTTCGCGAACTTCCGGCGAGCGCGAACACCCGATGTTCGCGCGAACAAGTTCGCCAGCGAACAGTTCGCGCCATCCCTACTGATAGCCAAGTTATTGGTATGATGAAAGAGCAGATTCAAAACAGATTTGTTAAATTAGAGTAACAATCAGAAATATATTAGTCTCCCTTAGGACCAATGCACAAACAGTACAACTCAGGCTCCTATTATTAAATCGTATTATTTAGGGACTGCTTGGAAGATTTGAACTTGATGGACTTTGTCTTTTTTCAACCTGATTTAACTATGTAACTATGTAACTATGTATCTATTGCAAAATATCCAAGCTGGTCAACTAAATCAAAGTCATCAGTGGTTTGGCAAGTCCTACACTCACTTTCATCTGATTCATCGATAATTCTACTGCTTTATTTTACATTTTACACAGGGAATAAATGTTACCTGCAACTTGCTTTCTAATGTTAAAAAATAATTGGGAGAGCATTCTTTATGGACAAAATGTCCTTAATATATTGATTATGGCTCATTGACTCATTGATTGAGTGCAGAAGATCTTTTGTCTTTTGCTGTATAAAGTTTATGGTCACATGATTGTTGCGGCCCTGCCTAATGGTTTAAACTTGTTAATTGCTGATCATCAGATTTGATGATCCCTAAAAAAAAAAAATTTCTCTAGAACTGTGCTGCTTTTTCCAGTTATTACTGTTTTAGATCCTTTTCATATCATGGCAGTGATTATGTCCAGATCATTGCTTGACCCTCTGACTTCATAGGATTAAGTGGTTTTAAACTAATACACTAAACAATTTCCTGCTTCCGAACATGCTACAGAGAAGCACCTCCATGATTTCTGGTCTAATTTGCTTTTATCATTTCCATGTTTATGGGACAACAAATGTAGCTCTTCGTTGTTGTTTTTAGATGCAACGCTATGTAGTGTAGTTCAAATAGTTTGTCAGAACAGTACATGTTTATGGTATCTTATATATAGTCTTTCATAAGGATTCTCTAACTGTCAATATTTTAGAAAACAGCGAACTCTGAAGCATAAGAATAAGCTATGGTAACATGATGGTGTAATGTTTACCTTTTAAATGTAAAATGTTACTTTTAAGTAATATTTGGGCTGCTTTAGTTGTATATTTTCAATACTGAGTTTTTGCTATTTTATTTTAATAAAACAACATTCATAATGCTTAACTAGAAATTAATATTGAAACCACCAAACTATGAAATTACATTACATTATGGTCTACTATGCTTTCTTCCAAAGACCAACCTGCACTTGATCCAAGAATAAGTTCTATCATTCTTTCTTTACAACAGAAGCTTCATTGTGGTGCTTCCTAAGCAAAGAAGTAAAACAAGTAGAGAAACAGGTGTTCAGTGCTGAGCCTGATAAAGCACGTGTCTTGCAGTGTACTGCTTCATTAACTCCACTTGAGTTTAATTCACTTACTTTTTGTGCATTCACATATGCATTTACACCTAGACTGCTATCTGTATCTTGTTGAAAGGGAAAAAAGAACTGTACTTACAGTGTATGTTTGCTGTTTGTGCTCAATAATTATTGTATTATTGCTAAATCTGTAGCTAAACCCAATATTTTAAACACATTCTTTATGCTATAATTTACTGACATGTATTCAAAGACAACAAACAGAGAAATTATATGGAAATTTGATCTTCACCGAAAAGAAAAGAATCCAGACTGGTATTAATGAAGCATTGTATTTGGAGAATTGTAGGCAGCACCTGTTCCAGGCATGGTTTTACAGAAATAAAAGTAAATGCAATTACATATGGTTAGATTTGAAAGCATATTGTTATTCTGTTTTTCCTCTTTGATCCCATACCACCTGTTAGGCTGCTTCTCTAGAGTAAACATATACAGTATGTAAATTAATAAATAAAATATAATAAATCAATTGAACATTAATATGTATGTAGTGAGCCACATGGTTAAATCTCCTACTAGTTTGGAAAGTTGCAGACTACTCTGTAACTGTAACTGTAACCTATGACCCTGGCTGGGGTGTTTACCACTGTTGGCTGGAATTTTCTGAAAAGTTCCTGTCTATGTTTAATAAAATAGGTGGGAGCACATGGCTCCAGTGCTGGTGTACTCTGCTCTGCTAATGAAATTATTGTAACAGATCTACCTTTATTACTACAGTTGTTTTACAGGAGTACCTTCTCTGTATGTTGAATAAACCTTTCTTAATACAATGTATTTTATGTTTTCTACCTTAAGAGTAGTCTTGGACCACGAAAAGGTTATGTATATATATAAGGGCTTGTCATAAAAATGTAACCTTTAAAATTATTGTAAAGCTACTATAGCATTAAAAAATTGAAACACAGCAATTCAATTTTAATAAACTAGCCCATCCTTGTTACTCCCCATATTCTTTTCTATTGAACAACCTCAATGTGTCATCAGCATCACATTTTGTGTCCCTAAATTATGCTGGAATTGTGGGGAAAATGGCTGCATTTTAGGTAACAAAAACATGGTGACTTGAGCCCAAAATTATACTTTGCACATTGCATTTGCTCTTGTAAATGAGCTCTGTTATATTATTATTAACAGTGGTACAGGGAAGTAAAAAGTATTGTTCTCCCATTATACCTGTATAATTCCCTTTTCTGTTATTTACAGGGATTGTCATAAGAGAACTGTCATGATAACAGCACTTCCAACTGCACGTGACTTTATGTGTGACTATCAAGGGTCACTAACTCAGTCTCTCACTCACTTTGCACACAGGTTAGAATAGTGCAACAGCACTCCAAAAAACAACCAGCATCCATAAAATCCACACAACTCTCTAACACCACTCTCAACTTTAAGTGATGAGAGGCGCCTCAGAATCATACCAAGTACACTATCAGTAAAAGGGTTCATTAAAACACACACTCATCCTACTAGCAGTCAATAAGATAATTAGCATACAGCATGCAGAGGGCTAAGGCACACAGTTACACACTTTCAGGCTAGGTTTCTTATTAGAGCAAGAAGGACAAAACTTACAATTACATTTTATATTTATTATAAACTGTATAACAGTGCACATGAACAAAAAGATGTTACAAGAACATTAACATATATCAAACAGTTTATAAAATGATTTCAGGGGCATCAGGTAACTGGACACTCCCCTTTTCCTAAAGGGGAGTGGTTCCAAGACACAGCTTGAGTTTTTTAAGGACTGGACCAAGAATATAATGATCATAATGCCTTACAGGAACATAGTAGAAAGATTATATTATATTCATTGGTTGTGATTTTTTTTCCACTGGTTCAATATATACCAAACATAAATGCTGTGTGACCTAACCCTGCCCAGATATTCCTATCTGACAAACCCAGTACCAAACCTTGTAATGTTTGGGCTCGTTTGACATCTAAAATTCTTCTAAACCCATAACCAGATTTGTATACCATTGGTACAATAGGTATGGATTTTGGGATGATAAATGTGCTTGTGTTTCTGTTATAGTGTGACACTATGTAACCTATGAGGGGTCTTGATATGAACAAGTCACCCCAACATGGGCTTTCACTCCCCCACATGGCATGGTTCTTATCAGCCAGGACTTAGGGCAGGGCGTAACAGTTAGTGAGCAGAGTCATGTTTCTGGTACTGGCAGAAATGTTGTTTTAATACCTAGCCTGCTTTATTAATTCTTAGAGGCCAATTTCATGACAATAAACTTCACCAGCTAGTTTAGGTAAATGGCAGCTTAGACATGACTAAAACTGCCAGCTGAGCCATAAACACTTTTTATAGATACAGGAGAAATCAAATATTTCTATTAGATAACTACAAAAAACATTATTCTACAAGGGCTCTAGAAGAGAAGAGTATCCTGCCATGACCAAGCCTCCTGGGAATTCCAAAAAAACAGCATCAGTGTAAATCATGTGCTAAGAATATGCGTACATTCCTTTTACGCAGAAAAAGCCATGTAAATAATAGTAAAAAAAAAATAGTATTAGAAAACTGGTCAGCATGAATCTGATGAATATTGATGAACTGCAATTTTACTCTTTCTTAAATTACCCAGTATTGTTTTTCTCCAATACCTATAAACATCTTACACATTTATTTGCATGCCAATTCATTTTATTATTCTGATAAGGCATATAGTGTTCTCTTTTGCAACTAGTTTTTTTGAATGATTGTATAATCAAGATGGTTTATTTGCTTTGTCGGTAATGTTTTATCTTTTATGCCTTCCTCTTAAATCTATGCATATGGCAACAATTTAAGAAAAGAATTGTAATGGTAAGTACAATAAATAAATAAAATGCTAACTTGCTAACATGCTTTTCTGTAGCATAGGTTTTTTTTGCCCTCAGTTTAGTCTATTATTAAAAACTAAACTAACAACTAAACTGTTGTTCAGTTACAGATTTTTCCAATGGCAAGCTATACAAAGATTTCATTTGAGACCATAACAAATAGTATGATTTCTATGTCATTGGATTAGTTATATTTAACTAAAGCTTATAGTTCTAATTGAATCATACCTTACGACACACCAAAATCAGGACATTTAAGCACACCACTGATTTAACAAGGGCACAGCCAGGTATGCACAAACATACCATCTACAATGCCCACCAACTTTTGTGTAACCCACACCAGGGTTTATAAATTTGCTCTGGTTAATAAGGACAATAAGGACAATAGGGAGGTAGGTGGATATGTGGCCATAGGTTAATACAGGAATAGCATTTTCCGTGCAACAAACTATGAAGACAACAGTGTTTGAGTCAATATGCAGCCAATAAGCATGAATGTTTATGTGTCAAATATTTTTTTCCAATAAAAAAATCAAGACAATGCCTCAAAGTGCCTCCACAAAATGGAAGAGATGTGAAAAGGCAATATTTGCTTAAATATATGTAGGGTATTAGTGAAAAACCCTTGCACTTATCCCTGTAAACAAGGCTCAGACAAAGAGTCTGTGTGCTGTAAGCTGTTACCTAGCAACCAGCTGTTCAGTGATCTTGGTGCAGCAGGAAGTGACACAGCCACTAGTGAGCGGCGGCAGGAAGAGGATGTCACAGATACTGGCAAAAGAAGAAAGCCCGGCATAGGGAACCACATGGTGGGCAGAGAGAGAGAGACCTGAGGCTCCACCAAAAGCATTCATTTGGATCAGACTGGCACAGGGAGGCCATATATTGTGCCTGGAAGGGCAGAGAGTGTGAAAGGAATCCAGACTGGAGGAAGAACCAGCAGGAAATTCCTATCTGAGAATCAAAGGGGCGTATCCTGTTTAACGGGACAGTACCCTAAAGAAGCGCTTGAAGATACATAGACTATTTATTGAAAGGACATTAAAGGACTTTGCCTTTTTTTAGTTAGGTAGACAGAGTGCTGCATGTATTAGTTGGCCATTTATTTTAGATAAAGAGTTAATGAGTTTAACTAATACTGTGTGGGCATTATTATTTTGTTCCTAGTGCTTTCCTGGATCCTACTAGGTGGAGGCACTGCGCTGTTGGTACCAGGTACCCAGTCTCTCCCAATACCACTGTGGCGTGGCTCATGTTTGTCCCGTGTCATCAGGTATGTGCCACACGTGGAGTGTAACACCAACAAAGGGGTGTCGAAAGGGTTACATATATATTAGTTTGATAAGATTCTTTAATACACTACCAAATATGATGCAAACTACAGTTGGTTAAGTATTTATTCTGGAGATATAGTTCGCCTATAACACTAAGGGGGTTATTTATCAATGATCGAATTTTAGAGCTTTTTATACCTCGAATGAATTGAAATGAACTCGAATGGTTTGTTATTTAAGAAAAAACTCGAATGGAAAAAACTGTATTAAGATAGTTTGGGGTTAACAAAACACAAAAATTCAAATTGAACACGTTTTCGGGGAAAAAAAACTCATAATAAAATCATGCATGGG
This sequence comes from Xenopus petersii, assembly GCA_038501925.1. NCBI lineage: Eukaryota > Metazoa > Chordata > Amphibia > Anura > Pipidae > Xenopus > Xenopus petersii. Next base: position 62,550,300 of record CM076682.1, read on the forward strand.
AGTTTGGACGAGCTTGGTTTAATAAAAATATGAGATAAATTCAAATTTTAGTAAATAGCCCCCTAAAAGTTCATTTAAAGGTGAACAACCCCTATAAAGAGATCTCACAATTTTCCTTTTTTAAATATTTGTTTCATGGTGTGAATGCACTTGGGAAAGGATATGTGACCACTGTAATTGTAATGCTATAAGTTAAGGGCTGAACCATACGATGCATCTTCTTGAAATGCGACAAGAGGAAGCGCATGCGAGGAGGCAGATGCGGTGAATATAAGGTAAGTTATAGAAATGTCAGACCTTGTCGCTGTGTGCACCCGACATGACTGACGCGAACACTGCACGTTGCGTCTTCATCTGACAGTCGTGTAGTGTCGGATGCATGCAGCAACAAGGTACAACATTTCAATTACTTACCTTATATTCGACGCATTTGTCTCTTTGCATGCGCTTCCTCTCAGTGCGTCAAGAAGACGCATTGTGTGTTTTAGCCCTAAGATAAACTGCTTCTTTGTGAAAGCAATGTAGGATATTTAACCAGTTGAGCACAGGTATAGTTACCCTTATGTTTGTATGTTTAGTTTTCTACGAAAGGCAAGTTCACCGAACACAAAAAGTTTTCTATAGAAATAACATTTTGTGATGAGCAATGCAAGGTTTGTTATAAGCAAAAATGGCCATCACTGTGCTCATTTAAACACACACACATAGACACAGTCACAGACTGGAGTAGGTCAACTGACACAAATCAAGCAACAAAAAGAGCTTCTAAATGTATTCAGTATGCTGCAGATTCTTCCAGTGACACTTGATATTATATAGTGAGGTTCAGCTAATTAATTATAGGTGTAAATTAGGAAAGAAGAGAACTCCAGAAATTCACTGGTAGGCACAATGCCAGCTTATATTAAATGCTTTTTTTAGCTCTTCTGCTGAGCACCTGGCATGTCACAGTGTGTTGAAAAAAAGCATAGAAGAGCTCACGTTTCTCTGTAAAAATGAAAGGGAAGAAACTGCTATCACTTGCTATCACAAATGTAAATACAATTTAAAACAAATGATACCGTTTTGTTCCTGGCAAATAATGGCAAATGGTATGAAAATGTATTAGTTTCTCCTAAAAAAAGTTGTTTCCAGTTTAATAAGAAATGAGGTTAAATACAATTACTTGATCCATTTGGGAAATATGTATCAGTACTGGCTCAAATTTGCACCTAGACAGTAGTTCATAGCAAACAAACATTTACTAGTTATTTTTCAGCCAACTACAGGTAGATCAATTAAAGCAAATATTAGATTGATTGGCATAGATTACTGCCCTGTTACATATTTGTCCAGTGTTTGTAAATAAGCCCCATTACAGAAGAACTGAACCCTAAAAATTAATATGGCTAAACATGGCATAATTTAAAATCTGAACTTATTGCACCAGCCTAAAGTTTCAGTATCTCAATAGCAGCAATGATCCAGGACTTTAAACTTGTCACAGGGGGTCACCATCTTGGAAACTGTCTGCCACACTCACATGCTCAGTGAGCTCTGAGCAGCTTTATTTCAAGCAGAATATGAGGTTGGCCTGTAATGTAAGCTGATGCTACAAGGCTGATGCTAGTTGCACTGGATTCTGAGATGTCATGTAGGAATTATCTGTATTAATTACAAATCAGCCTTATATTGGGACATTTATATTCTATGGGGCTGATTTACAAAAGGTAGAAAAAGTGAGTGTTATTTGTAGCATGCATTAAAAATTGCAGCACTTCTTATATTTTTAGAATTAACGATCGATTGACTAAAAGTTCACTTGTCTGACTTTAGAAGCAATTTGTTTTGTTTATTTTCAATGAGCTGTGTGTGGTACTTAATAGCATGCAATATTTTGTGCGTGGTTTAAACCATGTGATATTGTCACACAAAATTATTACACGGGTAACCATTACATGTCGCAGATCAAACGACCTCCGTCATTTCCACTTTCTGTCGCAATATGGAGGATACAGATATACCGGGTGCGCAATCACATTGAACTTACAGACAAAGAATATCTTCCTGAGAAATAAAGTGAAATAGAAAGTGAGAAAATTGAAAGACCCTCCTTATCCAAAAAAAAAGCAAAGACAAAAGATAATCAGGATAGACTGAGAAATCTGAAATTTACAGAAATTGGTAAATATTCAGCAAAAACTGCTACTGCCCTGAAAAGTAAATGTTGAAAGGAAATAGCTGTCCATCAGTATTGGTGTATGTCTCAGAACTGTGCAGCATTGCAAGAAAAGATACCAAGCTAGCAAAGGGTCCTCGATAAAAAAAACAAATCCACTATTTTGTATTCAGCTGAACCCCCAAATTCTTTGCGAAAGGTTCAGAATCCGAATCCTAATTTTCATAAGCAAATTAGAGGTGGGAAGGGGAAAACATTTTTTACTTCCTTGTTCTGTGACAAAAAGTCACACAATTTCCCTCTCCGCCCTTAATTTGCATTACATATAAGATTTGGGGGTAAATTTATCAAAGAGTGAAGTTCCGCCACTATTCCGCAGCTCTCAATTCATTTCTATGAGATTTTGAAAGGCCTATTTATCAATGGGTGAAAGTGAAAGTTCACCCTTTGATAAATACGCCTTTAAAAATCCCATAGAAATGAATGGGGAGTGGCGGAATTTCACTCTAGTGGCGGAACTTCACTATTAACTTCACTCTTTGATAAATATACCCCTTGGTTTGGCCGGGCAGAAGGATTTGACCAAATCCAAATCCTGCTAAAAAAAAGGCAGAATCCTGGATTAGGTGCATAAAAAAACTCTCTGTGGATTTTAAATATAGGTACAAATCATGGGCAAATGATTTTATTCATGATATGTGCTGATCAATCTGCTTTCTTACTTCAGTCTGTAACTTTCTTCTTCTTTCCTGCTTTCTTTACCTTCTTCTTTTAATAACCATATGTTATTTGCTGATTAATCTGCTTCTACTTAGTGCTTACTAACTTTCCTTGTGTAACTTTTATTTTCTTCTTTACTGTTTTCTTTACTTCTTTTATGTTATGGGATGGTTAATTCTTGGCAACCTAATAAAAGTAATAATTCTTTTAGGTCTGGTACTCGAGGTAGTCCTTCTAAAAAGTTTTCTACACTGCTTATGAAGAAATGCTGATGCCTCTTATTCATAGAGATTGTAAGACCTGTGTCCCTGGTGTTTTTTATTCAGACAGAAATGTAACCAATGGTTGGTGCAACCACACTAATGTACCTGTCTTTCTTACCTGTCCATTTGCAGAGAGGCTCATAATTAATGCAATAATAATCATCAGTAGCATCTGTCACAAGCAAAGCCAACAATCATTACATTCCATCATTCCAGGTACATTTTTGGTAGTGAATTTTTGAGGAGACATGTGGTTTCGGTAAATATTCTCAAATGGCAAGTGAGTGAATGGTGTCAGTGTGTAAGGCAGGTGCAGATATAAGAGAAGTGCTAAGCATTGGTCATTTGAAAGGAATTTTGTTGCACAGGTTTATCGTGCTGGGTTATGTGAAGTCAGTTAATCCCTTATGTAGTAAATTAATCTTGTATTTACAGTCATATGGAAAAGTTTGTGAACCACTCTCAGCCTGCACAATAATTTACTCCACTTTCAACAAAAAAGATAACTGTGGTATGTCTTTCATTTCCCAGGAACATCCTGGGGAACTGTGTCACAAAAACACAGGAGTGGTATATGCAGAGGATTGTGAGAATGGTTACAGACAACCCAAAGATCACCTTCAAAGACCTGCAAGAACATCTTGCTGCAGATGGTGTTTCTGTACATCATTCTACAATTCAGCTCAATGTGCACAAAGAACGATATACATTCATTGCACATTGTCTATGGTTTTGAGATTATTTGTGTATATAATGCTATGGAAAGCAGTGTTTGTCTGTCCCTTTCTATTCTCTGTCCTGCTGGCTCAGACTGTTGATACAATGTAAGACAAGGCAGCTGATTAACAGACCTGTCTTTGCTGGGGAACTAAGACTTTTGCAACATTGTTTATAAAGTAACAATTTGATTTTACAAATATCTTTAAAAGCACTAAAAAAATACAATGAATGTATATTGGATTAATTGTGTTTTCTATTATTAGACACATTTTTATTTTGGGTTTTGCTTTTTAATAGTTTTATAAGTTTACTGCTGGAGGATTGGTTGCTATGGGCTACTGGACATATGTTTTCCCAGTGTTTAGAAATGAGCATCATCGTATCATTCATTACACAATCTTATTGTCAGCCTTATTGTCAGCCTATGAACTTGGGATGTAAAAATATGCAAGGCACTTATACCTTTAAAGCGACTGCACTAGGCAAATATATGGAATGGAAAAGGACCTTAAAGTCCTCGCAGATAATAAACTGTAGAAAGTATCTAGAATATGCTACATAATTTTATACTGCAGTGCTCAAATAAAATATTATTGAATTAGAGTCCAGAGAAGGGCAACTAAGCTAGTTAAAAGGTATGGAAAGTCTCATTTATGAAGAAAGAATGGCCAGGTCCGGATTGTTTCAGCTGCTTGAGAAGAGGTGCTTAAGGGGAGATATGGGGAACTATGTATAAATATATCAGGATTGTTTAAAATACAGACAAATATTACAAAGCTGTGAAAAAAATATTGAAATTTATTTAATGAATTAAATCACATGAATTATGCGATGCCCATGTCTCATAGATTCCATTTTAAGCAATTAATTCAAATTATTTCCTTTTTCCTCTGTAATAATAAAACAGTACCTCGTACTTGATCATTATTAAGATATAATGAATACTTATTGGAGGCAAGACAAGCCTATTGGGTTTAATAAATGTTTAAAATTTTTCTTTCAGTAGACTTAAGGTATAGTGATCCAAATTATGGAGAGATCCCTTATCTGGAAAGCCCCAAGTCCAAAGCATGGATAACAGAGAAGCAGAGGAACTAGCAGAAAGCTTTGTTTGTTCCAGCAAGAAAATAGGCAGCAGCATCTCTTTAAGATTTCCATGGCGTAATTCCAGCAGCATAAAATTATCTCTAAATGTTTCACAGGTAGGCTCGTGATGTGACTAACATAATAACTAACCATAATTTTCACATGACATAGCTTTATGTCTTTTTTGTATGGCAATAAATGAAATGTATTCTAAAGGGCAATATGGAAGCCAAGGTCACTTTTAACACTTCCAAGAATATTCTTGTTGTTTCAGTGAGAAGTGCAAATGGACACTTTTATTTATGGAAATATCCAAAAACACTTATTATCTTATTACTTAGACTGTAAGCTCTACGGGACAGGGACCTTCTTCCTACTGTGTCTACCACATAGCACTTAAGCTCTGTCATTATATGAGCTCTGTGTACTGTGTATATTTATTGTATTTATTGTCTGACTTGTCCTCCCTCTGTGTACTTTTATATATTGTATTTTTATTTATAAAGTACTTTTAGGCATTGTACAGCACTCCGGCTCCAAACCAAAATTTGATAAAGAGGCCCACATAACTCAGAAACCCCTAATATACCCATCACAGTTACCTGTCTCTTCAAAAAGTATGAATAAATGCCATTTTCTATGCTGCAATCCAGCTGTTTAACAGTTCTTCTTTCTGCATCATTTGAAATCCTGGCAGGGAAGGAGGGACTAAAACACTGATGTTACAAATTGTAACAACTTCCCCACAGCTTACAGACAGCATGCCGGAACTACATAACCCACAATGCATTGCACTATGATGTTCTGTTCCTTATTGAAATCACGTGTGCAGGGATTTGTGGGTTTTCTGAGGACAGCTGACTGTTGATACAAAGTAACAGTAGTCAGCCAGCTCTGCAAAATAGTCAGACAGATCAGCAGGACAGCAGGGGGCTAGGCTTAGGGAACTGTCTGCATATTTTTAAATGATGTATATTGCAAAGTTTCTTGAAATTATGTTTACTTTCCAAAAAGCTTAAGTTATGTTTTTGTGGAGTTCCACTTTACAAATAAAGTTATACGTACATACATACATTAGATTGCGTACATTTGCAATGTGTTTTTAAATCCTACCATCAACTGGACTCAGTGCTTCCAATTTTTAACTGTTAGGAAGTCCTTCAGCTTTTATGCAGCACTTTCTGGTGGTGGATATCGGTTGTCCCCTTTAAAGGAGAATTCAACCCTAATGTTAAAAAAAAAACCTACCCCCCTACCCTGCAATTTTTGTGAGTTGAATTTGAATTTAAAAATTAGGATTTTCAATTCGATCTGTCCCTATGTGTAACATAACTAAAAGCTTTCAACTGGATAATTTATGCACTTGCAACATATTAATTACATGTATAGGATCTATTTTCCAGAATGCTTTGGACCAGGGGTTTTCTAAATAAGGGATCTTTCCATAATTTGGATCACCATACCTTAAGTCTGCTAAAAATCATTTACAGTAAATACACCTAATAGGATTTTTTTTTGCCACTGATTAGTTACCATCAAGATTGAGGTACTGTTTTATTATTATGGAGAAAAAAATACAACTTTTTTAATAATTTGCATTATTTTCTTAAATTGACTGTATAGGAGATGGCCTTCCTGTATTTCAGAGCTTTCTGGATAACGGGTTTCCAAAGTAATCCTGTACTAGTTATACATGGGGCTGGGTAACATCTATTGTTAAATTTCCTTTTTTTGTATATCTGAAGCAATTTTTGCCAGATCAGTTGCACTTTCCCTTAGAGGAGATTTAAAAATTTTGAAATTCAAGTTTTTTTGCAAAAGATTGATTTCCTTTTGTAGATTGCTGGCATATTTACAGATAAAACTTGAGTCACCGAAGAGAAACCCAGGGGCATAAAAACAGCACTGTTTAATTTATTTTTACGAAATTGACTGTTACAAATAAAAAAAATAAGATATTGTCAATTTCTAAATCTTGAAATTTCAAGATATATATATATATATATATATATATATATATATATATATATATATATATATATATATATATATATATATATATCATTATCTGATATGAACAATGGCATGGTTATCTGCACCAAATGCACATTTCATGTTTACTCCATGCATATGGTTCATGTAATTTTCTGTAGACGCTCAGTTGGGTTCTTATTTATTTCCTGTGTTGTATATAAAGTACCATAATGAGGATATTACAAGCCACCTTCCTTGGTTGTAAACTCATTCACCCTGTGTCCTTGTGTTTCTGTATCCATGGATCTCCTCTGTGGCTTGCAATATCCTAACTATACACAGCAGGGAATTTCTCATACATTCTATAGTGAGTGAGTTAGTTAACCCATAAATACCGTGTTTTCTTGATATTCCTAAAAATCACACCAATTTCAAAACATTGTGATGGTGGATTGAATTCTTTCCTCTTAGATAATGCTGCTGCTTAATTTTGCTTTCTGTTTCATCATTGTCTTTACCAGGTTCAATGCAGTGTGCAATTTCACCTTGTTTTTTCTTCCCACAATGCAGCATTTTTACCATAATTTCATCATAATAGCAGCCGTGAGTTTGTATTGTGTGTAACACAATTGTGGATGACGTGTTCAAAAGTGCTCAATTGCACTTTGATGTGAATCAGAAAAAGTTGCGCTGAAAATGTGTTCAGATGTTACCTTCAGGAATGGGTGTCAAAATAATATCTGCATCCTATTCTTTAAGCACAACTGCACTGCGTCTATTAACGCAGGTTCCCCAGAATCAATTGGAGCACAGTGCTCCAAATTTTCTCTGTAATAATAATAAAACAATACCTTGTACTTAATCCAAACCAAGATATAATTATTCCTTATTATTAATCCTTTTTGGAAGTAAGACCAGCCCATTGAGTTTATTTAGGGGCAGATTTATCAAAGGTCGAATGAAAAAAATTTGAATTTTGAGCTATTTATTGTGTACTTCGACTAGGGAATAGTCCAAATTCGATTTGAATTTGAAAAAAATTAGAAAATTCAATATCAAAACTTATCATGGGGGGGCAAATTTACTTAAGGTCGAATATCGAGGGTTAATTAACCCTCGATATTCGACTGTCGAAGTTAAATCCTTCTATTATCGAATGTCGAACGATTTTTAGTTTGAATCGTTTGGTTTGAAGGTCGAAGTAGCCCATTCGATGGTCAAAGTAGCAAAAAAAAAACATTCGAAATTCAGTTCTTTTCCTCTATTCCTTCACTCGAGCTAAGTAAATGGGTCCCGTACTGTCTGTTTAAAAATTCAACTTCGACCATTCGCCATCTAAAACCTGCCGAATTGCTGTTTAAGCCTATGGGGGACCTCCTATAACCTATGTGGAGTCAATTGCTGGACTTTGAAAAATCTAAGTTTTTTTGGGGGAAACTTTGAATCGAATTTGATCGATGCGCTATTCCTTCGATTTGTACGATTCAGCCGATTATGGACCTATTGGATCAAAAACGGACCTATTCAACCAAAAAAAAAAAAATTGACTTAATTTCGGTTGGTCTTTTTGAATTCTAATTTCGATGTTTTTTCAATTTGAAATTCGACTCTTGATAAATCTGCCCCTTAATGTTTACATGATTTGGAGAATGTAATTTTGCGTTATTTAAAATTGTGTCTTTGCAAATGTTTAGCACTGCTTGCAATGTAAAATCAGTCGCTGTTGAATATTACTTTGCGCATTTTAGCTAAGCAAAGGTTTAGCATTAACACCTGCCCTGGAGTTTCATTAAATATTGTGACATTTTATTACATCCACTGTGAACGTTCGCAAAACTATTTGTTCACATACGTTGCGATTAGGTTGTTGAGGTCTTTAATCAGTCAAAAAGGATGCAAACATGATTGCTAACGTTCACAGTCGTCTTTGTGCAGGTTTTTTGTGCTAGCGAAACATATTACATTTCCCCTTTAGAGGGTTATTTATTAAAGTTTGAGTTATGTTTGAGTTCATCTAAGTTAGTTAAGGAACTAAGGAACTCACATTTTTTGGGAATTATTAAAGGAAGAATTGTGTTTTCTCGAAAAATGTGAGTTTTTCAAGGTTAGTTTTACTAAAAAACTTGAATGTTTTGAGAAAAAAACGCTCAAATTTTCCGAGATTTATTATGCCCTGAAGCTACTAAAAATACGAATCTGAAAATACTCCAGCTAAAACCTGTCAAATTCATGTAAAGTTCGATGGCAGAAGTTGCTTTAACCATCTTTTTGCCTTCATGATTTTCAGATGTTTTACATTGGTTTTCACTCAAAAACTTAATAAATCTGTGGTACTCTATAAACTCGATAAATTTGGGGTATTCAGGTTTTTTCCCTATTGCAGTCAATTGAGTTTTTTACATTCGCATTATTTCATAAATAAGCACAGATTCTAGTTTGTTTACATTACATTGTTTACATTACATTGTTTATTCGAAGTAGACAAAAACCTCATAAACTCGACCTTTAATAAATAACCCCCTAAAGGTATGAAGATCCAAATTATGGAAAGATCCAGAAAACCCCAGGTCCCAAGCATTCTGCATAACAGGTATCATACCTGTACAATGTATCTCAAACATCACCTGAAAGTAAAAATTTAAAATTACAGGTATGGGACCTGTTATTGGGAATGCTCAGGACCAGAGGTTTTCTGGATAAGTCTTTTTGTATAGGTGAAGGAACTGTTATCCAGAATGCTTGGGACTTGGGGCTTTCCAGATAAGCGATCTCACCATAATTTGCATCCCCATACTTTGTCTACTAGAAAATCATGTAAACATTAAATAAACCCAGTAGGCTGATTTTGCTTCCAATAAGGATTATATCTCAGTTGGGATCAAGTACAAGGTATGTTTTATTATTACTATTTTTATTATTATAAACCGATCTCCAAGAAACTAGAGAAGCCTGCCCACAGAACCTTTAACTTTTCTGAAACCTCATCATAACTGGTCAAAATAAGGAGCTGTAAAAAAACAAGATTTAGTTCCCCACTGTAAAAGATGTAGATGTAAAAAGATGTAGTAAAAGATGTAGTTCCCTACTGTAAGGGGCATATTTATCAAGCGCCAAATTCCGAATTGAAAAAAACTTTGAAAACTGAATTTAGAAAGACCAACCAAAATTAAGTCAAAATTTTTTTTTGGTCGAATAGGTCAGTTTTCGATCGAATAGGCCCGTATTTAGCCCAAATCGAATTGTACGAAACAAAGGAATATCAAATTTGACTCCAAATAGGTTCTAGGAGGTCCTCCATAGGCTAAGATAGCAATTCTGCAGGTTTTAGATGCAAATGGTCGTAGTCTAATTTTTAAAGAGACAGTACATTGCGATATTCAAATTTTTTAATTATTTTCAAAATCGAATCGAATTTGGACTATTCCCTAATCACACAAGTACACAAAAAATAGCTTGAAATTTGATTATTTTTTCATTCGAAAATTCGCCTCGACCTTTGTGTACCTCTAAACTTGCAATGCAAAGAAGCCTGCCCACACAACCTCTTAACTTTTCTGAAACCTCATCATAACTGGTCAAAATAAGGAGCTGTAAAAAAACAAGATTTAGTTCCCCACTGTAAAAGATGTACGTGTATTTTTTTCCTGCTAAAAATAATAGTTTGTGTTTTATTACTTTCAATATATAGTGAATAAAGTACCCCCTCTTGTAAAATATAAGGATATTATAAGTTACCGAGGAGTTTCTTGACCATTTAAAAACACGAGGCCAAAGGCCTGTTTTTATACAGGTCACTTCTAATATCCCCATATTTTGCAACTGGGGGTTCTTCATTTATTAAAAAACACAAGTTTCAGTGAGTCATGTGACAGAAATGACATCAGAACTCACCGTTTATAACTGATGACATCAGAACTCACCGTTTAGAAGGATATAATTTCCAAGATATTCATGGTTTTTGTGTATTATATAGGAATTCATTCTTATTATGGAAAAATATGTTCCCTAGTAAAGCAAGCAACATTTTTATTTTTACATTGACATATGCACATTCAAAATGCCTTGTCTAATTTTTCCTAATATGTGCATCCTTACACTCACTGGGATGATTGTCTATTATTGCATGTCCCAATTGTGAGACGAGAGAGACTGTAAATCAAGACAGCCAACCCAGGAAATCCTGTTTATGTGGAAATCAGATACAGTACTATATACCAGACGAGACGGTAAAATTGACAACAAAAATGTATGTCTCCTCAACTGATGAGAGAAGAAGGGTATGATATCACTAGCAGGCAGTCGTATTGCATGTAAGCAGACAGAATGCAAACATTTACAAAGACAAGAAACTTTCTTCTACCATGAAGAGCTGTCTGGCTGCCTCTCCTCTTAACACTATTGATTATGCTCCCAAAAGGTCATAAATTACCAGACGAGTTATTTTTAAGAATATTTGCTGAGCCTGGCCTGTCAAGCGAGGTTAATCTAATAGCTTCCTTCTTCTGCCTAATGCTGTGAATTAAACCGGATTTTGTTCTGGGTTGCATTTAAAAGCCTACTACTGAGGTGGATTTAGCATTTTACTTGCCTTGTTGTCAGAAACCAGATTTTGTTCTCTGTTGCTCTTAGTCAGATTACTGTATATAGCGTATAGTGCAATTTCTTGTAGATTGATTAGAGTGTCAACTGAATTTAACATAACTCCTATAATACTAGTACAGTCAGCAGTAGTTACCTGCCTACCTTCACTCTGAAAAATGGCAAAACTTTTTTACATTCAATAACGTTACAGAACTTTGAAGATGATCAATTCCCATAACAAAGGATATAAAAGGACATAGAAATGATTCATGATATGACCTGATCGTGTTTAGAACACAAAGGCAAAAATAAAAACAGTAAAATTAGAACTGCTGAATTAAGAAGAGGAATTGACGGGAAAATGCTATCCAAAGAAATAACCTATTAACTTATTTTTTTAGGATTCATTGACTGTTCATCACTGTGCCAAGAGACTGACAACTTGTGGTGCCGCTATTCAAAAAAAGGATCCCGGTTTCACCCTCAAAACAGTTGGGGCACATTTACTAAGGGTCGAATATCGAGGTTTAATAAACCCTCGAAGTAAAATCCTTCGAATTCGAATATTGAATTTGAAGGATTTTAGCCCGAATCCTACGATAGAATAAAAATCGTTCGATCGAACAATGAAATCCTCGAATGTAAAGATTCGAACGATTTTAAGCGATCGATCGAATGATTTCTTCGATCAAAAAAGGTTAGAAAAGTGATGGGGAAGGTCCCCATAGGCTAACATTGTACCTTGGTAGGTTTAAACTACCGAAGTATGTAGTCGAAGTTTTTTTTAAAGAGACAGTACTTCGACTATCGAATAGTCGAACGATTTTTAGTTCGAATCGTTCAATTCGAAGTTGAAGGTCGTAGTAGCCTATTCGATGGTCGAAGTACCCAAAAAAATACTTCAAAATTCTAAGTTTTTTCTTTCGAATCCTTCACTTGAGCTTAGTAAATGTGCCCCTAAGTCTTGCATCAGTGGTAGGAAAGCTTTTTGAAGGGGTATTAAAGGATAAGATACTTGAATACATTAAAAATCATAATACTATGATTTTGTGCCAGCATGGTTTTATGTGTATGTAACAGATCTTGCCTAACAGACTAGTTTAATTGCCTTTTATGAGAAGGTGAGCAGGAACCTCAACTCTGGAATGGCAGTTGATGTGATCTATTTAGACTTTTACCACATGGCACTTGAATAAGAAAGAAAACTAAGGAAACATTTTATTGCCAATAGATTAGCTGCAAAAGTGCAGGCTAGAATGCTATATTTATTCTGTAGAATGTTTTACCACACCTGAGTAAAAAGCTCTAGAAGCTCTCTGTTTGTTTAAGATAGTATTGCTGCAGTATTAGCTTGGTGTGACATCACTTCCTGCCTGCTCACTTATAGCTCTGGGCTCAGATTACAGCAGAGAAGGGGGGGGAGGAGCAAACTGAGCATGCTCACGCCCGGGGCAAGGAGGTTTAAGCTGAAGGCAGGAAGTCTGATAAATAAGCCCAAGTGTACACAATAGAAGGAAAGAAATGCAGTGTTTCTTTTGACAGAGGACTCAGAGCAGCATTACTTTGAGGGTTTACTGGTATATTTAGGTGGACCTTTTTCATAAGGCTTACTTAGTTTTAACCTTTCCTTCTCCTTTGAACTCTGTGTACATATTCAATGCATATATTATGTTATTTGTCCTCACTGTGCGCATTTTTTTAATATATTGTAAGATTGCACAGCCCTATATGTCCTTTGTAAATAAAGTTGTACATACATACATACATACTGTTTCTGAAATACAGTTCATTCTCTGTATCACATAGACTGGCATTATTTTTTTAGATTTATTTTTATAATAGTCTCCCTTTAATTGTGAGGGAAAGTGGGAAAGAAGTACCTTCTGGAGTCTGTTTTGCTTAGGCTAAGTGTGTCCCACAATAAGGGATAATCAGGGAGTACTTATCAGCCTTCCCACTAGGAAATTACCAATACTATATCCTTTGAAGAGAAAAGTGAGCAAAGTTAATGGTACTTACAGGCCATAGACATTGATAGATCTTGTATTAAGGTCTCAAGTTTACACAGAAACATTAATCATTCACCACACTTCCTGTCCTAGCTAACTTGCAATCTAATGACCTTATGCACAGGAACACAAATACGTTCAAGTCAGTATTATCAACAGTTTATTAGATTTATCGATTGTTTTAATCGACAGTGGAATGAAACCAGGATACCCTTTCTGAACAAGCACAAATATACATATATGCAGTGTAATAATCAAACCCATAACGCCTAATGTCAACATGCCATGCCATTATTTGTTTACTTGAGTAAGTTAGCCCTTCTTACTGTATGCCTGTTTTATATGATCCGAATGTGGCCAAAGCCATACATTTCTTATAGACCACACTGAACTAAATCTTTCATTTTTATATTATAGAGCTTGGGTCTATGTTAGAGGGGTCTATGTGGTGCTAAAATTAATTAAGACCTTGGTCTATAGTTTGCAATGGAAAATAACATAGAGCTTCATTACACTTGAGAAAAGGAAGCCCAGTGCAATAATTTATACGTGAGGGCTTATTAATGGACAGGACATTATGGCCAGTTAGAGGTCAATAGTTACATAGTTAAATCGGGTTGAAAAAAGACAAAGTCCATCAAGTTCGACCGCTCCAAATGAAAACCCAGCATCCATATACACACCCCTCCCTACTTTTAATTAATCTTGCATTTATCAACATTGAACCTCATTTTCCAGTTTGCTGCCCAGTTTCCCAATTTAGACAAATCACTCTGCAAAGTGGCAGCATCCTGCATGGAACCTATAGTTCTGCACAATTTAGTATCATCTGCAAAACTGGAAAAAGTACTTTCAATGCCCACCTCCAGGTCATTAATAAACAAGTTGAAAAGCAAGGGACCTAGTACAGAGCCCTGTGGTACTCCACTAACAAATACTGGTCCAATTAGAAAATGTTTCATTTACCACCACTCTTTAGTCTCCAGTCTACCGTTTAGCCAGTTCTCTATCCAGATACAAATACTATATTCCAGGCCAACATTGGGCTTAGTTATGTAGCAGTGGGGGTGGAGCATAGGGCATTTGAATTGTGGCATCCAATTTGGAGCAAGAAAACAAGGAACACACCAAATTTTATACCTGTTGTGGCCCTGAGATATTGAGAAACAGGTTAAGTTGACGTATGGAAATTGGGGAGTATGTTGCAGCAATAATAGTTCATGGGTAGCATGTGCCTAGAGATAGAGTAAGTGTTTGGCAAAAATTAAGCAAGTTACACAATTTATTCCATGGTAAATTATTTGGTAGCCCCCTATGGGTCTCTGGGAGGTGGCATGTCATATATATAGATTTTGCTTAAGCGTGCAATCATATGTACCCACCATGCTGGACCATAAAGTGGCTGGTGGCCTGGTATGGTTGCTATGCACCTATTTTGTCCCATTGCCAAGGAATTTAGTTTTACAACAACAGTATAACAACATTATTAAGATATAAACAGCATTATTACACTTTGTAAAACCGAAGTCCTTGGCAATCGGACAAAGTTGGTGCATGACAACCATACGAGGACACCAGTCACTTAATTCTCCAGCATGGTGGGTACACATGGCCCCTATTACTTGGCCCCTGTTATTTAACATGTTATGGTTATGTATCGTAACGTCTTCTTATCATACAATAAAGCGTTCATTAATTGTGTAAAGGGAAAGGCAGGCAATTGTCCCTGCCCTTGTCAGGAATCAGGATCCTCTCCATTACATAATCATTTCAGCAGAGCTCCACATTACATGCAATAAAGTGTACAATATATTAATTCAATATTACACATAAATTAAACAATGTATTTGCGTCTAACACACCATATCTGACTTCCGCAAATAAACACTCCATACAGTACATAGCCGTCTTCATTTTCTACATTTCATTGCACCCTCTTTAACAGATATTCACAACTGAAAGAACAAACCACTTGTAATTACACTGCATGCCATTACAAATTGAATAAACACAGACTTTTACACCTTTTGGCTCTTAGGGTGAGAAACAAAGAGCCTTGTAAAGGTCAGTTATGCAAAAGATCTGTGAGCAGAGAAATAAGTCAGTTGTTTGTGAGTTAAACATGGTTTCACTGAGTGCAGCGTCACTTACGCTACAAATTAATTTACTGAAATGAGTTCAAGCTGTACATCACCCCCTTCTTTTTCTGTTCATTTAAAAAATAATTTTCTTTTCTATCTTTTTTACAGATTAGTAGTATTTAACAAGAAGATAGTGGTACATTAAAAAGAAAAATTGTTATAAAATTGTTACTTTAGCACATGAATGAAGGGCAGAGTATAAGATAATTATTTTACTGTTCAAGGAGAAATAAACCCCAAACTAATGACAACCCCTACCCTCGACCCCCCCTGTTCCCCCGCACAGGTGCTAATATCCGTAAATGCCCCAAAGTCTTTAATTACCCTTCGATGCAAAGTCAGCGGAGCTCACAGGCACCATTTTCACTGCTTCGGGAATCTTCCAGTACCTTTGGCAATTTATGTGGCTGTCAGTGCATGCGCAGTTGTTAGAGACCGGAAAATTGCTTAATTACTGAAGACTCCCGAAGTGGTGAAGATGGCACCTGTGAGCTTCACTGCACTGACTCTGCATCGTGGGGTGATTAAAGACTTAGGGGCATTTACAGTTATTAACACCTGTGCAGGGGCGAACAGGGAGGGGGGACTATTGAGGGTAGGGGGTTTTCATTAGTTTGGGGTTAGTTCATCATTTATGTATAACTAAACCTGGTTAGGGTGAGAAGGGCTAAAAGGAGTCAAAAAGCCCTTCACAAGCATTTTACATGCAAAGTGAAGCCTTCTGAAATCAGAAGGTATTTACTTGTCTTATGCCATACACACAGCACTGCCTAGATACCAAAATAAGAGTTTTGATTCTCTCATAAGGCATCATGGGCGGAGACATGCAAATCACTCCTTTATGACCCTTTGGTCAACTATGCATCCAGAACCTCTGGTTTATAGCACAGATACAGCCTATTGGTTCAGAGCCATATATCCAAACTTGCAGACAGCCTTGCAGAAGAGGAAAACCAAACCTGGTTAGGGTGAGAAGGGCTTAGCCCTTCTCATCCTAACCAGGTTCAGTTTTCCATTTCGCTACTCTCCAAGTCCTACCCCTCAGAAGCCATGTTCCAATATCTTGCACTGTTGAGATCTAATAAGATCAAAACAGGCTGTCTGCAAGTTTGGATATATGGCTCTGAACCATTAGGCTGTATCTGTGCTATAAACCAGTGGTGAAGTACTTGTGTCAGCACACACTCCTTCAAGTTGTCCGGTGCACGCTCCAATAGTGGCCACAATCCACCAAATTCGATCCAATTTCAGAAAAGGACAGCACCGTATCATGGGTAAAAAGCCTTTATTGTAACTTGGCTACGACCAGCGACATAGTTACGTTTCAAGCCACATCCTGGCTCTTTATTGATAAAGAGCCAGGATGTGGCTTGAAACGTAACTATGTCTCTGGTCGTAGCCAAGTTACAATAAAGGCTTTTTACCCATGATACGGTGCTGTCCTTTTCTATAAACCAGTGGTTCTGGATGCATAGTTGGCTAAAGGGACATAAAGGAGTGATTTGCATGTCTCCGCCCATGATGCCTTATGGGAGAATCAAAACTCTTATTTTGGTATCTAGGCAGTGCTGTGTGTATGGCATGAGACAAGTAAATACTTTCTGATTTTAGAAGGCTTCACTTTTCATGTTCTCCTTTATGAAATTTTAAATCTTATATTAACAATACAAATTCCCATTTAGTTGCTTTTAGATAACATGGATATATTTTTCTTTAATAAAACAATTGTTTTGTATAATTGTATAATAGCTGGCCAGCTAAAAACAATGTATAAAATGGTTATCGTATTATGAATGGTTTCTTCATTTTATGCTCAAAACTGCCCTAAAGAGGTTTACAAACAAGAAGATAGAATGGGAGAATTTACCCAGTTTTTGACCAAATAATTGTACTGCCAGTATGAGTCCAAACACACATGGAGCTCAGAGGGTAGTGCTCCTGTAGCTCTGGGTTCTGCATTTGCCACGATCTAGAGACAATCTGCAATATTTTTGCTTGTTCTACCCATATTGCATATGTATTTTTCTTTTGGTTTCCTTCCACATTCCAGTAATATTCAAGCAATTTAAAAGTCGAGAAATCGCCCCTTAATGAACGTGATAGGGATATTATCTGCACTAATATTGCAAATGGCGGAAGGATCTCCATCCAGATTCTCTCTGTTAAGCAACAAGCAGACTGTCACGGTTGGCACCCTAAACCAGAACTAATGCCAAGCTCCCTGGTCCCGGCTCGGCTTCACCAGTAGTGTGACCGCCTTTGGCTTCGGGAGGAGCCCTCAGCGTACTCAGATGCCACCTGGACTTTTCGAGAGGAGCAAAACGAGGAGTTCTGGCAAGCAAAGGGGCATGACTGTTGTAAAAGTCAGTTAGGCCAATGGTCTCGGTACAAATGGAACAGGCAAGAGAATCGTCAGACAGGCAGGGTCGAGGCAGGCAGATATCGAGAATCGTCAGGCAGGCAAGGGTCAAACCGGGTTGTCAATCAAGGGATTTAGCAGGAAGAGTTGTTGAAGGCAGGCAGGGGTCAGGTTCCAGAGATCAGAATAGTCAAACAGGCAGGCAGGGGTCAAAACAGATAATCAGGATCAGACTTCAAACAGAATAGCAAAGCTAACAGCACCAGGAACAAATCCTATCACGGGCACTGAAAAAAACTAGAAATCCCTTTAAATAGCATTTGAATTTCGCGCACATGCGTATAAACCCAGGAAGAGGCGCGCACGGGCGCCCTAACAGACCGGCGCTTACTGAACAACTTAATGCGGCGAGCGTCCTCGCCGAGGGGGCGGCAGGCGTCCCTGCCGTCCCCCCACTAGACCACCAGGGTAAGCTTTTCTCACACAGACCTGGGCCTTTATTGTCCAAATGGATTTACCATGCATGTAGCCAAGCAAACTGCTATTCACCCTCTATACCAAACAAAAGCCAAGAAGAGGCACATTACTGGGGAAGAGTCCACCTTGTGTTAAATATGTCACACAGATAGTCCAGCGAGCTTGTAGCTTGCATATATTACTAATAGGCAGTAACAAATTTGTATATGACTTGAATCTATAAATTATAAAAGTAAATGCCCACCAAGTCAGTATTCTGCACCACTGGAGGTTGCAGTGACTCATTTCTTCTATTCCCATGCCTCATTGTTCCTGTTCCTTGTCCCTACATACAATTGATAGCTGGGTGTTATGATACTGATTCCCAGTTGTCTGAGAATTCTTGTTAGGATCTTGCTGTCATCTTTTCTCTGTGGGCCCCCCATATTTCATAATGTCATGTAAAGTGATTATAGGAGCCCATTGTCCAGCCACCATTTCCTTTCACTCTTAGATATCCCTGACATCCGAAAATCTTGTGAGTTGTTAATAACCCTACTCTACTCTCTTACATATGGGCTCAATTATGAATGCATGTGCAAAATTGTATATAGGTTTAAATGCTGTTCACAAAGTACTTGCATCTGCTATTAACTTGTAACTTGCAGCTAACACAGTATCCCTCTAGAGAAGACCAGGCCTCTATATATCATCATCCATAATGGCACTTGCCTATAGGAAAGGGAGAAGGATTCTCCAAGTGTGAAATCTACTATAGGCAAAAATGTAAGAGCACTAACAGGAGCAGGATCCTCGGTGCTCATGCATGGAGAACTTCTGCTAAGAGGAATGACTGCATTCTCCACCTTGCAATGGATAAAAAAAATAGCATGAGGTACAGAGAGCAGCATCAGGGGGTGCAGGACATTCTTTTCCTTACCGCCCACCATAGCTGAAATTACTGGGAGTATAGTAGGATGCAAAGAAAATAGATAGCTTTATTTTGCACTTTGCACTTTCCAGAAAAGAAAATGACCACAAATACCTTTTGTTGTACGTTTTAGTCAATTTCCTTTTCCCTGCCTTTGCCTAATTTCACATTGCATGGGTTTACTTAAAGAGGACTGTTTGATAAATGTAGTTCCTTCAGTTCTTATTGTCCTTATTAAAGCAACCAAATAAATGTATAAACAGTGCTGTTGCAATATTTCCCTCTTGATGAAAACTTATCCTTTAGGTATTTTATGTCACTGCTAGTGGACGTATTTCTATGATAGTTAAATGATTTGATGTCAGGCTTGATTAAACTTGCTTCTTAGTATGGCCCTCTGAATGTTATTTTGATCTCAGGTTGTCTATTTTCAAACCACCGCTGTCAATTATTTTCAGAGAATGCAGCACTTTGCATTTAAAGCCATAAAACTTTTGATAGCTTTCTTTTACAAAAGTAAAATAAAGTTCTTGGAGTTTTATTAGAGGCAGCCCTATCAGACTTTAGTCTTCATGTTTCTAATCACATTTATTTATAAATAAATAAATGTTTATTATACATTATTAATTACCATTGCCAAATAATAGTATAATAAAAGACAAACTACTATACAATGCTACATTGATACAAGGGGACATACAATCTTATAGGAAGTTAAGTGAATGAAACTGTCCGTACTTAGTTATATCTGCTTGTTTAGGGCCATTGCCAAGTTGATGACTTAAAGAGGTGGTTCAGCTTTAAGTTAACTTTTTATCAGGTGATAGAATGGCTAATTGGAAGCATCTTTTCAATTATCCTTAATTTTTTCTTTTTTATAGCGTTTCAATTATTTATCTTCTGCTTTTGACTCTTTCCAGCTGACCTCATCTAAAAAAAAAAACAAATGCTTTATAAGGCTGCACATTTGTTGTTATAACTATAATTTATTATTCATATTTCTAGCCGGGCCCTTTGCTATTCATATTCCTTTTTGTTTTCAAATCAATGCATGGTTGCTAGGATAATTTGGACCCTAGCAGCCAGATTGAAATTACAAACCCTGATGAGCTAGGGTCATGATTATCCTAGCAACCATGCATTGAGCTGATGAATAAAAAGCTAAATAACTCAAAAACCTCAAATATTAAAAAATGTAAACCAACTGCAGATTGACTCAGAATATCACTTTCTGCATGAACTCTCTACATACTGAAAGATAATTTAAATATGAACAACCTCTTTAAATGATGGCTGATCTGATTGTCTGTCCCTTGAGTCTTCAAATGGATCACATATGGAGACCTGTCAGAAAAAGGACCACAACCATAGCCCCATTTTTTCTTGCTTGATGGAAGCACTCTCTACAACAACCCTTTTAAAGACATGCAATCTAGTATCTTGAGTTATAGTTTCTAAGGATTTGGTCATAAGAATAAATGTGCATTTGCTGCAAATTTGTATGTAGTAGTAAGACAAAACAGAGGCACCAAAAGGATAAAAATAGCTAAAAGCACTTAAAAACCCAATGGGTAATTCAGATGCCCTTACTCACTCAGTATCCACACTTCCCCACAATCCGAACAGCTGTATACAATAATATTTTACAAATTTGCCTGTCTCTGTTTTTTTAGTTGTTTTTGCTCCCATTCCATATTGCCTGATGAAGCAGGAAATGCCTGCGAAAAGAGTTGCAATACTGTTTGGTGAATAAACTATTATTGAAAATTACCACTTTCGTTGGTGTCTGCTTGGAGGAGGTAAATTCATTACTACCTCCTCTGAATTACCCATTGGGTTTTTAAGTGCTTTTAGCTATTTTTATCCTTTTGGCGCCTCTGTTTTGTCTTACTACTATATTGAGTCCACCCCGAGTGGAGGGGTATCATCCCCTTTTTCTTTTTCTACAGAGAGCGACGTTTTATTCCTGAGTGGGGTCAGGATAATCTCCCCACCTGCCTATACAGTGGTTGCCTATCGGTAACCCTGGTTTGTGAGTATTAACTTGTTTACTCTACCATTACTCCCTGTAAAAACATATTACACTATTGGGGCTCTTGGTGTTCCTTTTTGTCTCCAAATTTGTATGTAGATTTGCTTGGGTGTGCTGTTCATTTACTGGAATTTGGAAAAGGACCCATCTGAACACTATAATGAAAGAGGAACTGTTTATTATTTTTAACAATTTTATTTCAATTCAGCTGTAAATACTGTAGTCCCGTTTCCTGTTTCAAAACAGTTGAAATGTTGAAATGTAAATAATATCATTTCTTTTTTGTTTGTTGCTTAACTCAAGCCCTACAGTCTCATTCAGCAACAGCTCAACTATAGATTGTGTATGTCTTCTGCATTTGATGACTTATTTGGGGTAATAAATAGCAAGCAGCAAGTCATATGACTAGGTATAACTGACACAATTTCATAAGTTAATCTTATAGACAACACATTGTAATTCAGCACAGACCAATCATATATTTTATGAACATGGTCCAAATACATATATATCTTACATTATGACAAGGTTTTATATTCGAGTGAATTTTCGAAGTTAAAAAATTATTTTTTGGATACTTCGACCATGGAGTAGGCTACTACGACTCTGACTTCGACTTCAACTTCGATTCAAAGTAAAATCGTTCAAATATTTGACCATTCGATAATCGAAGTACTGTCTCTTTAAAAAAACTTCGACTTCAATACTTCGCCAAATTAAACCTGCCGAAGTGCTATGTTAGCCTATGGGGACCTTCTAGACCATTCTAAGTCTTAGTCTAAGTAAAATCGTTCGATCATATGCTAAAATCGTTCGATCGAACGCTAAAATCGTTCGAATCGTACGTAATCGGTGAAAAATAATTCAAATCGAGGGTCGAATTTCGAAGGTTACACTAATTCACCCTAATAATTGGCCAACACAGCTCTGGAGTGACAGTAACAAAGATTTAAAACCTACAGGGCCAGTTCATCTAACATCATTATCTTTTCAATATTTATCTGAATCCTTTCTTTCTGCATGCAGTTTGTAGTGAGAGAGAAGTAATTTGGACAGGTAATAGTGCACAGCACAGCTATACTACAACTCCCAAGCAGGATGGTGTTTAATGGCTCAAATTTCTGAGAATCCTACTGGATTCCCAAATTCCAGCTATGGTATAAATAATAAATATGCCCCTATGTTGCAAACTAACCTTATACTTTAAAGGTAAGTCTTGTGGCTAGCAATAGGCCCCCTGCAGCCTCCTGTCTTGTCGGTTATATCATGGATTTCAAAAGAATGAGACAGGATATGGAACTCTAATGCCAAAACTGCCATTGGAGATTTGCACCTTGTGTAGCATAAAAAATATGGTTCAAGGTGCACACTGCAGCTAGGCCTGTCCTTAATGCCTGCCATAGGAATTGTCCTTACCTCCTGCCATTTTGAATTCATTAATAAATTGGACTTGCCCTATTTATTCAAATCCAAGTGCTAGAATTGGACTAAATCCTGGCTTTGGTGAATCCCTACTTAATATGAAGTGAGCATAAAGATTTTAAACCAGCATAACATTAACAAAAGCTAAATGTTGGGATATACAGCGATATACTCCAGGGAAGAATTTTCAAGAAAAGAGATATTTTGTCACCGTCTATGCATTTCATCCTACAGTCTTTACGTGTACTGGTTTACCTGTGTCGTTGAATATTCCAGCTCAAATACACAGCAAGAATTTGTTAAAGTGCCTTAAAGCCTCATCAAATTTCCTAGTTACTTTCAAAGATTTAAAGCAGAGATAAATGATCATGGTTCTAGAACCATTATAATAAGTCAAATGACCATCTCTAAAAACCTGATATTCGGCAGTTGTCATTTCCATTTCATTGTCCTATCGTTGCCCAGGATAACAGTGCATACAATGTAACAGTTCAAATACGCCTTCAATATAATTATTGTCATTACTGTTATTATGCTTAACATGCTTTGTATTCCTATGATTATTATATATATAATAACAGTATCCATTATTATTATGATGATTACCCTCATCACTGTAGAGTGAAAAGCAGATCTGCTGTTTTTTCATAGAAACAGGGTATAGAGATTGTTTAATAATATCAGTCATACAAATCATGTTGCTCCAATTATTTTCATACTTACATGTCTCCATTTTTAACCCATTGAGTGATAGAGATGATGACATTCTAGTTGCATTCAGATGCAACTAAACAAAAATCTTCTAACAGTTTCTTTCCAGTCATTTTATTTTATGAGGGACCTGATAACATGATGGTAACATTGTCCTCAGGGTACCTAATGAGACTTCATTAAGAGAAATAGCTCATATTCTTTAAAGATAATTTAAGGGATTATTTTACTATAAAGTCAAGGTCTTCTTGTGGTAGCTTGGTTGGCCTTATCCTTATGGTCAACGTATTAGCTCAGACATCAGTTAAAGTGAGTTAAAGTATTTAAGAAAAGTAAAGGATAATATTTTCAAGATGGAAATCCTGGGTACAGGTTAATGTGTATGTATTAACAAATCATTTTACTCACCATTTGCCAAAAATAATATCTGTGGTTTCCAAATCATTGTAATACATAGGCGTGGCCCTAATAATAATGTCCTGCCCTTATCATTTGGAACCTGTCCTAAGACAAGTAAAGGGACCCACATAATGCCTTCTTGCATATTAATTGCCAAACATAAATCCACATGAATAATGTAGGATTTCTTTCCATTGGAAAATCTGTAATTTCAATTTTCCAGCAGTCTATGGGTGAAATAATATATCTAACAAGGTATAAAGAAATGTATTGTTCCAGCGGATCAATAAGGCTAAATCAACTCTTTGCAGTCTTATTTCATTGCAGGATTAAGCAATACCAAGTAATTTGGCCTGAGAATTTTTACTTAGTCAAATTCAGATATGTGCAATAAAATGAGAAACAGTTAATTACTAAAGTCCAAGGCTTACTTTATTGCCTAGCCATTATTATGCTAGATAATGATAAATATATCGCTGGAAACAACTCACCTAACACCACTCTGCTGTAATTATAACTTTGCTTTCGACTTTCAGATGTGAAGGGCTCCGTCTCGTCTGCCCATTGAAGCTGTGGCATTTATTTACATTCTCAATAACATCTTGCTGAAAATGAATTGTGGCAGCAGGAGGGATTGATATATTGACATGCAATGCAAGTAGTGTGGCTTTTATAAGAAAAGAACAAGAGCTATTCATATAAGCTAATAATGCAACATTCATTTGCAGAACATTAAAGAATTTATACAAAGGCAAATACATCGAAAAGAGGAAAAGGAGATGCAAATGTAAACTAAATAGTGCAATAGTTGTGATTAATATTGTGGACTTCTAACTAACTCTATTTATTTGTTTTAGATCAATAGACAGAAGGACAGATAAAATCATTCAGATATAGAGTATAGATAGATACATGCATACAAATATACATAGAAACATATAACACACTACGACAGCATCATCCATTGCTAAATAACTTACCAGTATGCTTTTGGCCAGTGGAAAAACCAGAGTACCTAAAGTAAGCTAACAAAAACACAAGAAGAATGTACAAATTCTATGCTAATACAGGTATGGGACCTGTTATCACGTTGGGACATGGTTTTTCTTGGATAAGGGGTCTTTCCATCATTTGGATTTCCATATTTTCCATTTTTAAACCCAAAAGGAATGTCTGATAATGATTAATTATTTATTAGTTTGGATGAAGTACAAGGTACTGTTTTATTATTACAGAGAAAAAGGAAATCATTTTTATGATTATTTGATG
This sequence comes from Xenopus petersii, assembly GCA_038501925.1. Taxonomy (NCBI): domain Eukaryota; kingdom Metazoa; phylum Chordata; class Amphibia; order Anura; family Pipidae; genus Xenopus; species Xenopus petersii. The sequence goes on from CM076682.1 coordinate 62,575,531, forward strand.
GCCTTCCCATAATTCGAGCTTTTCTGGATAACAGGTATCTAGATAATGGCGCCCAAACCTGAGTCATGATCAGGATAAAATCCAGGTCCCAGAGTGGCTAGACCTAAGGTGTGACACTGGCTGACAAAGTACTAAGTGCAAGGGATTAAACTATTCTAGGTAAAGGGTGACTATATCATCAATTTTATTTTTCTTTTGTATTTGTCTAATGTATTGAGAAGTTGGTTAATTTTCTTTTTTATACTTGCTTCTATAAAGGTGTTATATGCTTATCATGTAGTCTGTATGTATAGTCTTCACATCCCAACCACTGTTTTTATATTGTTTTATAACAGTGGTTTCCAAATTTATAGGTTCTCTCTCGACTTTGAGGAGAATCTAGTTTTAGACATTTTCCCTGGGTCCTGCTCCAGACCCTCCAGCAGTTTGGGAAAGAATTTCATAAGTGCAACTACATAAATCTTATTTAAAAGATACTGGGGACTTTTTACGGAAAATAGCCTCATTTACTGATATACAGGGGGAAACAATATTGGTCACGCTCGATGTGGAGAGCTTCTACACCTCCATCCCTCACGATGGGGGTGTGGAGGCCGTCCGCCTCGAGCTGGACAATGACCCAGCAATGGATAATGCCCAAAAGAAATTTGCACTACAATGTTTGGAGATCGTTCTATATAATAATTTTTTCCTGTTTCAGGATCAATATTATATGCAGATTTGTGGAACCGCTATGGTCTCTAACGTGGCCCTGTCCTATGTGAATATTTATATGAACCGATTCGAATTACAATATGTTTATGAGAATGAATGGTTCGTTAAACATTGCCATACATGGCTTTGTTACATCGATGACGTGTTTGCTATATGGACGGGGCCACATTGGACTCTGGAAAAATTTGTAAGTGAGATAAATAAATCATTACCTTACATTAAGTTCACGGCTGATAGCAGTAAGGACTGTGTTTCTTTTTTGGACACTAAGGTGTCCAAAAAAGAAACACACTAAACCCACTGACAGAAATACTCTGCTGCACTTCGACTCCTTTCATCCAATACAGGTGAAGAAATCCCTGCCTAGGTCCCAATTTAGCAGGGTAAAACGCATTATATCGGATGACTCTTTGCTCCCAAAAAGACTTGAACGTAAAGAGGTAGAGAAACTAGAGAAGAGCAGTATGCTCCAGGGCTATAATAGACAACAGGAGGATCGTATCCCTTGTGTCTCTAAATATCACACTCTAAGCCACCAGGTGGCACATATTGTGAAAAAGCATTGGAAAATTCTTAAGGAGGGTCTCCCCCAAGTACCTAGCTTTGGGAAACCACCTCTTATGTCCTATAAAAAAAGTAAAACGGTGGGTTTGATGCTGGTAAAATCTGACATAGGTGGTCGGAATGAATCGCAAAGGTTGTTGCGACCAGCCAGGAATGGGACATTTCCAAGTTTAGGATGCAGCTCTGTTCCAATTGCCAAAAAGGTGACGTGGTATATCATCCATGAAAAGGAACCCCCATTAAGATCCGGGGGTACTACACATGTGCGTCGAGTTTTGTTGTCTACATTATAAAATGCCCTTGTGGCTTATTATATGTGGGGCAAACGTCACGTCCCATCCGAGAACGGATGAGGGAGCACAAATCAGCTATTAGAACCGGCAAAAGGGAACAAGCAGTTGCATCTCAATATCTGGAAGCTAGTCACGGCATACACCAGCTGAAATATCAAGTGATTGATCATGTCCCTAGTCTGAGACATGGGGGTGACCGTGTGGGAGCTTTACTTAGGAAAGAAGCAATATGGATTAGAAAATTAGAGACACTCACCCCGCAAGGGTTAAACAGGGAGTACAATCTCCAAGTTATTTTTCGCTAAGTTGTGTTTTTAAATTGTTTTGAATATTTGTCTTTCAGATTTTGTGAACAAGTGATTGGGCTGCTTCCCATAAAGAATGTAAAAAAGTTTCCATTATTACTGTGACATTGGATTTATTTAGTTACTAAGGATTTGTAACAATTGTATAAATTACATATATGGTTATGTTAGTTTGTAACCAGTAGGTGGCGAAATATTGTCTATAAAAGGGCCAGCTGGCCAGTGTTAAGTGAGCTTGATAAAAGGCCGCATATAGGCCTGAAACGTTGCTGAACAGGTCTGCCATGTGAATTTGAATAAAGGCATTTTTAACTTCAAGGTGCTGTGCTGAAACATTTCTACTGTATTGGAGTGGAGGATGGACCACTGATGGTACGTGCACCTCTTTGTCTAAGAAATTGGGGTATTTGAGCTGACTCGAAATTTCTACAAGTGATTTTCCATGTGAGTCGTGCTCCACCCTATCATAAGATGTTTGCCTATACAGACCTGGATAAAAGTCGCATCACTGATGCAGTAATTGGCCCAAGTGAGTTCTTAACTTCTAAAGACTGTTTACATGAATTCAGATCTCTGGAAGGATTGAAACGTAAATATATTGCCTATGATTTACACTTACGTACTTTGGCAGAATATGTGAGGACCGAGCGTATTCCACGTGGATTAAGGGTTAATCTGTGTCCCACTCTATTTTCAAGCAATACTGCCTTTTGTCAGCGTTGGGAGGCGATTGTGAACAAATGTTCCTTTGATTTAATGCTCTCTACAATGGAGCAACTACAGAGAGCCATGCCCGAGATTAAAAGCGAAGTGGAGGCAAAGGAACTGGCCATCCGGAACGGCTTTGCAGGAGAGACGGTTACCGGAGGGATGGAAAAACTGACTGCACACCTAGAGAACTACCGGATGGAAGTGGAATCCCGCAAAAGACAAAAGTTTCAACGAGACGCGGCTGATTATGCCGCAGGGAGAGTCTACAGATGGTCGCTACCGAGCAGCCGGCCGGACTTGCCATATAACAGGGGACGTGAGAGGTTCCGAGGTTATACTGCCAGCAATGATCTTACACAACGGCTCCCTCAGGAAGGCGCTACAACGCGCTCTCGATCTACGTCGGCTTCTACTGCTTCCTCTTCTTTTTTAGAAGCATCGCAGGCATCGGGGCAGTCAGAAAGAGAAAACGAGGAGGACGGAAACACAAGAAAATCGAAATACAAGGGCCCGTACAAGAGAAGATACAAACGGTGGTAAACATCTCTGCATTACCCTTGACTGACACACACATACAGGTACTTGAGAGGGGATTATCTTATGGACTTACTGCTAAACCTGACTTTTTTGAACTAGATTTAGAGCTATACCGTTTGTTCCGCACAATAAAACTAAAGGTGCAATTTAATGATAGTGTTGCAAGTCCAGTGATGGACTCCATTGGTACATATACAGTATGGGGAATGTGTTGGGTCTAAAACTGCAGAGTAAGTATATCCCTGAGTGTGATAATGCATTTATTGAGGCTTTTGTTAACAATGTTAACCGAGATGTTGCTGAATTGGAGAAAAAATACAGAAAGGGGGAGTATAAACATATGAGCCATAATTTATCTAAAATGCAGTATGAAGCGCTACAGGAGTTATCTAAAAATGAGGACATTATCATAAAACCTGCGGATAAGGGGGAAGCACTAGTTATCATGGACAAAAAATCCTATGTGGATGAGATTAAGAGACAGTTGTCTGATTTGACAAAATATAAATCCATTGATCATAGTCCTCTCCCCCAAATCCGCAAGAGAATATCATTATTGATTGAATCTGCTCTTGAACTAAAAATTATAGATGCGTCATTGGCCTCATTTTTACAGGTAACACATCCAATAACACCTGTTTTTTATATCCTCCCGAAGATTCATAAGCGATTGGACAACCCACCAGGACGTCCAATCGTTTCCTGTATCGGCTCTTCTCTAACCCCTTTATCGATCTTTGTTGATCGGGTTATTAACCCATATGTGCAACTACATAAATCTTATTTAAAAGATACTGGGGATTTTTTATGGAAAATAGCCTAATTTACTGATATACAGGGGGAAACAATATTGGTCACGCTCGATGTGGCGAGCCTCTACACCTCCATCCCTCATGATGGGGGTGTGGAGGCAGTCCGCCTCGAGCTGGACAATGACCCAGCAATGGATAATGCCCAAAAGAAATTTGCACTACAATGTTTGGAGATCGTTCTATATAATAATTTTTTCCTGTTTCAGGATCAATATTATATGCAGATTAGTGGAACCGCTATGGGCTCTAACGTGGCCCCGTCCTATGCGAATATTTATATGAACCGATTCGAATTACAATATGTTTATGAGAATGAATGGTTCGTTAAACATTGCCATACATGGCTTTGTTACATCGATGACGTGTTTGTTATATGGACGGGGCCACATTGGACTCTGGAAAAATTTGTAAGTGAGATAAATAAATCATTACCTTACATTAAGTTCACAGCTGATAGCAGTAAGGACTGTGTTTCTTTTTTGGACACTAAGGTGTCGAGGTGTGGCACAACTCTGTCGGTGGATTTGTATACCAAACCCACTGACAGAAATACTCTGCTGCACTTCGACTCCTTTCACCCTATGCAGGTGAAGAAATCCCTGCCTAGGTCCCAATTTAGCAGGGTAAAATGCATTATATCGGATGACTCTTTGCTCCCAAAAAGACTTGACGAAATGCATGTGAAATTTAGAGAACGTGGATATCCTAATGATCTGCTTCAATTTGAATGTAAAGCGGTAGAGAAACTAGAGAAGAGCAGTATGCTCCAGGGCTATAATAGACAACAGGAGGATCGTATCCCTTCTGTCTCTAAATATCACACTCTAAGCCACCAGGTGGCACATGTTGTGAAAAAACATTGGAAAATTCTTAAGGAGGGTCTCCCCCAAGTACCTAGCTTTGGGATACCACCTCTTATGTCCTATAAAAAAAGTAAAACGGTGGGTTAGATGCTGGTAAAATCTGACATAGGTGGTCGGAATGAATCGCAAAGGTTGTGGCGACTAGCCAGGAATGGGACATTTCCAAGTTTAGGATGCAGCTGCTGTTCCAATTGCCAAAAAGGTGACGTGGTATATCATCCACGAAAAGGAACCCCCATTAAGATCCGGGGGTACTACACATGTGCATCGAGTTTAGTTGTCTACATTAAAAAATGCCCTTGTGGCTTATTATATGTGGGGCAAACGTCACGTCCCGTCCGAGAACGGATGAGGGAGCACAAATCAGCTATTAGAACCGGCAAAAGGGAACAAGCAGTTGCATCTCACTATCTGGAAGATAGTCATGGCATACACCAGCTGAAATATCAAGTGATTGGTCATGTCCCTAGTCTGAGACATGGGGGTGACCGTGTGGGAGCTTTACTTAGGAAAGAAGCAATATGGAGCAAGGGTTAAACAGGGAGTACAATCTCCAAGCTATTTTTCGCTAAGTTGTGTTTTTAAATTGTTTTTAATATTTGTCTTTCAGATTTTGTGAACAAGTGATTGGTCCTGCTTCCCATAAAGAATGTAAAAAAGTTTCCATTATTACTGTGACATTGGATTTATTTAGTTACTAAGGATTTGTAACAATTGTATAAATGTCATATATGGTTATGTTAGTTTGTAACCAGTAGGTGGCGAAATATTGTCTATAAAAGGGCCAGCTGGCCAGTGTTAAGTGAGCTTGATAAAAGGCCGCATATAGGCCTGAAACGTTGCTGAACAGGTCTGTTATGTGAATTTGAATAAAGGCATTTTTAACTTCAAGGTGCTGTGCTGAAACGTTTCTACTGTATTGGAGTGGAGGATGGACCACTGATGGTACGTGCACCTCTTTGTCTAAAAAATTGGGGTATTTGAGCTGACTCGAAATTTCTACAAAAGAATTTCATAAGAAGAGGCAAGCAGGGGCATGCCCAGGGATCAGCAGGGGTTTGGGGGGGTGCAGACTTGAATATAACTATGAAGATTTTCATTCATCCAGGTCATGGTATATGGTAGTATAGGTCAATCTAAAAACAACTGGACTTGCTGAGTAATCAATGAAGACGTTTCACTACTCATCCGAGCAGCTTCTTCAGTTCAACTGACTGGTGTGGGAAGGTTTGAACGAGGCGTGAAAGAGGTGATTCATGTCAAGGTGGAGAGACCATCTCTGAACAGAGGCGGGGGCCTTCGACACCACCTGTCTGCTATATACAATGCTGTTTTAACATCTGTACCCCAGCGGATTCAGAACACTTCACACATCCATTCATGCAACGCTCACGAGTAACACCTGTATCTAGGAGTTGCATGACACATTGGATAATCCTATGGTAAATTCCAAAAACACCCGCACACCCTTACTTCTTTGATAGAGACTACCTGGTGCACAGCAAAGGAAGTAGACGGCCAACTTCCAATAACAGCAGTACGAAAAGATTTCACCGGCACACAGGATAATGCAAGCAGGCACAGCCTTGCTATGTGATTTATTGCAGCATGCAACGTTTCGGGGTAACCCCCTTTGTCAAGCATCATGCTTGACAAAGGGGGTTACCCCGAAACGTTGCATGCTGCAATAAATCACATAGCAAGGCTGTGCCTGCTTGCATTATCCTGTGTGCCGGTGAAATCTTTTCGTACATTGGATAATCCTATCACAACTACACAGAATCAACACCTCTGTGAGTTTCTTCAGATGTCACCTCTTTGAAGAGTTACAATGTGCCATTGTAAATGGATTAGTGGAAGAGTTTATATGCCGAGAACTTCCCACACCAGTCAGTTGAACTGAAGAAGCTGCTCGGATGAGTAGTGAAACGTTTTCATTGATTACTCAGCAAGTCCAGTTGTCTTTAGATTGACCTATACTAGATGCAGACTTGGATAGTTACAGTGAATGGAGGGCACTCATTGCAGGACCTATCATTCCCCTTGATAAAGGCTTGTGCCGAAAATGGTGGCGTGATTCTAATTTACTCAAAGATATTAGGTTTTACTTATTGCTGTATTGTATTTATTAATCAATGGTGTTATTACTATGGATTGTAATTTTTTGGATTTACTATATCAGTAAAAATTTTTTTTTTTCATTAAACAGGTATGGGACCCATTATCTGGAAACCATTATCCAGAAGTTTCCAATTTACAGAAAGGCCCACTCCCATAGACTCCATTATAATAAAATAATCCACATTTTTAAAGATTATTTCCTTTTTCTCTGTAAAAATAAAACAGTACTTTATCCCAACTAAGACATTATTAAACTTTATTGGAGACAAAACCAGCTTTTTGAGTGTATATAATGCTTACATGATTTTCTAGTAGACATAAGGAGTGAAGATCCAAATTGCGGAAAGATCCATTATCCAGAGAACCCCAGATCCTGAGCATCCTGGATAACAGATCCCATACCTGTACCACCAAAATTATCAGTATGCAGAATTATGGTTTACAGAGTTCAGACTTTGAAACAGAAAGCAAAATGTTTTATGTATATATTATATATATTTTATGTACTCATTTTGTAGGAAAATGTATATACCAGCCCTTGAAACTAAAGTCAGCTAGGGTCGCCGCAAAACAAATTGGTTGTTATCATATATGTTTGCTTAGTTACCTTATGGTTACTATTAATTAAAATGTTTGGCTTTTTTATAATGATATCTTTCAAAAGGCATGTGGCATAATGATATATATGCAGGATATGTAGATGTTTTATGGTTCTGCATGTTATTCGAATCATTTATGTATATGTAAATATAAGTATATAGTAGTTGAAAGCTATAATGGTGTCACTCTTGTTATATAACTTGGCTTCTGCTCCTAGTTTGTGTTCATAGGCACAGCTGTATTTACATTTATGTATTCAGCTCCACCCCAGATCCATGTGAATATGATGGCAAATAATGGGATTGTTGCTGTGCACATTGTTTAGAGAGAGAATGATACAAATATGAATTAGCAATTGTAAATAAAGGTTTCAGCTGCTATAATAAAATATTAGCCATATATTTTTTGGAGACAATAGCCACAAGGATATGAAAACATTTTGGGAGAATCTAAGTAGAGTACAAGCTTCCTAGATTGTCTATTCAATAAGTTCTGTTTATAATAAATATATAATGATCATTGTCTGAGATTTCTACAAAAGTTCTGTTCACAAGCAACCCAGGTATTCATGGACATATACACAACTGAATATAATACAACTGAATATAATACAGGACTAGGGGGCACCAACTTCACTTGTCATAAAAGCATAGTGAGTGACACTACTGACACCCAATCACTTGTACACAGAAGTACATCTAAATATTTACCATTAATAGAATAAGAGAGCAGAACCTGGCTGATTTTGCTTCTCAAAGTAACTAACAAAATAAATAAATGGATAGCAAGATAAATGTGGTAAATGTTGAAATGTACACGGTATAATGTTTAGCATAATGTAAACAAAAAAGTGAAAGCTAAGCAACATCAAGCTAAAATGAAAAGTCATTTCAAAATATACAGACAACACTTGCAGCCCATGAGGTGAATACATGACACTGTTTTAAAGTAGTAAAAACAGTCTAGACAGCAGTTTTATTGTTCCACTGTAAATGGCAGTGCATATTTCCAGCATCTCAAGGTTGCTAAACACTTTAAGTTTTCATCCTACTTGATCTCTCTGCTGCTTTGATACAGTTGAAGACACTACCGGACAGCGCCAGCTTAGAAACTGTCATGTGCCAGCATCTGTTTCTTAATACTTGTTTTATAACTGTTTATCTTACTTTGCAGGTGTCATGCACTTGTGTACTTGCTGCTGTCCCCCACCAGAACACCATAAAGAATAAAATAGCCAGGGAATGTATTTTATTTTTCACATACAGGATTAGCGCAAAGGCCCTTTATTACCATTTTTAGATAATTTATAAGAGAGGGTTCAACACGATTTTGCTTTCACAATAGACCTTAGAAAAGGAAGGTCGATGTTTGGAGAATTGAAACTTAAAGTATTTAAAATAAGTACAATGTAGTATTTGTTCTCATCACATTTATATATGGTTTACACTGAACTCGGATCATTCGACCAGCATCTGTAAGGAAATTAGCTTTGAGTTGCAAAACCAAAGTTCAGCTTATAAATAGAATTACAAGCAGTTATAATAACTTGTAGAGCTCAAAGTGGTAGAAAGTTTAAAGAGACAAGGCTGATGTACATATAAAAAGTATATTTATATATAAGTATATAAAACCTAAAACAAAATAAATATATCAGTGGTGACTCCCCACCACCACCTATTGTAACCCCTGTGTATTATGTGTTACCTGTTATCTTCTAACCCTTGAAAACCAATAAAAAATCATTGTGGGGCAAAAGAGTGTTCATTGAAGGCAAATCAGAATTGTATAAAATTCCAGATATTCTTAAAAAGGAATGGTTGGCATATAAAGCTTGGTTTAAAGCCTAATATTGATCCACATCCGGAAATGTAAAAAAGTGACCTATAGTGTAGTAAGCCCAATATGTGTCAGGAATAATTAACTACATTTATATGCACTTACGTTAAGTTTGAACAGAACTTTTGGTTTACACACTGACAAGTATTAAATTGTGTGCAAGACCAATAACTAAGGGGCAGATTTATCAAAGGTCGAGGTGAATTTTCAAATGAAAAAAATTCAAATTTCAAGCAAAGTTTTCTTTACTTCAACTGGGGAATAGGGATGGGTGAATCTGAGCCGTTTAGTTCACCCATCCCTACTAGGGAATAGTCCAAATTGAATTTGAAAAAAAATTGATAATACCAATATCGAAATTTATCATGTACTGTCTCTTTAAAAATTCGACTTCGACCATTTGCCACCTAAAACCTGCCAAATCGCTGTTTTAGCCTAGGGGGGGACCTCTTAGAACCTATTTGGAGTCAATTGGTGGACTTTGAAAAATGAAAGTTTTTTTGGGGAAAAACTTCAAATTGAAATTGATCGATTGCGATATTCCTTCGATTCATACGATTCGAATTCCGCCGAATACGGACCTATTCGATCTAAACGGACCTATTTGACCAAAAAAAACACTTCAACTTAATTTCAGTTGGTCTTTTTGAATTCAAATTTCGAAGTTTTTTCAATTCGAAATTCGATCCTTGATAAATATGTGTTTCAACTCTTTTATTTGATCTTTCTTTATTTGCTGAACCTCATCTCTGACATATTGTGTTTTTATATTGTAAGCTGTGTATTGTACTGGGGTAGGAAAGCTGTACACCCCTAAATCCTTGGTTAGTAATTATAGTTCTATGGTTTATTTCTCCCATTGTTAAATATTTTTTATCAACTTTAAGCTTTATCCTCCAGACAAACACCAGATTGGTATGTGGTCTAGTACACAGTATCAGTTCCATCACAACTGAACCACCAGAGCCTCTTGTAAGCAGATGGAGTAAGTAGAAAATATATCAACATGAATTGTGGGCAAATTAGCCTCTATAATGGTAGGCAAGCTGGTTTATTGTGCAGACAGAAAAAATAAGACTTTGCCTACTTACAAGTCAGCTTCACTGCTGCACTTTCTCCAAACAACTGCCTCTCTCCAGGCGCAATCACAGGCCCCTTGGCACTCACTTTCACTCTCAAACTCAGGCTCGGGCACTCTCTTTCTTTTTCTCAGACACTCGCTGTGTCTCAAGTTTCCTCTCACTCATCGGGAACAACTACAACCATATACAGTATCTCCTGCAGACATATAAGAGAGGCCTGTCTCCTCCAGACATCCGAGGAAGACCCTATAAGTGTGGGAACACTCCCCGTTCACTTTTAGTAGCAGCTCAGTGTTTATAAATGAGCCCCACTGTCACAGTATATATTCATGTATGCCACAACAATGGAATCCATGTTTCCATTAACTATCACATAGTAAAATACAGATCCTTCTGAGACTGCCGAAGCATGGCCATCCCACGGAGTACTCGGGACTTGAATTTTGCAAAAGCCCAGCTGTAGAGTAGCAGAAATGCCAGAGAAGTAAGTTCAAGCCAGAATTAATTTTGAATAAATGAAGTCCAGCGGCAGTCAGCATTCCAGAACAGTAGTCAAGCAGGCTGAGAACCAGAGACCAATCAGAGAAAACAGTAATGATCACTGTTAATCTTGGATGATCAACTCACAAGAACATAGACCACTGGCATTCCTTTGACAGCTGGATGCATGTAACAGAACACGTATGTATATGTGCAGCAACATGTGCAATCACACTGAAAGGCCAATGCACTAATTCACATTACTCGCATGCTGCAATGTCTGGAGGATGGGACATCTGACACATACAATGTGATCTGTGCCACCCCAATGTGTAACAGTAGGGAAATAATTTTTCTGGAAAGATTAAGGACAATTTTTATACCCTGTACTCATATAGTAAAACTCTCCAGTCTTAACATGGGTTTTGGGTGCACATGACCCAGACCTGCAGCTTGAGGTTGGAAATAACACCAAAGAACACAGAATTTTCTGGTAGGTACTTACAGATACCGATAAACACCACTCCTAGATTAACCAACTAACCTCACAAACACCAATATGGTGTAGCTTCCATTTCTATGCATGCCCTGTTCAAGAACAAACATAAAACATAGCTTTTTCTATTAAAACACAGACCCTATTAAAAAAATAATTGAAACATTAATTAAACCTAACTAATTAACCTTGTTTTGCATCCAATAAGGCTTAATTATATCTTAGTTTGGAACAAGTACAAGGTACTGTTTTATTATTACAGAGAAAAAGGACATAATTTTCTAAAAATGTTAATTATTTGATTAAAGGGCGTCTATGGGAGACAGCCGTTCTACAAATACTACTATTTTTCTCTTACAAAATGAAATAAATATGTAATCTGGCATTTGATGCTCAAGCGTTATAATATATATATATATATATATATATATATATATATATATACGTATATATATATATATATACATATATAATATGCTAAGTATAAAATGATACATGCTTTATATACAGTATATGCAACATATTTATTTTTAACTAGATTACTAGATTTAACTAGCTTCTATCAGTTACCTTTAAATATCTCCTGAACCAATTACATTTTTTTCTGGAGACAGAGCTTAACTGATTATGAAATCAACAATGAAGACTACACAAGCATGCCCCTTTTTCCCTGTGGCAAATATAATTTAAAGGTGAAACCACTCAGTTGTATAACTCCTTTTTAGTCCCTGCTGAAATATTATCCTCCTAGTCATAAAAAGGTGCCAATTGAGACAGCTGGGTTTATCCAGAAAATATGACAAAAGCCTTGAAATGCTGACACATTCTACGCAAACAATTGTATAGGAGCAAATTTCTTTACTATAGAAACCCATACGGAAGTGAATGTGTCTAATCTGGATTTCTTACTTTTAAAGAAAAATAGTGCAATGTTATTCCAACTCAAATGTAACTTTTTTTTGTGGTTTTAACTTCACCAATCACCTTACTGTGAGCATATGTGTAGTTTCACAGGCTTTCTTTATTTTACAGTATCAAAACACATAGGAATACTTAAGCAACCACATTACAAAACTATCAAAATATACATTAACTTTATTTAATTCTGCACAAATCACTGCAGCAAAAGCATGAACACATTTGTTACAAGTGACCATTTGCTAAATGGACAGGATTTTTGATTCCCCCTACTGCCACCTCTAACTCATGAGTTTGCATGAATGGTTCAGCCTTATCTGCTTGAAATGTTCCTATAAGATCTTATCTGGTGACAGAATTGTTTAGACCATAAATTACCAATTGTTTAAAAACTAATTGATACTTCTTTGACTATCTATAAAATTAGGTTTCCTCTCTGGCTGAGAATAAAGCAAAGAGGAAGTCACAGTTTCAGACAGTTTGCACAGATGGTGACCACCCTCAGTTAACGTTCTCATTAAAATTCTTCAAGGCTTTTTTTTTTTTTTTAAATGTATGTAAGCAGTATAAAAACTGAAGGCAGCTAGAAGTAGCCTCACAAAGAATTAACTTAGCTTTCTCTTGTTCTCCTGAATCATTTCCTGTAACAGAAAAATGCCCATTTGAATGAAACATATTACTTCCAAAAGCAAAACATTATGTTAATTTTTCTAGGCACATTATATAATGCTTAATCACATATTATTTACACCACACGATTTTATAATGTTATTACAAAATCTGATCAGCTTCTATTTGTATTAAGAAAATACAGACATCAATAATTTCATTACTAAGTATGTAGAATGCTGAGCATGTAATAAGCCTGTAAAGACTATAGCAGTACTTCGCACTCTAATGCAAGGCGAATTTTCGCTCTGGTGAATGGACATAACTATGCAAATTCACTAAGAAGCGGATTTTAATGAATGTTACCTCTTGCGCCAGACTTGCCTTCGCCACCTCAGACCAGGTGAAGTGCAATAGGGTAGATAGGAGTTCCTCAAAAAAATTTTTTAACATTTTTCTGTCAAAAACACTGGCGACTTTTCCGTTTTTCAGGGTGATAGGCTGCAAAAGATCGTAATTTTTTTTAGGGTATTAAGGTTCCCTGGGCTTGTGTAGTGTAATGTATTTGCTGCAACATATACATCCATTAAAATGTAACTTCCCACTGTATGCAAATTAGCCAACGCTAGAGCAACTTTGCTTTGCTTGCCCAATTATACATTTATATATATATATATATATATATATATATATATATATATATATACACACTATTTTGTTGATTATTGTTGTGTAAATAACAGCTGTGTCCTTTCACATCCATTCTGGACTTTATTTATTCCAAATTTACAAGGTGTTAAAGGGGAGTTAAGGGGCATAACCACTAAGGGCAGTAGCAGACGGAAAGATCTGTCACCAGTAATTCTTTATGAGTGGATGCGGGTGACAAATCTCCCGAAAATGTCTCTCCATTGGCAATAATTGAAATCGCTGGCAGTATGCCCAACTTATTGCTAAATCGCACAAAGTCTGGAAACTTTGGGAGATGTTGGGCATACCACCAGAGATTTCAATTACTGACAATGGATAGGCATGTGCCACTACCCTAAGGGATGTCTGGAGGCATCAATGCTGCTCTTGTTGTTCATTTTCATAAACAGGTTTTATACATTTTTCAAATTAAAGCTTTAATTCTAGGTTTTAAAACAACTCGGTCATGCTGCCTGGCAGTTTGGTCATTGCAAATCTCTGACGCCTGTTAGACCTGTGACTCACAGAATGTGTGAGTTGAAAAAAAGAAATAATGAGAAACCCATAAAAGCATTGTTAAATAGCTGTGAGGTTATTTGATTTTAACATAATGACAGTCCCCTTCAAAAGCTATTTTCACATGCGGAAAGAAACTGTAGGTGTACACCTTTGACTTATTGAAATATCCAAAAAATATAGTCATGGACTAAACATATGAGTTTATAATGCATGAACTTGAAGATAAAAATGATGAATTATAAATGCTCCCTCTCTTGTGTGTTTGAATTATTTTACATACACAGTAGGATGCTATTGCATGTGCTTCTGCGCATAGAGATAGATCATAAAGTAAAGTGAATTTAAGTACATGACATTCGGGACCTATGTTTTTCCTCTATTATCCTGGCCAAGAAACACACAAATGTTGAAATTATTTTTGTCCCAGTGGTGCACAGTGTCATACTTGTGGAATTGTCGTATAATGATTGAATAGACAGCACAGCTAATTAATAGCTTTGGCACTTTAGCAATGATCACAGTATGTTGCATGCCATCAAAGCTATACGAGTGTTTAAAATGAATATATAATTATTTTGTAATGTGTTGAAATAATTTGTTCTCTTTCTGATTACAGAACAGTTTTATTTAGCCAATGCCATGCTGATTATCAAGGGTACTGCTTTATCACCGACAAGTGCTACTGCGATAGTAATAGAAATATATTATATGGTGATATGCAGCAGATATATTGAATTATTCATTAATTGTACAGGTTGGATACTTGAAATGCTTATTGCAGTATACTGTAACGTGGTTATTTATTAACGTGGGATTTTTTGCTGCTGGTTGCAAAAACTCACATTTTTTATGGTTTTCGGGTGTCAAACGTGAAAAAGGTAAGTTTTTTCCGATCCAATTTTTTCATATTTTTCATTGATAAATAAGGGCTTTTTTATTTAAAATCATCAGAAAAATTTGAATTTTGATTAAAAAAAACCCTAAATGAATTTGCCCTGATGGAATAATTAATCTGTCAGAAAAGTTCCCTTTTGTACTTAGTGGTAAAGACTTTGGTGGGGGGATTGCAATTTTAGTTACACAACCACATGGAATCACTGTGCCTCTGTAACTGCTTTGGCCAACCAACCAAAATGTACCAAAGTGCAGTCCACATCAGAGCATAGCATATTGCTGTAAACCCAATGGAAAAGCCAATTCCTGTATAATAGGCTCTACATTCACTAACAATGTTCATGGGGACTTCCTGTTCGGCGCCTGAGGTGATGGAAGCACAGAGGTAGAGCTCCTGCTTACCAGGGTTGAGAGTCGGCGCATAGAAGCCGTTCTCTTCATTTGAAATGTGTTCGTGTTGGTTCCCCGGAGTGAGGAGAGCCAGAGGAGCAGAGAGGAAGCAGGTTTTTGGTGATTTGGCTTCGTATGACTGCTGAGGTGTTCCTGATGTGCTGAGCTCTTTAGTTACCTCACATTCTGCCATTGCATTTGTCTAGCCCACGCTGTTTTCGAGATTCACCTGTGAACTTCTCTTAACCGGGGACTCTGCTGCATACTGGTTATATACTACATTTTGAGTCAGTTGTGGCAAGTTCTAAACAACATATTTCTAACAAAATGGTGGCCTCTGATTTCCTGCTGGGACACTGAGTTATCAGCTAACTTAGTCAGAGCTGCTTGCTGAGTCTTATTTTGTCACATTGTTTCAATATTAGTGACAGGAATTTGTCACAAAAAAACAGTTATCTCTTTGCTGACTAAACATTGTTAGTGATTGCTGTCCTTACTGATACTTTTGTTACACCTTTATTGTATACAATGTTGCAAATGCTTGAGGAGGATTGTAACCATAGCAACAAATCAATGGTTACTTCTTTGTGAAAGACAAAGAATAAAACAAGAAGGAAAAATTGACTTGTAATAAAAGCTTTATTAATATTGGGATTGTTGCTCAGGTTTTCTAATATATGAAAACGTATTCTCCTTCCTTCACAATGTCTTCTAAAGCTAATGGCAAAACATATGAGAAGGCTAACAAGAAGGCTAACAAGAAAAATGTAAAGCTACAGGATAGGGATACAAATAGTATTTTCTTATCTCACAACTCTGCTCCTACAAGAACATCTTTATCTGACGATTACTCTCTTATTGCGGCTGAAGTAGCCAGACTCATTAATCCAGTTATTGAGTCAACAATTAGTAAGGCCTTAGACAAACTGCAGATCAAAATTACTAGCATCTCAGAAAAGCTCTCTACACATGACAAAAGATTTGGCGAGATCGAGGATGTGGTTTCTCAACTCCAAGATGATATGATTGATTCTTCATCCAGGTTGGACTCTTTAGAGAAACAAAATCAAGAGCTTAAGTTGAAAGTGGATGACCTGGAAAATAGATCTCAGAGAAACAATCTCAGATTCATAAACATACCTGAATCTTTCCAGAATGATTCCTTAAGCATGTTAATTTCCAAAACAATTCCTATCAAACTCGGTCTTCCTCAAGATTGTCAATGTTTCAAAATAGAGAGACTACATAGGATTGGTCACCTAAAGATCTCCAACCCATGAGACCAAGAGCAGTAATTGTCAAATACCTGGACTACTCAGATAAAAATAGATTATTTCAAGCCTACAAAAAATTGAATACACTTGATGTTGAAGGAAATAAAATTTTGATATTTCAAGACTACTCATTGCTTCTGTCTCAAAAACGAAAGGAATTTTCCAAAACTTGCCAATCACTGGCTAATCTTCATATCAATTTTGCCTTGATGTATCCTGCTAAACTTAAGATTTTTCTGCCTTCTGGAG
Source organism: Xenopus petersii (assembly GCA_038501925.1). Lineage (NCBI taxonomy): Eukaryota > Metazoa > Chordata > Amphibia > Anura > Pipidae > Xenopus > Xenopus petersii. The sequence goes on from CM076682.1 coordinate 62,592,488, forward strand.
CCAGGGTTTTAAGTGATCCTAGAGAGGTGCACACTTTTGTTTCACATATGGAAAAGAAGAATAGTGGAAATCTTGCTTTGGTAACACCATCTAACTCAAAATGTGGCTCTCCCCCAAAGGATCAAAGATGGAAGAGATACGATACCCCTCGTCAGATTTTCTTAGGACTCCAAACCTTCTCAAGTTCAGACCAAATCTAGGTCTAGGTCGAGATCTCCACTTCCTCCTAGAACAGGCAGTCTTCCACATTCCAGTGAAGAAGATATGATCCCTGATACTTGACTTTAAAAGGGAATAAACGTTTTCTTCAATATGACCCTGTGATGGGTGTTATATACTCTGTTTAACTCATCTCATAGAGAGAGAGTTGTTAGTTTTCCATCCTTTAGGGAAAAAAGGAAGTGTCCTATTACTTAGTATACCAAATTTGTTATTCGGTTTTATAAGTCACTATCTTTTAAATTTTACGTTATTACTGATCAGTATTGTCTGCTCTGTTTTGTTTATACCAGTGGATGTAACTATATATGTATTATTTTACTTAAAATCAGCTCAAGCTCATCTTTCAGGTTGATGTCTTCATCTAGATCACATTCTTTGTCCTTTGTTTCCTGGAATGTTAATGGGTTGAATCACTATACTCAGAAATTTAAAAAACACCAAATGTGACATAGCATTCTTACAAGAAACCCATCTTAATGGTCCAGAGAATGCATGGTTGAAAAAAGATTGGGTTGGCGAACTTGCCTTTTCCCCTGCTATTAATAAAATATGTGGAGTGGCTATTTTATTCCATCGTAAATTGAATGTCGCTATTACAAAGTCGGTTGAGGATGAGCTTGGCAGATTTATTTACACTGAAGTACTCAATGATGTTGTATGGCATTTATGTTCTGTATATGCTCCAAATAGTAATAAGTCTGATTATTTTATTTGGCTCACAAAACAAATTTCTCTGCTTCCTGCTAACAATTTAATTCTAGCAGGCGATTTGAATTTGAGTCATTTCTTAGTTCTTTAGACAGATCTGATTGGAAATTGAATAATCCTTGTAAGAAGTCTATGCTCCTACATAATTTTTGCAGAGATACTAACCTTAATGATGTTTGGAGACTTTTTCACCCTGCTGAAAAAGATTTCACCTTTTTCTCATCTGCTCATCATGTAGGTACAAGAATAGATTATTTTCTAATTTCCAATAACCTGATTAATAGAACTAGTGAAACAAATATAGGGAATATTAATATCTCAGACCATGCCCTAATTTCATTGGTGGTTTCCACTTCACCTGCTCCCAGAAATTTTGTCTCTTGGTCTTTTCCAGATTTGCTTAAGGATAATCCAGACTTCATAAAGATGCTACATAGTAGATGGGATTTGTTTTTCAAGGAAAACAAAATACACTTGAAAGACCCTTCCTTATTTTGGGAAACTTGGAAGGCAGTGGCTAGAGGGGAAATATCCTCTTTTAAATCCCATTTCTTTAAAAAAGTTCACAAATATTTTCTTGAATTGAGTAAAAGACAAAGTGTCTCTTATATTAGATTTAAACAACATCCTTTGTTTGAAAATGCTCAAAAATATAAGAATATTTTGGATGAACTTAAAATTTGGATCAAAGTGAGACAAAATTTTTTTACATCTTTTTCGCAGGCTAGGCTCAATAACCTGATAAAGCCTAATAACCTAATAAAGCAAATAACCTACTCTTTAATCTTACTAAGGCTGAAAATAGACAGGCTAAACTTAAGATTAAAGATATTCATAACCAGCTAACAAATGATCCCAATAAAATTGTAGACATTTTTTAGGATTATTATAAGAATTTATACTCTAATCCAAGTATAGATTCTGAAAAAATGAGGAATTTCTTTGAAAATTGTAAAATCCCACAGGTTTCGAAAATTCAGTTACAAAAGCTAGTCCAATTACCTCAGAGGAAGTGTCCACTATTATTAAGAATCTGAAAACTGCAAAGGCAGGTGGCCCTGATGGCCTTACTCCCTCTTTTTACAAAATTATGAAGGATAAAATATCACCTTTTCTGACAAACTTATTTAATGATGTACTATTTTTTGGAAAAAGTCTACCTTCTAGTGAAATTTCAAATCTTAGAGTTATCCCGAAAAAAGACAAAGATCCATCCCTTCCTTCCTCCTATAGACCTATTTCCCTATTAAACCAAGATATCAAGATACTATCTAAGGTCCTTGCTGATAGGCTTTCTTTAATTCTTCCCTCTATAATCTCCGAGGCCCAAAATGGTTTTATTAAGAATAGATCAGGAGTTAAAAATATTAGAGCTCTGATTCATATTTTATATTACGCCAAAAAACACAAAATTCCTAGCTCTATTCTTGGTATTGATGCTGAAAAAGCGTTTGATAATATTACCTGGGAACATCTATTTTTTTGCCTTAAAAAAATTCGGTATCACGGGCCCCTTCTTCCAATACATCAAATATCTTTACAAAAATCTCAGAACTCAAGTACTTTTGGGGGGAGCTAGGTCGTCACCTTTTGAAATATTTAAAGGGACGAGACAGGGCTGTCCTTTGTCGCCGCTTTTATTTAATATTGCATTAGAACCTTTAATTTGTTTCCTTGAACAATCCAAGTTAAAGGAATTACTATTAATAATAGACAACTTAAGGTATTAGCCTTTGCTGATGATTTATTATTAATTTTAAAAAATCTTCACTAAAGGTTGTTTTTGATTTATTTCAAGACTTTCAGTCTTTTTCTGGTTACAAAATTAACGCAGAGAAATCGGAAATAATGAATATTTATGGTTCGTTTTCCAATTCACTACTTAAGAAATTCCAACTTAAAAACCCAAAGAATCAAATCAAATACTTAGGATTAATAATTCCTTCAGATCTCAATAATTTATATTCTTTGAATATTACCCCAGCCTGTCAAAAGATTTTTTCCATGTGTGAAAAATGGGCCAATTCTCCCCTTAATATTAAGGGACGATCGCTCTTTTTTAAATCCTTAATATTTCCCAAGCTAATATATCCATTGATTAATCTCCCTTTGCTTATAAAGCATTGCGATATCAAGAAACTTGACTCTGCCTTAAATAAATTTATTTGGAATGGTAAAAAGGCAAAAATTGCCCTCTATAAATTGAGAGCTCCAGTTAAACTTGGAGGATTAAACCTTCCTGATTTCAGAGCATTTCATCTATCAGCCCTCACCAGATATCTTATTGAGTGGATCTCTCGAGGCAACAAATTTATAAACCCCGACATTGAGATTTTTCAAGAACCCTTTTTTGATATACTATCTGTTTTGCATAGCAAATGGAGTAATGTCCCTTACGACTTTAAGAGGAATCCTATCTATCGCGACTCTATATATGTGTGGAAACATTATTCTGTCATCATGGTTATAGCTATACAGTAACCCCTTACATGCCAGCCAAACTCTTACTTAAACCTTCAGATTATCAGAAATCTGATACTTTTATATTTTCAATTAAGAGAAAGTCACTGCTTTTGGTAAAAGATATATTTGATCCACTTAAGAAAGCCTTAATGACTTGGTCAAAACTCAAAGAACAATACAAGCTTCAGGATTCTGACAGATACTATTATTTAGCATGTCAATGTGGTCTTTCTCTGTTACGTAATAATAAAAACCTGGTTTTAGCTGAGCACAAGCTTGCAGACGATTTGGCAGAGTTTTTGGAATTCCCTGGTCTGGTCTCTATTAGCTCTCTTTCTAAACAATTTTGGAATGTTTATAGTTCAGATTCTCACCCGTTATTGAAACCAACCACTAAATGGTCTGAGTTTTTACATTGTCAAATAACTCCCTCAAACTTGGTAAAATCTATTAGGGATTACAATAAATTCATTTTAGCAGAAAATTGGAGGATACAGCATTTTAAGCTTATCCATCTAGGCTATGGAAAATTATTTTCAAAAACTTCCTCTAATGGCCCTATTTCATACTGTCCTAAATGTGATGAGACTAATGTGTCACTTTTTCATTATTTATGGTCTTGCCCAAAGATTGATTTATATTGGAGGGAAAATTTTTGGGTTTTTGAATTATAAATTGAAAATAAAGATTAAATTGTCTCCGTGCTTTGCTTTTTTGCATCTAGATAATGTAGTGTTTTTGGGTTTTTGAATTATCAATTGAAGATAAAGATTAAATTGTCTCCGTGCTTTGCTTTTTTGCATCTAGGTAATGTAGTTCCCAACACAAATTTTATTTCCCCTGAAAATAAATTATTGACAGTTTTTTTTCTAGCAGCTTCCAAGAAAGCTTTATTTAATTCTTGGTTACTAAAAGAACCCCCTTCGATAACAGACGTTATTTCTTTTATGAACCAGCTTAGTTGGCAAGAAGCCTTATTAACCAAAACCAAAGGAAATAATTCCATTGACTCTTTTAAACTGATTTGGTCTCCCTTTTTTGAAGCTTGTTATTCTAATATAGGTGATCAAATAGGACGGTTTCAGACATTCCAGTCAATGAATGGAATTTTTCTTTATTTCTTTCAATATGTTTACATCCACTGGCTTAGTTAATTTTAGTTAGTTGTTGTCAGTCTCATTAAATGGTATTTAGTTTTTAATAATTTTATGCCATTGTATCGATTATAACTTGCCTTTCATCTGCATAAAATTTGCTGTCATACTGTTATTATTTGTTTATCATGAAAATCAAATAAAACATTTTCAAAATAAAATAAACAAATGATGCACCATAGAAAAATGAAAAAAAAAAAAAAAAACAATGTTCATGACTCATCAGAGAAGGAATCACAAGGCATATTGAGGAGCACATTTACTAACGGTCTAAGCGAATTCAAAGTGAATTATGAAATTTTAAAACTGCGAACTGCGAATTTCAAAGTAATTTTTGGGTACTTCGACCATTGAATGGGCCAAATTCGACTTCGATTCGAATTGAAAATACTTTGAATATTCGACCATTCGAAAAATCGAAGTACTGTCTCTTTAAAAAACTTCGACTTCGACACCTCGCCACCTTAAACCTGCCGAATTGCTATGTTAACCTAATGGGACCTCCTAGAACCTATAGCCAACATTTGGCTACGTTTTTAGAAGTCAAAGGTTTTTTTTGTATGTTCCTTCAAATCATTCAAACGATTTTTACTTCCCTCGTTTTCAATCGAAAAAATACTTTGACTATCAAAGTATCAAATTCGATGGTCGAATTTCGAAGTTTTTTAACTTTGAAATTCGACTCTTAGTAAATGTGCCCCAAAATACTACTACTTTAATATTCCACTATAGGGAATATAATGACCCATTATTAAAGACTATGATATTCAAGGCTTTTTGACTGATGCAGGGGTTTCAGGGACAACTTGCAATCATTTGTTGCTGTTTCCCATAGATTACCATGTAAATGCACTAACATTAGTCTTCTCTGCTTGTGGTCCTATTGTATCATTTCCAATTTATGAGCTGAAATTGAGCATTCTGTTTTTATCAAGATTGAAAAACTAATAAAAACTAAGGTACCAATTTATTAAATTGTGACTTTTTTTGGTCAGGCTTTTTAATGCTAAAAATCCAAAAATTTTGCGGGCAAAAAAAGCATGACTTTTCCAGGATTTATTTTGTGATAAAACGGTGACAATTCTGAATCCAAAAATACTCCAGCTAAAACCTGTCATGTAAAAATCAATGTCAGTTGTCTGTTTTACAGCTGGAAGATCTTTCTTTGATTCGTGGTTTTAGAGGTTTTCGTGTGTTTTGACACTGACTTTTTATACAAAAAAGTTATTGTGCGACAAGTTGAAAAAGTCATGGTTTACGCAACTTTTCTGCAACTTTTCCTGTTCAGATCTTTTAATAAATTTTTTTGACATTAGTGGTTTTAGAGAAAGTGAGCCTAGTTGTGGTTTCAAAAACATCTAAATCAGGATTGCCTATACTTTACTAATGTGAGGTCTACGTTTAGTGATGCTGTCCCATTAGGATCTACATCCATAAAATCATTGTTAAAATATTGTTCCATGGAAAATATTGCTTAAATACTGATTAATGGGAAATGTTTAATGTTATATTTAACTATTTAACTAAGCTATTTCTTATGTAACCTTAACATAATAAATATCTGAATGAAAAGAATGAAATAGGAGGGTGATTTAGACAATCTGTTTGTTGACAGTGTCTTGAGATCTACTGATCACAGGCTAAAAGTCTACTGGTAGATCCCGTTCTACCTTTTGGACACCCCTGCTCTAAAACCACTAAAATGAGACTGTTGATAAATAGGCCTTCACAACTTAACAAAGAAGTAGGCTGGAAATGCTATATATTGTAGTATTTATGTCCTTCAAGACAGTCTACAAAATGCACTTCCTGCTGCAGGTCTCTTCTTCTATTTTAGAGAACAGAGACCTCAGGTGCCCCATCGAAAACAATGATGCCTGCATTTAGGGTGGGCAAGGGGGGGCACTCTCTTTTACAACTTAGTGCTCTTGCACATCTAAGATGAGCCTCTAAATTTGCTCCAGTATATACCCATTTCCTGATTCACAGCACATGCTTTCAGCTGTCAGATGCCTGGGCTTAAGGACTGTTTAACAATATTATTTATTAAGTATTAGCTTTTAGGTGGCTGCCTGGAGCAGATTGAGCAGGTCAAGTGTCACTGCCTCTCAAAAGATGGCTTAACAAGATCCCAGATGGGGAGTTCCTGTTGACAACTTAGAAAACCTGCATTATTACAGTTATAGGGCTGCTGAACATCTCTGTTGATATAATAAGTTCATTGTATATTTATATAATATTTGTTGTCTCCATAAAGGCAGTATTTTACTGGCCTTACTGCAGTTCAAAAAATTAATGTGGATTTTTGACTGGTTGCTAAAACAAAGAAGATCAGACAAATGTTACCTTCATTATATTACACAGCTAGAGTTGGTGATTTTTTTTTCTGATCATTTTAAAGCTGATTGCCTTTTTAGGAAAAAAAATCCATATACGGTATCTTTATAGTGAACTACTGCACATATTTTTAAAAATGTTGTATCAGCACTTTAAAGCACAGACATACTTCCACTATGAGGTTTAAATAAAATATTATTTCCTCAAAATTCATCTATGCATTTCTATTCCTGGCTAGTTAAAAACCAGCAAAAATTGGGCAAAGGAAAGTAAATATTTATTCATTAAAATACTTTTTAAAGACACAAGTACATTTTTGATGGGGCAAATAGCTTAAACTCAAGCACAGCTATTAAATTATAGAAGAGAGAGTCCCTGACTGTGCAGCTTTAAATTGTCAGGCTGTCCTCCCTCCCCTTCCATTTTTAGGTTAAGGCCACACTAGGCGATAGCGCCGCGATTTGGCGTCTATGGGGAATCGCGGCGTAAAAACACACGCGGCGATCTTTTTTCTATTGTCGCTCGAAATCGCCTAGCGAGGCAATTTCGAGCGACAGTAGAAAAAAGATCGCCGCGTGTATTTTTACGCTGGCGATTTTTCGCGATTCCCCATAGACGCCAGCGCAAAAGTTTCCCCAGCGATTGCGGATTAAAAGTCGCGGCGAAAATTCGCCGCGAGTCAAATCGCGGCGCTATCGCCTAGTGTGGCCCTAGCCTTAAACTGACCCCAATATCTCCCTTTCATCTTGCCTCTTTTAGAAGACAATAGGTAGCCTAGTTTGGATGCAGGTCACACAAAACAAATAACAGTAAATAAGTAATAGAAACATAAATAGTGCAACATTAAGTGGGTTATTTACTAAAGTCCAAATGCAAACATCATGAAAAAAAATTTCTGAATTCATTACCCCGAGGATGGAAAAGTCTCTGAAATCTGAAAATCCGGCATCTCAGAACTGTCAAGGTTGCGTATAAATTACTGGGACAAGTCCCAATTATTTTTTGATGTGCGTTGGGTTTCGGGCAATACCCCGAAGTTTTTGGGTGAAAATTACAATTGCCGCAAAGCATATTTTCGGAAATTGTAATAATAGTAAAAAAAATAGTAAAAAACCCGAGCGGATTTGATCAGAGTTTGTAGCAGAAAATAATGAGATGAATTCAGACTTTCATAAATAACTCAACAAGTATTGATCAAAATGCAATATGTATTATATCCAAACACACCTTAGAAATACTTGTCAAGATCAAATGCAACCAACAAGGTTAGGGCGATGGCAGATGGGGTGCTGTTTTGCTCACAGGAAAGCACCTCTTTTGCGATAGACAAAGAAGAAGATGAAGTAATTTCATGACATTGTGCTGGTGTCCTAAAGTAAAGTACTTGCATTAAATTTTCATTCATAGGAAAGGAAAGGTATTTTCATGTGCTTTGTAGCCTGATCTGCCATCACCCTTACCCACCATGAGTGAGAGTGGGCAATGATAATACTTCCCTCCTGGAACCTTTATCTGATAATATCACATGTTACCATTAGTAGTGATGAGTTAATCTGTCCCGTTTCGCTGAAGATTAGCGAAACAAATTGAAGTCAATACGCAACCCTTTTTTTTTTGTGAAGTTTTTTGTCTCAGCAACTTTTTGTCCAAATGCATTAAAGGCATTTTTTCCTCAAGTAATGTCTCACTCAAAATGCATTAAAGTCAATGGGCAAAAATTTGCAGTTACAAAAAAGTTGCCATGACAAATAAGTCACCTAGACAAAAATATAATATATGTATATACTGGATAGATAGAGGATAGATAGATAGATAGATGATAGATAGATAGATAGATAGATAGATAGATAGATAGATAGATAGATAGATAGATAGATAGATAGATAGATAGATAGATAGATAGATAGATAGATAGATAGATAGATAGACCACCTACATAAAATATCAAAATCAAAATAAACCTACAAGTAAAAAAATATAATATTTTGTAAATACAAATACTAAAATAAAAGTTAGCCTGAAGTGGAAAGTTTATTTCGTTTATTTTCTAATGCAAGTGCAATTGTGATTCAGTAAATTAGAAGCTAAATTCAGCATGCCAGTTTAAGCCACATATAGAAAGGTGCACTGTACTTGCACTTCTGAGTACTTGAGTGAAGTGTCAATGTGCCCAACAAGCCTGCTCTGTGTATTTTTACATATGTATTGTATTTATGTTACTTGCCTTCCCAGTATGTACTTTTATGCATTGTAAGACTATACAGTGCTACGTGCAGTTGGTATGGGAATGCCAAACTGCCAGGCAACAAGAAAAAAGGTTGTGGGAGAGCATTTATAAACCATTCAGATGTTGAATTCTATAAGAAAAAAAAATATTGTAATAGAACCGATTTATGGAACAGATTAACTGAACATCCTCTATAATCTGAATTCCTGTTAATAGCTATTGCAATTTTTCTTAAATATAAATACACTATGGAGTTATGTAATATAAGGCACTGAATTTGCCCAGGAACAGTTAACCATAGCAACCAGTCAGCAGGTAGCATTTACTGGTCACCTGTTTAAAAGCAAACATTTATTGGTTGCTGAGGGTTACTGCTCCTGGGCAAATTTAGTGCCTTTTATTATACACAAGTATATGTGAATTACTTTTCTTTGAGCAATTTGTTGCCCCAGTGTTTTGTAGTTTTTTTAAAAGAAGGACAAAATGTTCATAATCAGCTTTCCTTTACTTGGAATGGAAAACACCTGAAAGCACCAGATGCACTTCCATAAAAGTAGATTATCCCTTAAAATACACCAAATTTTGAGCTATAATCAAATCAATATCACTGTAACCATGAAGAATGACGTATTCATCTTCAGCCCAGGACATGTGTCTAAAATATAAAAGCAGATGTAGAAATACATGGGACTGATTTGTGCGTTGAGAGATTCCATATTTGAAAATATTCCTAATTCATCAACAATTTGTTTTATTTTCAACACATATACACTGTATGCCCTATTCTTGAAAATCGAAGAAAACTCTAAGGTTTATAAATAAAAGCAAATGTGATAAATAACTATGTTTTTATTGTTAGTCCCAATGCATCCATTTTTTCCTCTTGAACTCTTCAGTTCAATGCATCTATTAATTTGCTTGAAATTTGTTTTCTCAAGTGTGTTACAAGCCGCACCTGCTGCTCCCCGTGGTATTTGGGACAAAACAAAAGAATGTGAAAAAGAATCTTTTTTTTAGATGATTTCACATAAATTATAGACTGGTGCATATGTTTTGAGGTAGAACAGGCACAGTGGCAGCTGTAGAACTGCCAAAGACATACTGTATTTGGGAAAATAATCAGAAATAAGGGATGTAATGAAGCCAATCAACACAAATAGTGGCAACAGTTTGTATTTGTATTTTTTTAATGTCTGTGTAAAGGGGAGAACAATAAATATACATTTTTAGTTTACATTTTTAGACTTTTTACAATAAATATTAAAAAAACAGTTGAAGCCAACATTGTACGGAACAATTCGTTCTAAAGATCACGTTCTGCCAGACATCCTTAGCCATTTACTATAAACAGTGGGTTATTTTTGGTATTGTAAGCCGAAATATGTACATTGCTAATTAACCAGCAACCCCTGGGACAGTAATCATTTTGATTTCATTATTCAAAATTAATTTCTTATTTTTAAAATGCAAAATAAATGGTCAGTTGTATTAGGGTTCTAAACATTTTAGCTTTTTGTATGTTTTGAGCTGCATGGCTGTGTATGTGTGGCCCAAATGCATATTTGTATGAAAAGATCAATTGAAAAGGAATTGGGATTAAGAAACAGACAAGCACAAATTCTGGCCTTAGTTATGGAATACCTGAATGATTTTTCATGTAAACAGCTGTTATTTGAAGATTCATGATGTTTTTTTTTCTTAGAAAAAAACTAAGATGCATTAATAGGAAATAATCATTTAGATTGTTGTCTTGAGAAGATTGAGGTGCCCTCAATAAGAAAGATAGACAAAATATACTGTAAAGCAGGCATGTCCAAAGTGCGGCCCGTTTTCAAATTTACACCCGTCCTCAGCCTCCATCATGAAATTAATAATAATGAGGCCCCCAGCACAGTGCAATCAGGAATCCCAGCAGTAATATTAAGGCACATTAGTGAAATGATCTGCCACTTGGTCTATGCTGCTGCCTGTGTGCTGAAGGTGTTAGCAATAGACACGCACTGGCACGTAGAGACACGCTGTTTTCACATACTTCTGCAGGGCTGAAGGTGCCAGTACAGTAAAGGAATAAAGTATGGCGTCACTACGTTCCAGTACGTGTCTATTGCTAACACCTTCAGTATAGACCAAGTGGCAGATAATTTCATTAATGTGCCCAAATATTACTGCTATGGTTACTAGATTCCTGTAATTTAATGTTAATGGTTCAAAAAATGTCGGGCTGAATGGTCGGCCCCCACACATTTTCACCTCACCAAATCTGGCCCTCATTGCAAAAAGTTTGGGCACCCCTGCTGTAAAGCATGGCATAAAACATTAAATAAATACAAAAAATAAAAATAAAGTAATCCCAAGGCATTTGTAGGGATACATTATGGAGGTTATTTACTAAAAATCTTTTTATTAAACCAAGCTCGACCAAACTCCCATCCACAAGTTTATCTTATTTACCAATAAAATAACTCAAAAGAATCAGGTCAAGAAAAAACTCAATGAAATCGAGTAAAAAATCAGAATCATACATATTTTTGGGTTTGACGCCCAAATTGCCCGATTTTTGGGGGGGTTATCACCCTCAGATGAAACTCAGTGCAGTTTGCAATATCTTCAGATTGTAAAAGGGACACCTCCCATTGATTTATACATGACCTCGACAGGGTTGAGATGGCTGATTTTCGGATTCTGACTTTTTGCAGCGTTGGCGTATAATAAATCTCTGAAAATGTGAGGGGTTTTTTTCCCATGAAAAATTCGACTTTTTGCTCAAAAAAACTCAGACCAGAAAAAATTGTGGTTTAGTAAATAAGCCCCTTACTGTTTTTCTATTTTTATCTTCATACAAAAATAAATCAGTGCTTCTTTCTGAACTGTGAGTTGCATGTGGTTTCACAGACTTCATCTTTTGTAATTTTAGCTGAAAAAAAAGTTATGGACAGAATTAAAGCAGACATAATGTGTTCATGCATGTCATCCATCTACACACATATATATATGGCCAGATATGGGATGATTTTGACGTAGTTGGCCAGCTTAAATATATTGCAATATATGGACAAACAATCCCTATTTTGTTTAAAGGGTAAGGCATTTTTCAGTAGCAGTATGCACAAAATGTCTCTGTCTTAAATATATTGATAATGGGTTGAGTGCAGAGGACCTCTTGTAGTTGACTATATGTATTTTGTGGTCACAGCCTCATTGCACCCCTGCCTAATGGTTTTAAAAATTGGTGGTGAGCACAACTTTCCCTTGGTTATTATAGTAATACAGGAGCAGTGACCAGTTCCATGTTGTAGACCCCACCCTTCCCAGCTATAGTCAGGTGATCCCACTGGTGTCTAATAAAAGGGCAGCCAAGTTTGGGAGCTTTACTTTGAAAGCAGCTAGTAAGTTGCAGGTAAAACTTAGTCCCTGTAAAATGTATAATGAAGCAATAGAATTCTTAATGAATCAGATAAAATTGTGTGTAGGACTGGCCAGATATGGGATGACTTTGATGTAGTTGGCCAGCTTAAATATATTGCAATATATGGACTAACAATCCCTGTTTTGTTTAAAAGGTAAGGCATTTATCAGTAGCAGTATGCACAAAATGTCTCTGTCTTAAATATATTGATAATGGGTTGAGTGCAGAGAACTCTTGTATTTGTGTGTGTATATATATATATATATATATATATATATATATATATATATCTCCTTGAAAAAGGTCCCAATATAGACCGAAGCGTTGGGCATTGATACTATGCAACAATAAAAGATTAAGAGTGCTGGTCTGGAAAATATTGGTGTACAAACGATTTACCGGGTACCCCTCCTTCTATTGAGACCGACTTTGGAGTGCGGATACTCGTCTGAACGTTATATATATATATATATATATATATATATATATATATATATACAGTATAGTTATAGTAAGCTGCGGGATCCACGACAGACACTTCTCTTCTCTTTAAGGCAGTTTATTTACACACAGGGGTGACCATTTCAGGACACAAAACAAATAAAAATAAATCCTGCCCACTGGGTGCTACCTTTACACCTGAAGAGTTCCCTTACTAAACTGGGCCCCTTGTGGACTACCAGTAAGCAAACACATAAGTAGGGGTCACCCCTGTACTCACGAATCTCCTGGGGGATTACTCAGCCTCCTGGCTTTCCTCAGTCAGACAGACATACCCTCTGTCACTTGGTCTCCTCTCTCTGTACCTTGCAGTAGCAAATGGCACCCCCAGCCCCTCTAGGAGTTGCCTCACACAGGCAGGTGTCCTTCCTGCTCTGTGTCCTGCTCTGAGAGACTTTCCTAACAGCCTCACTAGACCTAAATACCTTTCCACAGGACAGCCTTCCTGTGAAAGGTGAGCTCTAATCCATGAGCTGGACTTCTGGATCGGAGTACCTGGCTTGCCTGTTCTTTCCAGAATACTCCAGCTTCCAGAATCTGGCTGCCAAAACCTTTAACGAGAGAACCTATTCTCTCTTTATGATCACCCTTCCTGGTGCCTACCTTTCCCACTAAGGAGAACTTAAAGATAAAACACACATTTTCCCACATTGTTTTGGTCACTCTACCACAATATAGATATATATATATATACATATATATATATATATATATATATATATTATACACTTTCACTACTGTACTCAGAGTTCAGAAGGTTTAGACAGATACCAGAACCTTGACAGATATGTGCTAAATATCTATATCATAAAGTCTGCATACTGCAAGTAAGATGTAGTCAATAAAAATAACAATTCTATTTTTTCTTTTGATTTAAAACTATACAGATTTGTACATTCTCTGCTAGCATGAACCCTATATTACTAACAGTGAGGGTCAAAGTGACTATTGAAAACAGGCCTGTTACTATATCAGATAAATCAGCAATGTAAGCAGAACTTTCCAAGGGAACTGACTCTGAAATCTTAAAAATATTAACCCTTTGAATAGTGTGGTAGAGTGACCAAAACAATGTGGGAAAAGGTGTGTTTTCCCTTTAAGATCTCCATAGTGGGAGAGGTAGGCACCAAGATGGGTGTTAATAGACAGAGAATATGTTCTCTGTTTAAAGGCTTTGGTGGCCAGGTCCTGGAAGCTGGAGTATTCTTGAAAGAACAGGTACACCTATTCAGTAGTCCAGCTCACTGATTGGCGCTCACCTTCCACAGGAAGGCTGTCCTGTGGAAAGGTATTTAGTTCTAATGAGCCTGTTAGGAAGGTCTCTCAGAGCAAGACACAGAGCATGAAGGATACTGCCTATGAGAAGAACTCCCAGAGGGGCTGGGGGCGCCATATGCCACTGCAAGGTGCAGAGAGAGCCGAGATCTAGTGACACAGAGTCTGTCTGAGAAAAGCCAGGAGGCTGAGCAATCCCCCAGGAGAACAGTGAGTACAGGGGTGACCCCCAACTTATGTATTTACTTACTGGTAGTCCACAAGGGGCCCAGTTTAGTAAGGGAACGCTTCATGTGTGAAGGTAGAGCCCAGTGGGCAGAAGTTATTTTTATGATTTGTTTTGTATTCTGAAATGGTCACCCCTGTATGTAAATAAAATGTCTTAAAGAGAAGAAAAGTGTCTGTTATGGATTCCGCAGCTCACAATAGGCACTATGTGTTTGAATGTCTTGCTCATTAATTCTGCCCTTATGTATCCAATTTAATGCGGTTATGAAAAGCATTATGTTTTAATGCTACTGAACTATTGAAGGATACAATGCCTGGGCGGCTCTAGAAAGAATGGCAAATTCAAAGAGGCTCTAGGAGCTGTAAATTAAATGAAAACTACAATATGACTATATTATCCCAAGACCTGTTGCTGGACCCCTAAAAGAGGTGCAAAGTAGAAGTGGCAGCCTGAATGCTTGTTGGGGGGTGAATGTTATTCTCCTGTCCTGGATAATTATAATCTAATATTTTAAATATATGTTTGCTGTTTGCACTTGTCTCTCCTCTGTATTGTTTCTGTGCAAGTAGTGGGAGGAGCCCCACCCTCTGTGAGCTGACAGGAAGGAAGAGGGAGAGAGGAAGTGCTGCTGGGAGAGAGAAGCAGTAGAGTGAAAGCAAAGTGTGCACGCTCCCAGTTTCTGTGTGGGAAAGTTAGTAGGGAACCCCAGTGGCAGAAAAGCGCACTCTTATTAGGGTGCGGAAGGAAAGGGGGTCCTTGTCAGGGCTCTGAAGAGCAAAGTTTGCTCTTCTCAGGGCATGTAAAATCAAAGGGAGTCCTTCTCAGGGGTTTGAACTGCCACATAAGTGGGGATTCCCCTCTGCAGTTCAGCACTAGCTGCGTTATTTCAGTGAAGTTGCTCCTGGCTGGCAGGCTACCTGTATCATTGTAATTTAAAGGAATAGTGTCCTGCAAAATAAATCCATTAACCTTACCACTGTGTATGTGTATTGCGGATGAGAGACGTTCCCAGGGAGAGGTATTACAGTTCAGTCTATCATGACCCTGGGTGGAGGCACGCCATTTTATAGTGTTCTGCTCTCCCATATAGCTTAGGCACAGGACTAGAGATGTCGCGAACTGTTCGCCGGCGAACTTGTTCGCGCGAACATCGGGTGTTCGCGCTCGCCGGAAGTTCGCGAACGTCGCGCGACGTTCGCCATTTTGGGTTCGCCATTGTTGGCGCTTTTTTTTGCCCTCTCACCCCAGACCAGCAGGTACATGGCAGCCAATCAGGAAGCTCTCCCTTGGACCACTCCCCTTCCCTATAAAAACCGAAGCCCTGCAGCTTTTTTTCACTCTGCCTGTGTGTGCTGAAGAGATAGTGTAGGGAGAGAGCTGCTGCCTGTTAGTGATTTCAGGGACAGTTGAAAGTTTGCTGGCTAGTAATCGTTTTGATACTGCTCTGTTATTGGAGGGACAGAAGTCTGCAGGGGTTTGAGGGACATTTAAGCTTAGGTAGCTTTGCTGGCTAGTAATCTACCTTCTACTGCAGTGCTCTGTATGTAGCTGCAGTGGGCAGCTGTCCTGCTTCTGATCTCATCTGCTGACTGCTGCAATAGCAATAGTCCTTGTAAGGACTGCTTTTATTTATTTTTTTGTTGTTTTACTACTACTACTACTACTACTACTACTACTACTACTATAAGAGCCCAGTGCTATTAGTCTAGCAGTGTTGGGGAGTGGGACTGGTGTGCTAATCTGCTGCTCCTAGTAGTTCAGCAGCACCAACTTTAATTTTTTTTTTTTAATATTCATTCTTTTTTTATTTAACTTTTTTTTTATTTTACTACCGCTGTAGTAGTGTATAAGTTGACCTTTTAGGCATTATTTGCCCTGTAGGCATTTTTTGCCCAGTGTGTTATTCAACCAACTGCTATCTAGCTGTGTGCCCGTGTTCACATTCTGTCTAAATATCCATAATATTACCGTCTCCAGAAAAAACACCGGAGTGACTTTTTTCAAGCAGCCATAATAAATTTTACGTAATCCGTATCCATCGCTGTAGTAGTGTATAAGTTGACCTTTTAGGCATTATTTGCCCTGTAGGCATTTTTTGCCCAGTGTGTTATTCAACCAACTGCTATCTAGCTGTGTGCCCGTGTTCACATTCTGTCTAAATATCCATAATATTACCGTCTCCAGAAAAAACACCGGAGTGACTTTTTTCAAGCAGCCATAATAAATTTTACGTAATCCGTATCCCTCGCTGTAGTAGTGTATAAGTTGACCTTGTAGGCATTATTTGCCCTGTAGGCATTTTTTGCCCAGTGTGTTATTCAACCAACTGCTATCTAGCTGTGTGCCCGTGTTCACATTCTGTCTAAATATCCATAATATTACCGTCTCCAGAAAAAACACCGGAGTGACTTTTTTTCAAGCAGCATTCTTATATTTTACGTAATCCGTATCCACCGCTGTGTATACGTTGACCTTGTAGGCATTATTTGCCCTGTAGGCATTTTTTGCCCAGTGTGTTATTCAACCAACTGCTATCTAGCTGTGTGCCCGTGTTCACATTCTGTCTAAATATCCATAATATTACCGTCTCCAGAAAAAACACCGGAGTGACTTTTTTTCAAGCAGCATTCTTATATTTTACGTAATCCGTATCCACCGCTGTGTATACGTTGACCTTGTAGGCATTATTTGCCCTGTAGGCATTTTTTGCCCAGTGTGTTATTCAACCAACTGCTATCTAGCTGTGTGACCGTGTTCACATTCTGTCTAAATATCCATAATATTACCGTCTCCAGAAAAAACACCGGAGTGACTTTTTTTCAAGCAGCATTCTTATATTTTACGTAATCCGTATCCACCGCTGTGTATACGTTGACCTTGTAGGCATTATTTGCACAGTGTTTTCTTCAAACCGCCATCTAGCTGTGTGAGCTTGTTCACATTTTGTCTAAATATTGATAATATTATCGTCTCTAGAAAAACCACTTGAGTTACTTTTTTTCAAGCAGCATTCATATATTTTACGTAATCCGTATCCACCGCTGTAGTAGTGTATACGTTGATCTTGTAGGCATTATTTGCACACTGTTTTCTTCAAACTGCCATCTAGCTGTGTGTATTATCGTTTCCAGAAAAACCAACTGAGTTTTTGTTGTTGTTGTTTTTTTAAAAATAATGCCAGGCAAAGGCAGGCCGCCACGCAGAGGCCGTGCTAGGGGCCGTGCTGCTATGCAATCCTGTGGCCCTAGCAAATTGCCCAGTTTTAAAAAGCCAATGACCCTGAACTCCCAAAATGCTGAAGAGGTAGTTGACTGGCTTACACAGCACACCCCATCCTCTACCGTTTCTAACTTTACCACAACATCCTCCTCATCCTCCACTGCTATGGCCACCCCACGTAACACTTCCTCCACCACCGGTGCCCCATCTTCACTGGAGTCAGAGGAGTTATTTTCCCATGAGTTTCTTGAACTGAGTAATGCGCAACCATTATTGGCAGAAGAAGATGAAGGAGATGAGGACGTTACACCAGATTTAATTCTGGCAGAGAACACGACAGAGATGGACATAATGATGAGTGATGAGGAGGAGGAGGAGGTCCCCGCTGCTGCTTCCTTCTGTGATGTGTCAGAAGAAATTGATGCATCTGAGGAGAATGATGATGAGGAGATTGATGTTTTGTGGGTGCCTAGTAGAAGAGAGCAAGAGGAGGGTAGTTCAGATGGAGAGACGGAGAGTCAGAGAGGCAGTAGGAGAATAAGACTTAGAAGAAGCAGGGAGGCCAGCCCGCAGGGATCAGTAGGGCAACAACATGTATCGGCACCTGTGTTCAGCCGGCCAACGCACCCGCCATTGCCGCCAATGCCGCCAACTTCTACTGTTACCGCCAGATCGCAGACTTCCAAAAAGTCAGCAGTGTGGCATTTTTTTAATGTGTGTGCCTCTGACAAAAGCATTGTAATTTGCAATGAGTGCAGTCAGAAACTGAGCCTTGGTAAGCCCAACAGCCACATAGGTACAACTTCTATGCGAAGGCACATGAGCGGCAAGCACAAAGCACTTTGGGAGCAACACCTCAAAGGCAACAGGCAAACTAAAAGTCACACTCCTTCTGGTCCAGCATCTTACTGCTCTACCTCTGCTCTCCTTGACCCATCTGAACCACCCTCCACTCCGCCTTCCACCTTGACCACCTGTTCCCATTCCCAGTCATCTGCCACCAGCCAAGTTTCTGTGAAGGCCATGTTTGAGCGTAAGAAGCCAATGTCTGACTGTCACCCCCTTGCCCGGCGTCTGACAGCTGGCTTGTCTGCACTCTTAGCCCGCCAGCTTTTACCATACCAGCTGGTGGACTCTGAGGCCTTCCGCAAATTTGTAGCAATTGGGACACCGCAGTGGAAGGTACCCAGCCGCAATTTTTTTTCTAAAAAGGGAATACCACACCTGTACCAACATGTGCAGAGCCAAGTTACCGCATCTCTGTCACTTAGTGTTGGGCCAAAGGTCCATATGACTACTGACGCATGGTCCTCCAAGCATGGTCAGGGCAGGTATGTCACCTACACTGCCCACTGGGTGAACTTGGTAATGGCTGGGAATGGGAAGCAGGGAATGGGTAGCTCAACAACAACAACAACAGTGGAGTTGGTGTCACCGCCACGGATTGCACGCGGTTCTGCCACCACCTCTACTCCTCCATCGCTCTCTACCTCGTCTTCTTCCTCTTCTTCTTCTTACTCTGCTGCTGGGTCCTCCTTCTCCTCCTCCACACCTGTGCACCCCCAGCTCCCCCTAGGCTATTCGACGTGCCAGGTACGCCGTTGTCACGCTGTCTTGGGGATGACGTGCCTGGAAAGCAAAAACCATACCGGATCTGTACTCCTGTCATCTCTGCAGTCACAGGCCGATCGGTGGCTGACCCCACACCAACTGCAGATCGGAAAAGTGGTGTGTGACAATGGAAGCAATCTGTTGGCAGCGTTGAGACTGGGAAATTTAACACATGTGCCCTGCATGGCACATGTGTTAAATTTAATAGTCCAACGTTTTGTCTCCAAGTACCCAGGATTCCAGGACGTTCTCACCCAGTCCAGAAAGGTGTCGGCCCATTTCAGACGTTCCTACACAGCCATGGCACGCCTTGCTGACATTCAGCAGCGCTACAACATGCCAGTCAGGCGTTTGATTTCTGACAGCCAGACTCGCTGGAATTCAACGCTCCTTATGTTGGAACGTCTGCTGCAACAACAAAGGGCCGTCAACGAGTACCTTTTTGAACTGGGTGGTAGGACTGGATCTGCAGAGCTGGGGATTTTTTTCCCCCGTTACTGGGTGCTTATGCGCGATGCCTGCAGGCTCATGCGACCTTTTGAAGAGGTGACAAATATGGTCAGTCGCACCGAAGGCACCATCAGCGACCTAATACCCTTCGCTTTCTTCCTGGAGCGTGCCGTGCGACGAGTGACAGATGAGGCTGTAGACCAGCGTGACGAGGAGCTGGAAGCGCACGATTTATGGTCGCAATCACCAGAACGAACCCAGGCACCTGCTGCAACGCAGGGAGAGGTGCCAGAAGTGGAGTCAGAGGAGGAAGGTGGCTTTGTGGAGGAGGAGGAGGAGGACCAACAGGAGCAGGCTTCCCAGGGGGCTAGTGGTGACCTTTTGGGGACCCCTGGTCTTGTACGTGGCTGGGGGGAGGAGACCGTGGATGATGCAGTCCTTGATAATGAGGAAGCGGAGATGGATAGCTCTGCATCCAACCTTGTGAGAATGGGGTCTTTCATGCTGGCATGCCTGTTGAAGGACCCCCGTATCAAGAGGCTTAAGGAGAAGGACCTGTACTGGGTCGCAACGCTACTAGACCCTCGGTACAAGCATAAAGTGTCAGAAATGTTACCAACATACCACAAGTCCGAAAAGATGCGGCATTTACAAACCAGCCTGCAAAACATGTTGTACAATGCTTTTAAGGGTGATGTCACTTCAGGAACTCATCAACATTCCAGGGGCAGAGGTGCCAGTAATCCTGCCACGAGCACACCTGCAAGGACAAAGCCCTTTGGCCGGTCTGTAACGTCAGACATGCAAATGTTTTTCTGTCCAAGGCAGCGCCACAACCCTTCGGGATCCACCCTCAAAGAACGCCTCGACCGGCAGGTAGCGGACTACCTGGCATTAACTGCAGATATCGACACTCTGAGGAGCGATGAACCCCTGGACTACTGGGTGCGCAGGCTTGATCTGTGGCCAGAGCTGTCACAATTTGCCATGAACCTCTTGTCTTGCCCAGCCTCAAGTGTGCTCTCAGAAAGGACCTTCAGTGCAGCAGGAGGGATTGTAACTGAGAAGAGAACTCGCCTAGGTCACAAAAGTGTCGATTACCTGACCTTTATTAAAATGAATGAGGGGTGGATCTCGGAGGGTTACTGCACGCCGGAAGACTTGTTCTGACTTCTATGCAGCTGTCCTTCTCTTCAAGCCTCATGACTCCACACACAGCTGTCCTTTAGCGTCCTCCTCCCTCCGCCACCGTTACAAACTAGGGTGCAAACCCTACTGGTTTAATTTTTTCTGGCCTCTGTGCTTCAGTGGCTGCAACCAAAAAAACTGGGCAAACAATGTCTACAAGGTCAACGTATGGCGAAAAATGACTATTTTCAGCATTTATATGGCATATTTTTTCTGGCAACTGTGCTTCAGTGGCTGCGACCAAGAAAACTGGGCAAACAATGCCTACAAGGTCAACGTATGGCAAAAAATGACTATTTTCAGCATTTATATGGCATATTTTTTCTGGCCTCTGTGCTTCAGTGGCTGCAACCAAAAAAATTTATATTTTCAGCATTTATATGGCATAATTTTTCTGGCCTCTGTGCTTCAGTGGCTGCAACCAAAAAAATTTATATTTTCAGCATTTATATGGCATATTTTTTCTGGCAACTGTGCTTCAGTGGCTGCGTCCAAAAAAACTGGGCAAACAATGTCTACAAGGTCAACGTATGGCGAAAAATGACTATTTTCAGCATTTATATGGCATATTTTTTCTGGCAACTGTGCTTCAGTGGCTGCGTCCAAAAAAACTGGGCAAACAATGCCTACAAGGTCAACGTATGGCAGTTGTTTAAAGAGAACAGTAGATTACTAGCCAGCAAAGCTACCTAAGCTAAAATGTCCCTCAAATCCCTGCAGACTTCTGTCCCTCCAATACAGAGCAGTATCACGCAGATTACTAGCCAGCAAACTTACTATCATCTGTCCCTGAAATCACTAACAGCTCTCGCCCTACACTATCTCTTCCAAGCACACACAGGCAGATTTTTCAGATACATTTTTGCCCTTGATCCCCCTCTGGCATGCCACTGTCCAGGTCGTTGCACCCTTTAAACAACTTTAAAATCATTTTTCTGGCCAGAAATGTCTTTTGTAGATGTTAAAGTTCGCCTTCCCATTGAAGTCTATGGGGTTCGCGAACCGTTCGCGAACCGCTCGCAATTTTGCGCAAGTTCGCGAATATGTTCGCGAACTTTTTTTCCGACGTTCGCTACATCCCTACACAGGACTCCTGTAGCGCCATACGCAAGTAAATGCGTACTAGATATATATATAAACCCATAGCCATGGCACTGTTTTTTAGCACAGAAAAGGATACTGACACCAGGTTAAAGAGTTCAAATGCAGCTTGGCTGGCTTTTATTTGCAACACAAGTAGCAGGTTTATCACATTTGCTTCACATAAGCATTAACAGTCCCGCTTTCACACCGTTGGAGCTCTCTCCAACTCAGGGGGAATCACTCTCTTTTTTAGCTGCTTACAAGCACCTTCCCTCCACTCAAGGAGGTTCTCACTTGGTCCCTCACCCTCCTCCACTCAAGGAGGTCTCTAGGGGGAAGCTCTGAGGTGTAGTCCCATGCCTCCTTTTAAATGCATCTCTTTTACTAAGCTGTTACACAACTACAGCCTTGCTTGCTGCAGAAACACATATATTTCCCTGGAGTTTTCATTTCACCAGTCTAACACTGGTGAAATACACACAATATTGTGCCCTTTTTAAACACATATCTCACAATTTATATATATATATATATATCCTTATAAATTATACTTAGTGGTGTCATTGGTTATAATTGGAGCTTAGTGATGTCATTTATGTCACATGATTCACTGAAACTTGTGTAATATAATAATTAAAGGGATACTGTCATGGGAAAAAAAAATTTTTTCAAAATGAATCAGTTAATAGTGCTGCTCCAGCAGAATTCTGAAATCTGAAAAACTGAAATCCATTTCTCAAAAGAGCAAACAGATTTTTTTATATTCAATTTTGAAATCTGACATGGGGCTAGACATATTGTCAATTTCCCAGCTGCCCCAAGTGACTTGTGCTCTGATAAACTTCAATCACTCTTTACTGCTATACTGCAAGTTGGAGTGATATCACCCCCTCCCTTTCCCCGCCCCCAGCAGCCAAATAAAAGAACAATGGGAAGGTAACCAGATAGCTCCCTAACACAAGATAACAGCTGCCTGGTAGCTCTAAGAACAACACTCAATAGTAAAAACCCATGTCCCACTGAGACACATTCAGTTACATTGAGAAGGAAAAACAGCAGCCTGCCAGAAAGCATTTCTCTCCTAAAGTGCAGGCACAAGTCACATGACTGGGGGCAGCTGGGAAATTGACAAAATGTCTTGCCCCATGTCAGATTTCAAAATTGAATATAAAAAAATCTGTTTGCTCTTTTGAGAAATGGATTTCAGTGCAGAATTCTGCTGGAGCAGCACTATTAACTGATGTGTTTTGAAAAAAATGTTTTTTCCCATGACAGAATCCCTTTAATATACACCTGTTGGAAATATGAAGGTATTAGAAGTCACCTTGGAGTTCCATGACCTGTATAAAAAAACTCGACCTTCAGCCTCGTGCTTTTATATGGTCATGGAAATCCTTGGTAGCTTATAATATACTTATATTTACTATATAACAGTGTTCAGACCCTTTTGACCAACTCTCCAGTTTTACTAAACAACAAATCCTAAATTAAGGTAAGAATAGTAGAATAAAAATTTGTAAATGAAAAATGTGCTTAAAGGAAAACTATACCCCCCAAACAATGTAGGTCTCTATTAAAAGATAAAACAGCTCATGTGTAAAACCCTGCTTCATGTAAATGAACCATTATCATAATAATATACTTTTTTAGTAGTATGTGCCATTGGGTAATCATAAATAGAAAATTGCCATTTTAAAAAATAAGGGCCGCCCCCTGAGATCGTAAGATTCACTGTGCACACATACAAACCACATGTAAGGTCACATGTGCCAATTAACAGACAGAGTTCTGCCTTTTGCTTCCTCACTTCTTCCTGTTACAGTTAGTGTTGTAGTATTTCTGGTCAGGTGATCTCTGAGGCAGCACAGATAGAGTCACAAAATGGTGGTTCAATGCAAGAGATGTAAAAGGGCAATATTTATGTAAATATATATTCCAGTTTGGTAAGATTCTTTAATATGTCATTCAATTTGATATAAACTATCTGTTGCTTAAGTATTCATTTTGGGGGTATAGTTTTCCTTTAAGTAAGAACAACATTTATAATTTTTCAATATAATATTTTTATTTTTTTAAACAGGAGGTGCACACTCATATGCAAGGTACATCTGTTATTAATGAAGAAAAAAGAAGAAGATGCACTCAACCAATTCAAGACGCTGTACTTAAAGTACCTCCAACACATTATTGGTGCAGAAAAATGTTTCTGGGGCTTCTCACCCTCTTCGTGATCAAATATACACAGGTACATCTGTTTTCACATAAGCACATTCTGCACATAGATTATGTGCATGTCATTACGCTTGTGAAGATGTAGAGTATTCGTTTAATCGGCAGACTTGAGGACGTGTCTAGTTTTCAAGAGGGTGAGGTATAATAGGCTAAAATGTTAATGGTTTAATATAAATGGTTAAGTAATGGTTAATACATATGTTTAGGTTGGCTACTAGGGGGAGCTTAGAGGATAACAGTTGTCAGGAAAATTCCCCAGTGGGTGGAGAATAGTAGGTTATATAAGGGAAGGTTTCAGGAAGTGATTTTTAGAGAAGTGTCATGGGAAGCAAAATGAGCAGAGGGCTCTACAGCAGTAGAGTCATCTCCTGAAAGAGGTACTGAGCCTAGGTAGCGTGAGGCCTAGTGGTGTAATAGTACACTCTAGGGAATGTAAGTTAGAGAGGTAACTAGCATGTGCAGCTATGGCCCCTACAAGGAGTGAGTGGGTATAGTGTTCCCAGCAGGAATCCCAGCACCCAGGGTTTAAGGGAAAAGGCTAGATCCGGATTGAGCCGGCCAGGGCCTAAGAGGGGTGCCTGTGAGCGTGTCCCCCATGGGAGTGTGCAATTACAGGCAATGTTCTGCAAAACGCTGGGAGATTGAGCCCTGTGGATGTGCTGCTGTTCTGTTGAAGGTAGTGACAAATAAATAGAATGTGTTTGAATACAACTCTCTGCATCATATTTTCACTGAAGGCTTTCCCTCCCACACACGATTTTTTAGTTTTTTTTCCCACACATAAAATTTTCGGGAAAATTTGAACCAGATGGACTTTGATAAATGGGCTTCAAAAGTTCAGTGGTACATTAAATGGTTTATTTATTAAACTCCGAATGCCAAAACCCCAAAGAATTTGTGTTTTTTTTTTTTTTACTATAAAATTCAAGGATGGAAAAAGTCAGAATCCCAAATTCTGGCATTTAACTAATCTCATGGGTGAGCAGTCATTGCATTGTATTCTATATTTTTAAATATTTCATATTTATTTTGGGTAAATATATTATTGGATGCTGTGAATTACTGCTCCTTGTGACTTTTATTACTTATGAAAGTTTGTGACTTACTTTTCATGCACGTGGAACCACAATGGCAAATTGGGAGTATTTGAGTGTTTTGTTTCCCCAGTGTTTGTAGCTTGTTGGAAGGAGGTCAAAGTGCTCATGGGAATCCCCTTAAAGCACCAATTGCATTTTCATTACTGCACATGAAATTATCCCTTAAAATGCACCACATTTTGAGCTATCATCGTTATAACATGCTAAAAGCACCCAAGGAGGAAAATTCCCCAATGAAAGTTCATAAGCCAATATCACTTTTGCCATGAAGAAAGAAGGATTCTTCTTCAGCCTTATATAATTTTGTAAGTCACCAGTTATTTTGTGGATTGAGAGAGTTCATATATGGAAATATTGCTTGAATGTTTTGAGATTTATTATACCCCAATGCTGCAAAAAGCCCGAATCATTAAATCCACCATGAAGGTCCTGAATAAGTTAATGGAAGAGGCACCTATCCCAAATTTAAGTTATGGTCATGGTTTTCTGAGGGTTTAGCCCGAAAAACCAACTTTTTCAGGGTTTTCAGGGAAAAAACAAAAAAATCAAGCGATTAAGGGAGAAAGCCTGAAAAATTCGAGCAATAAGGGTGTTCCCTCGATTTTATTGAGTTTTTCCGCAATCTGATTAATTAGGGTTATTTTATTAATAAAAAGGTCAAATCAAGCATGGAAATTTGGTTGTGTGTTTTTTAATAAAATATGAAATAAATGGATTTTAGTAAATAACCCCCTAAATGTTTTTATTGTTAGTCCAAATGCATTCAGGTTTTCCTCTACATTGAGCCCCATTTAGGGGGGCCAGTAAGGGATCTTGGAATAACGGTTATATTGTAGTTGTCTTCTAATTTACACCTTCTAGGGTCTCTTTGAAGTTGCCATTCTTTCTAGAGCCGCCTTGTGCACACGCATGTTACCTGCAAAGTATTCTCCCTCTTGCCTGAGAAATGCTCCTGTGTGTTTCCTTCACTGTTCCTGAACCTTGATCTATCACCTTTTTTATTTTCCTTGAACGTCCCCTACATTAACCTTGGCGCAAATTTGCGCGATTCGCCGCCAGGGAATAAATTCGCGAAAATTCGCCCGAAAAAACGGATGCCAGCGTCAAAATTGAGACATCGGCGCAGTTTCGCTAATTTTCTGCCGTTTCGCAAATTTCGCACAAAATGAGCCCATCACTAACTTTGACTAAGATCCTTGCTGTCTGTCCTGACCACAGCATGTTCCTGACCTTGTCTCTGCCTACTCCTATGTTCCTGGTTCCCGAATTCCTGCTCACTTTTTCTGACTGGTGATTCCCTACCACTTCTTCTACTCCTCTTCTAGTGTATTCCTGTCTCCACTCCTGTCTACACCTCCACTATTGCCAGTGGGAGGTGCAGGAGAGTCTACTTCCTCTGCATACAGCTCAATAACAAAGTTATCCCATCATTCATTTCTATTGCACTCTTTGTGCATTTTTTTTTTGCTAAAAGGTAGGGTAGTTTTGTGGCACACAAAATAACCACTGTGCCGTGCTGCAAATTGCAAAATTCACAATCTTTCTTCCACTTCCCCATAGGATTGCAAAATATTTTCCACATTTGCAAAAGTTATATTAAATTAATGCCAAATATTTTTTCTCACAAAGCAGTCCTTTACTGTTTTTTCGAAGACTGACACTCTGATTTATTTTTAATGTGTTTTATAAAGCAACTTATTTGTTAAATATAAAATAGTTAAATAAAACATATCTAAAATATAATGCTCGAATGATTATTAAATATGTGTTGTAGAAGATCATAGCTTACACATGTGAAAAACAATTGGCCTTGCAAGGACAAAATTGTCTTACATATGGTTTTTACCAGTGAATTATTAAAATACCTGCCACATCCTCTGGATGAAAACCCCTCAGTTAAGGGATCATTATTCAAGTTGTGAATCTAAAGGACAGCTGTGAAAATGAAGATTAAAGACCATTCAACAGAAGTTATAGATAAAGAAATACAAATAGATGAATTAGGGAAAGTTACAAGACAATATCCAAGTGCTTGGATGTCCCAGTGGGCACTGCAGGTTCAATTATCAGGCAGTGTGAGCTACGTGAAACCATATAGACACTGCAAGGTTGTACCTCTGGGCAAATAAAAAGGAGAATTGTGAGAGAAAAAGCTACAGAGAGAGAGAGGTGCTACAGCATTTAGTAGCTAAAAACAGGGTCAAATAAGACTAATACAAATGTTTTTAAAAGGGAAACCCACCCAAAAAATATCCCAAAGCTGCTAAAAATCCAAATCCTAAAATACTCCAGCTAAAACCTGTCAATGTCATGTAGAAGTCAATGGCAGATGTCCCTTTTACAATTTCAATATGTCATGATCTGCAGTGGTTTTCGTACAATAATCCAAATAAGTCAGAGTTTTTGGGGTGACAACTCAAAAAAATCGTAAGATTCGGGGTGTCACACTAATTTGTCAAGACTTTTCCTGCGCCAACTTTTTAAAGCTGATTTTTTGCTAAATGAGTTAAATTTGTGGATAATAGTTAGGTCAACTTTGTTTTAAAAAACAAATAGATAAATTTGAGTTTTAGTAAAAAACCCACTATATGTGGTACTGTAGGTTGTAAATCTAGCACTGCCGCATCTCTACATACACAATGCCTACAGTGAAGTATTGTGTCAGTATTGGCTGCTTTTCAATACAAACAGGTTTGGGTTTATTTAAGGTTTAACTGTTAATTAGTAAACTTAAGGTAAGGTGGTCCTAATTATGTAAAAATTAGTGATGGGCGAATTTGGGTGTTTCCCTTAGCCGAAAAATTCCCTTAGCCCAAATTTACTGCAACATTCGCAAAACAGTGAAAAATGTGCAAGACGGAGTCTCTTTTTTTACGCTGGTGTCCGTTTCTGACGCTGCCGAATTTTCACGGCGGTTTCGCACATTTATTCGCCGGCGGCGAATCGCTGGAGTTCACTACAAATTCACGCCTGCCGAATAAATTCTCCCATCACTAGTAAAAATATCTTTTCTGGAAATCCCTGGTCCCAGGAATTGTTTAGAATAGATCAATTACCTGTACTGGACATTTATTTTAAAACATAAGAAAAAATACTGGGAAATAATTCAAGATATTTTATTTAAGTCTCCTAAAAACTAAGTTACAGTATTTAGTAAACTCCGATTTTATCTTAATTTTTTTAAATAAAGAAAGCTTGACTGAAAATATCTGATTTTTTTATATTCAATTTTGAAATCTGACATGGGGCTAGACATTTTGTCAATTTCTCAGCTGCCCCAAGTCATGTGACTTATGCTCTGATAAACTTCAATCACTCTTTACTGCTGTACTGCAAGTTGGAGTGATATCGCCCCCCCTCCCTTTTTCCCCCCAGCAGCCAAACAAAAGAACAATGGGAAGGTAACCAGATAGCAGCTCCCTAACACAAGATAACCGCTGCCTGGTAGATCTAAGAAAAGCACTCAATAGTAAAAACCCATGTCCCACTGAGACACATTCAGTTACATTGAGAAGGAAAAACAGCAGCCTGCCAGAAAGCATTTCTCTCCTAAAGTGCAGGCACAAGTCACATGACTGGGGGCAGCTGGGAAATTGACAAAATGTCTAGCCCCATGTCAGATTTTAAATTGAATATTAATAAAATCTGTTTGCTCTTTTGAGAAATGGATTTCAGTGCAGAATTCTGCTGGAGCAGCACTATTACCTGATTCATTTTGAAAAATAGTTTTTTTCCCATGACAGTATCCCTTTAATGTTCCTGTCTCTGGTGTCAGCTGCCTTTAATGAAACTCAGGGATTCTGCTCAGCAGGGACAAAGATAAGAAAAGTATCGAAATAATGTATCAATTTAGAACAGTTTTGCAGAGTCAATGATCCTCCCCAAGAGTATTAACAGTCAGTACTCAAACCAATGAAACCAATATACATAAAAGAAGAAATGTTTGTGTTGTTTCAAATGTCTCTTCTTCTCCATAGAGATATTGATAGACACTTTATAATATTGTAATAAAATTACCTACATAGCGGCAATGTGCAAAGCAAGTGCAAAACATTGGTGCATAGTTCCAAACTTTGCACCCTAAGGTGCAGCTCTTTGTGTTCCAAGAATAGAGCAATGCCTTGTTAGAGTTGTGCCTTTTTCTGGATATACAATATATGTATTGCTGTCTGAGTTTAGACTGCCTGTATTCAGGCAGCATGAGGGCATTCAAAGGGTATGGGTGGTGGGCAACACGTGGACATCCTCTGAAATGTCCCCTAGCTTGTATTTAATTTGGAGTGACACGGGCTGCAAGGAAAGACATATTTACCCACAGCCATTGGCAGGAGTTAAGTTGTTCAAACAACTCTGAGCTCTACAACTTGACCTCGATTTCGAATCCAGCGCAAAGGTGTAGAGCGCAGCCATTGACCCAGAAGCATGTGCAATGAGGGATGACATTTTGCATTTGCATCTGTGACAACAGTAAACAGGACATCTGCTTATTTAATAATGTCTTGAAAT
Source organism: Xenopus petersii (assembly GCA_038501925.1). Lineage (NCBI taxonomy): Eukaryota > Metazoa > Chordata > Amphibia > Anura > Pipidae > Xenopus > Xenopus petersii. The sequence continues at coordinate 62,622,396 of CM076682.1, forward strand.
AGCAGATAATTATGTTAGTACAGGTGTCTTTGAACAATTTAATTACAGATTTTCTTAGTTTTGCTAGAACAGTATAGATGTACTAAAATGCCTTTACTCCCAGTATTTAGGTTATTCAAGAGCAAAGTCCTGGGAGAGAGAGAGAAAAGAAATACATTGTAATTAACAAATAGGTTTAGTACCAGTGAGATGCTTCTGGCAGTCAAAATCCAGCTTGGGAGAAGTGTGAACTTTCCCTGACATAAGCACAACCTAATGCCATCAGTTCCTCTTGGTTTCTCATGCACTGCCACAAGCATATAAAGTTACACTGTCTAAGAGGTCATTGACTAAAATTATTGAGTTTGTTGTGGGTTTGGGAAGTGATACAGTTGTAAATCTCTTGAAAGAAGTGTTCTATCATATTAGTATGAAAGGTTCATTCTATATTTCCTTGTTTTAACCCCTTTACAATTTAAAAAATACATTGTACCTTTTCTTTTTAACTCCACAATAATATTTTCTAAACCTAATTAGAAGGGAACTATTGGGGGAAATATGAGAAGAAATATATTCCATTGTACACTAGATTCAGAATGATAAAACTACCATTTTGTTTTATTCCTAAGCACGATAGTTCAGAAAAAATAGCATTAATGTTATAAAAAAAAAAAGTCATACAAAAATCAGTGCTCCGTTCATTTTCAACCAATCCAGGATTCAGTTCAGTATTTGGCCAGGATTCTGTCTTTTTTCAGCAGGATTTAGATTAAGCCAAACCCCCTGTTGGGCTGAACCTTAAAATCATGTAACTTTTAATCACAAAACAAGGAAGTAAAAAAAAAATATTCCCGTCCCGGATTTTCATATGCAAATTCGGATTTGGTTCGGTATTTGGCTTAATATTTCACTAAGGATTCGGGGGTTCAGCCAAATCCAAAATATTGGACGTTCAACTTTAAAGGAACAGTTCAGTATAAAAATAAAAACTGGGTAAATAGATAGGCTCTGCAAAATAAAAAGTTTCTTATATAGTTAGCCAAAAATGTAATATATAAAGGCTGGAGTGACTGGATGTCTAACATAAAAGCCAGAATACTACTTCCTGCTTTTCAGCTCTCTTGGTTTCCACTGATTGGTTACTGCCTGGCTTGAAGGGGGGCCACATGGGACATAACTGTTCAGTGAGTCCTGCCAAATCCCGAACCGAATCCTGGATTTGGTGCATCACTAATAAGCACAATTCAGCAGAAAATGTAGGTAAAAAATAAACATTTAGCATGACATTTATCACTTTGTACTGCCAGTACAGTGCATCAGTCCTCAGAACTTTAATACCATGGTATAATGCATAAACTCATGTGTGTATATAAAGCTGCATAATGATTTTATGCAAATGTTTAGCTGAGTTTGACATTTGGCATAAAATGAGGTGTTAATATAAACCGGCTGCTTAAATAGGGCATTTAATGCCACTTAAGTGGCAAGTATGAGTACTCAGTAAAAACAGTAAAAACACCACTTATACCACTTATGGTGCAGATTTATCAAAGGTCGAAGTGAAAATTCAAATTAAAAAAAAAATTCAAATTTTGAGATTATTTTTGTGTACTTCGACTAGGGAATAGTCCAAATTCAATTTGAAAAAAATTTGAAAATTCCAATATTTATTTGAAAATGTATCATTTACTGTCTCTTTAAAGATTCGACTTCGACCATTCGCCATCTTAAACCTGACGTATTAAACTATTCAGCCAAATAGATAATGATAAATTTCGAATGGTCTTTTTTAATTAAAATTTCAAAGTTTTGGGAGTTCAAAAAAACTCCCATTACTTTGAAATCTGACCCTTGATAAATCTGCCCCTAAAATTTAGCCCCATAGTAATGCACTTTCTTTGTCCACTATAGACATATTTAATAAAAGAATGAGACAGGGCCACAGGCCATTATGATAAGCATTAAGCATTAAGTATAGAGGCAAAATTATGACCCCTATTATTTAATAGTACAGGTATGCTCTGGAACTGGGGTTTTCCAGATAATGGATATTTCCGTAATTTGGATCTTCATACATGATAACATTAAAGGGATTATTTATCAAAGGTCGAGTTTGTGAGTTTTGTGAAGTTTTCTTCTACCTCGAATAAACTCACAACTCGAGTGTTTGCTTATTTTTGGGAAAAACACAACTCGACCTTTAATAAATAAACCTAATAGGATGGATTTGCCTCCAATAAGGATTAATTATATCTTAGTTTAGATCAAGTATAGCTATTTTATTGCTGCAGAGAAAAAGAAAATCATTTTTAAAAAATTGGATTATTTGAATAAAATGGAGTCCATGGGAGACGGACTTTCTATATTTGGATCTTATACCTGTACCGTAATCATAACCAATAAACAAAACGACTGTAAACATTTTTGCAAAGCGGACCATGTTTTAAAAGTGATGGGCAATTTTCGTCGGCTAGCCAAATTTCAAGAAGTCTTTTATCGATCATGCTTTTGTTCCACGTATTTGTGTTTCTTTATGTTTTACTTTATTATCTTGCCTTTAGTATTTTATGTCACTTTCGGCAGAAAGCTGAGCTGCACAAAAAATGTCAATATTTTGTTAGCAGATTTACAGAGTAATCTTGCATACAGTCAGCAACTGTGCTTATAAAATGCCAACGCAGAAGAAAAATTGTATTTCAACCCTTGAGTTAGCACTTTCTGTTATAAGCTTAAATGCCATAGGTGATTATGATGAAAATATCAAGGCAGCTTGTTTTTAAAGAGCTACTGATTAAAGTAATAAAGGGAACCCCAATCCCTTGTCACAGGATACTTTTTAAAAACATTTGTTTGTTTCTCTTTTAAATATAACCAAATCCGTGTCACCAAAATTCATCCTGCGTTCATTCCCCCCAGCCATCGTGTTTAGGAAGATGTTTTTGATGTCTTCCATTCATTAAACAAATATCTTATGTGGATATCTCAAAGGACCCTTGCTTTGTCCACTTGAATAAACACTCAGCAGTGTCCAGGAAACTCGCATCCCTGCTGATGACAGGAATTTGTTGGCACAAAACATTTCCATTGAATCGTTGCCTTCTTGCTCTTGCTGATAAGTGGTTTCGAATGTAAAAAAACCATGTCTCAGAGAAGGCAAGTGAATCTTCTGTGGGGTAGCCATGTGGGCTCAATAAATGAAATATATTCTGGGCATTTCGAGAAGGTACTGTATATTTACAAAGAAAGCTCATTTGTACATCTTCATTCCAACAACACAATACACATAAGACTATGATGGTTAACCCCATTCCTAATATTTCATCATATGTTATGATAAAACACAATACACAGTGTGCGACTGATGATTAGTTGTTATTGACATTAAGGGGGTAATTTATCATAGGTCGAGCTTTAGAGGTTTGTAAGGTTTTTTTATACCTGAAATGAACTCGCAACTTGAATATTTTCCGATTTAATAAAAAATTTGAATGGAAAAAAACTCAAATCAGAGAATTCTGGATGAACAACCCGAAAACTTGAATTAATCGTGTTTTCCGAGGGAAAAAACATAATCGCTCTAATTGAGTTTTAGAGTGAAACTCACCAAAAAAACCTTGAACATCATGAAGGCTATTAACATCTTTAAATGGTTCAAGGGACCTCTGCCATTGACTTCTATATGACCTCAATAAGTTTTTTAGATTTTTCAGATTCAAGCTATTTTCAGCTTCAGGACATAATAAATCTTGAAAGATAACCCGAAAATTCGAGTTTTTGACTGAAAACTACCCTCGGAATTTTTATGGAAAAAACAACAGACTTCTGATAAATCTGATAACTGAAAATAAAATACTGGAATATTAATATTTAGAGTTAGAGTGCAATGTTATATCATCTTAACAGTATGTGCTGTTTTGTATTATATTTAGTGATGGGCGAATATGTGCCGAATTTAATGCAAAATTCTCAAAATGGTGAAAAATTCATGAAACGCATTGATGGCAATGGGCATCAAAATAATTTTGATTCACACCAATTTTTATGCGCAACAATTATTTTTTTTTGATACATGGATTTTTCGAGGGGGAATTGTCCCCACAGTTTCGCTAATTACTTCACTTGCGGCGAAACGCGGAAATTTGCTGCAAATTCGTGTCTGCCGAAATTATTCACCCATCACTAATTATATTGTTTGTGCTATTGGCATCAGACAAATGCAAGGGTCAAACTCAAGAACAACAGCACTTCTGTATTTCTTTTAATCTACCCATAAATTTTAGCTAGATGTTATTCACATACAGTAGAATAACAAATTTTGCCTTCATGGCAGTACCGGGCCTAGGCACTGAGGCGGCAAAGGGCTCCCATCTTGCACCTGCTCCCCCCCCCGACCCACGCGATTGTGCACTCGTGCTCCAGCAGTTGCATTTGTATGTGGCTGGGGCAAGAGTACCACACTGGCAAGCAAGTGGGGAGACGTTGGTACAGGAGCTATGAACTAGGGGTAGGCAGAGAAGAGGAGCAGGAACAGAACCAGACAGGACTTGGAGCAGAGAACAGAGCCAGACAGGGCTGGAACAAGGAACAGAACCAGACAGAGATGGAGCAGAGAACAGAACTAGATAGGGCTGGAGCAGGAAACAAAAGGGGCAAGAGCACAGGAGCGAGAGCTAGAAAATAGGACACAGTGCCCAAGCAAGAACTGAAACCTGACTGGCTGACCCTGTCTGACAATAAGGCTGCAGAGGTGAGATTGGAAAGGGCAGGTGGAAGGTAATGAGAGGGTGAGCGAGAACGGGAAAGAGATGGGAACTCATAAGTTGTTCTCCTGGCCAAGTGGTCAAGGAGAGCAGCCAGCAACCTGGAAGTTACCAGCTTGATTCATAGCAGAGCCTTAAAATAATAAAGCTACATATATAGGAAAACATTGATGTATTGGAATTAAGCTATAGTTTCAAGAATTCATATGGCAGCAAATAAAGATTCATCCCAAATTGCAGATTAAGTGACCTCCTACCTGGATGTTTCATAATTTCCCAAAATATCACCATAGTTCACATAAGACGGAGTCTAGTTTGGGATTGATTGATCTATACTACAATGTTTTCACTCTCGTCATAAAAGCAAAAAAAACACAAGAAATTGAATATGAAGTTTAATTTCCAAGAAAAAAAGTCTATACTTTGGGGCAGATGTATCAGAAATTAGACTGAAATTAGACTAGGGAACAGTTAAAATTCGATTTGAGTTTTGAAAAAAAATTGGAATTCGTTTTTCAAAATTGATCATGTACTGGCCCTTTATCATGCACTAGCCACTAGGGATGGCGCGAACTGTTCGCCGGCGAACTTGTTCGCGCGAACATCGGGTGTTCGCGCTCGCCGGAAGTTCGCGAACGTCGCGCGACGTTCGCCATTTTGGGTTCGCCATTGTTGGCGCTTTTTTTTGCCCTCTCACCCCAGACCAGCAGGTACATGGCAGCCAATCAGGAAGCTCTCCCCTGGACCACTCCCCTTCCCTATAAAAACCGAAGCCCTGCAGCGTTTTTTCACTCTGCCTGTGTGTGCTGAAGAGATAGTGTAGGGAGAGAGCTGCTGCCTGTTAGTGATTTCAGGGACAGTTGAAAGTTTGCTGGCTAATAATCGTTTTGATACTGCTCTGTTATTGGAGGGACAGAAGTCTGCAGGGGTTTGAGGGACATTTAAGCTTAGGTAGCTTTGCTGGCTAGTAATCTACCTTCTACTGCAGTGCTCTGTATGTAGCTGCAGTGGGCAGCTGTCCTGCTTCTGATCTCATCTGCTGACTGCTGCAATAACAGTAGTCCTTGTAAGGACTGCTTTTATTTATTTTTTTGTTGTTTTACTACTACTACTACTACTACTATAAGAGCCCAGTGCTATTAGTCTAGCAGTGTTGGGGAGTGGGACTGGTGTGCTAATCTGCTGCTCCTAGTAGTTCAGCAGCACCAACTTTAATTTTTTTTTTTTTAATATTCATTTTTTTTTTATTTTACTTTTTTTTATTTTACTACCGCTGTAGTAGTGTATAAGTTGACCTTTTAGGCATTATTTGCCCTGTAGGCATTTTTTGCCCAGTGTGTTATTCAACCAACTGCCATCTAGCTGTGTGACCTTGTTCACATTCTGTCTAAATATCCATAATATTACCGTCTCCAGAAAAAACACCGGAGTGACTTTTTTCAAGCAGCCATAATATATTTTACGTAATCCGTATCCATCGCTGTATTAGTGTATAAGTTGACCTTTTAGGCATTATTTGCCCTGTAGGCATTTTTTGCCCAGTGTGTTATTCAACCAACTGCCATCTAGCTGTGTGACCTTGTTCACATTCTGTCTAAATATCCATAATATTACCGTCTCCAGAAAAAACACCGGAGTGACTTTTTTCAAGCAGCCATAACATATTTTACGTAATCTGTATCCATCGCTGTAGTAGTGTATAAGTTGACCTTTTAGGCATTATTTGCCCTGTAGGCATTTTTTGCCCAGTGTGTTATTCAACCAACTGCCATCTAGCTGTGTGACCTTGTTCACATTCTGTCTAAATATCCATAATATTACCGTCTCCAGAAAAAACACTGGAGTGACTTTTTTCAAGCAGCCATAATATATTTTACGTAATCCGTATCCATCGCTGTAGTAGTGTATAAGTTGACCTTTTAGGCATTATTTGCCCTGTAGGCATTTTTTGCCCAGTGTGTTATTCACCCAACTGCCATCTAGCTGTGTGACCTTGTTCACATTCTGTCTAAATATCCATAATATTACCGTCTCCAGAAAAAACACCGGAGTGACTTTTTTCAAGCAGCCATAACATATTTTACGTAATCTGTATCCATCGCTGTAGTAGTGTATAAGTTGACCTTTTAGGCATTATTTGCCCTGTAGGCATTTTTTGCCCAGTGTGTTATTCAACCAACTGCCATCTAGCTGTGTGACCTTGTTCACATTCTGTCTAAATATCCATAATATTACCGTCTCCAGAAAAAACACCGGAGTGACTTTTTTCAAGCAGCCATAACATATTTTACGTAATCTGTATCCATCGCTGTAGTAGTGTATAAGTTGACCTTTTAGGCATTATTTGCCCTGTAGGCATTTTTTGCCCAGTGTGTTATTCAACCAACTGCCATCTAGCTGTGTGACCTTGTTCACATTCTGTCTAAATATCCATAATATTACCGTCTCCAGAAAAAACACCGGAGTGACTTTTTTCAAGCAGCCATAATAAATTTTACGAGATCCGTATCCACCGCTGTAGTAGTGTATACGTTGATCTTGTGGGCAGTATTTGCACAGTGTTTTCTTCAAACCGCCATCTAGCTGTGTGAGCTTGTTCACATTTTGTCTAAATATTGATAATATTATCGTCTCTAGAAAAACCACTTGAGTTACTTTTTTTCAAGCAGCATTCATATATTTTACGTAATCCGTATCCACCGCTGTGTATAGGTTGACCTTGTAGGCATTATTTGCACACTGTTTTCTTCAAACCGCCATCTAGCTGTGTGAGCTTGTTCACATTTTGTCTAAATATTGATAATATTATCGTCTCTAGAAAAACCACTTGAGTTACTTTTTTTCAAGCAGCATTCATATATTTTACGTAATCCGTATCCACCGCTGTGTATACGTTGACCTTGTAGGCATTATTTGCACACTGTTTTCTTCAAACTGCCATCTAGCTGTGTGTATTATCGTTTCCAGAAAAACCAACTGAGTTTTTGTTGTTGTTGTTTTTTTAAAAATAATGCCAGGCAAAGGCAGGCCGCCACGCAGAGGCCGTGCTAGGGGCCGTGCTGCTATGCAATCCTGTGGCCCTAGCAAATTGCCCAGTTTTAAAAAGCCAATGACCCTGAACTCCCAAAATGCTGAAGAGGTAGTTGACTGGCTTACACAGCACACCCCATCCTCTACCGTTTCTAACTTTACCACAACATCCTCCTCATCCTCCACTGCTATGGCCACCCCACGTAACACTTCCTCCACCACCGGTGCCCCTTCTTCACTGGAGTCAGAGGAGTTATTTTCCCATGAGTTTCTTGAACTGAGTAATGCGCAACCATTATTGCCAGAAGAAGATGAAGGAGATGAGGACGTTACACCAGATTTAATTCTGGCAGAGAACACGACAGAGATGGACATAATGATGAGTGATGAGGAGGAGGTCCCCGCTGCTGCTTCCTTCTGTGATGTGTCAGAAGAAATTGATGCATCTGAGGAGAATGATGATGAGGAGATTGATGTTTTGTGGGTGCCTAGTAGAAGAGAGCAAGAGGAGGGTAGTTCAGATGGAGAGACGGAGAGTCAGAGAGGCAGTAGGAGAATAAGACTTAGAAGAAGCAGGGAGGACAGCCCGCAGGGATCAGTAGGGCAACAACATGTATCGGCACCTGTGTTCAGCCGGCCAACGCACCCGCCATTGCCGCCAATGCCGCCAACTTCTACTGTTACCGCCAGATCGCACACTTCCAAAAAGTCAGCAGTGTGGGATTTTTTTAATGTGTGTGCCTCTGACAAAAGCATTGTAATTTGCAATGAGTGCAGTCAGAAACTGAGCCTTGGTAAGCCCAACAGCCACATAGGTACAACTTCTATGCGAAGGCACATGAGCGGCAAGCACAAAGCACTTTGGGAGCAACACCTCAAGGCAACAGGCAAACTAAAAGCCACACTCCTTCTGGTCCAGCATCTTACTGCTCTACCTCTGCTCTCCTTGACCCGTCTGAACCACCCTCCACTCCGCCTTCCACCTTGACCACCTGTTCCCATTCCCAGTCATCTGCCACCAGCCAAGTTTCTGTGAAGGCCATGTTTGAGCGTAAGAAGCCAATGTCTGACTGTCACCCCCTTGCCCGGCGCCTGACAGCTGGCTTGTCTGCACTCTTAGCCCGCCAGCTTTTACCATACCAGCTGGTGGACTCTGAGGCCTTCCGCAAATTTGTAGCAATTGGGACACCGCAGTGGAAGGTACCCAGCCGCAATTTTTTTTCTAAAAAGGGAATACCACACCTGTACCAACATGTGCAGAGCCAAGTTACCGCATCTCTGTCACTTAGTGTTGGGCCAAAGGTCCATATGACTACTGACGCATGGTCCTCCAAGCATGGTCAGGGCAGGTATGTCACCTACACTGCCCACTGGGTGAACTTGGTAATGGCTGGGAAGCAGGGAATGGGTAGCTCAACAACAACAACAGTGGAGTTGGTGTCACCGCCACGGATTGCACGCGGTTCTGCCACCACCTCTACTCCTCCATCGCTCTCTACCTCGTCTTCTTCCTCTTCTTCTTCTTACTCTGCTGCTGGGTCCTCCTTCTCCTCCTCCACACCTGTGCACCCCCAGCTCCCCCTAGGCTATTCGACGTGCCAGGTACGCCATTGTCACGCTGTCTTGGGGATGACGTGCCTGGAAAGCAAAAACCATACCGGATCTGTACTCCTGTCATCTCTGCAGTCACAGGCCGATCGGTGGCTGACCCCACACCAACTGCAGATCGGAAAAGTGGTGTGTGACAATGGAAGCAATCTGTTGGCAGCGTTGAGACTGGGCAATTTAACACATGTGCCCTGCATGGCACATGTGTTAAATTTAATAGTCCAACGTTTTGTCTCCAAGTACCCAGGATTCCAGGACGTTCTCACCCAGTCCAGAAAGGTGTCGGCCCATTTCAGACGTTCCTACACAGCCATGGCATGCCTTGCTGACATTCAGCAGCGCTACAACATGCCAGTCAGGCGTTTGATTTCTGACAGCCAGACTCGCTGGAATTCAACGCTCCTTATGTTGGAACGTCTGCTGCAACAACAAAGGGCCGTCAACGAGTACCTTTTTGAACTGGGTGGTAGGACTGGATCTGCAGAGCTGGGGATTTTTTTCCCCCGTTACTGGGTGCTTATGCGCGATGCCTGCAGGCTCATGCGACCTTTTGAAGAGGTGACAAATATGGTCAGTCGCACCGAAGGCACCATCAGCGACCTAATACCCTTCGCTTTCTTCCTGGAGCGTGCCGTGCGACGAGTGACAGATGAGGCTGTAGACCAGCGTGACGAGGAGCTGGAAGTGCACGATTTATGGTCGGAATCACCAGAACGAACCCAGGCACCTGCTGCAACGCAGGGAGAGGTGCCAGAAGTGGAGTCAGAGGAGGAAGGTGGCTTTGTGGAGGAGGAGGAGGAGGACCAACAGGAGCAGGCTTCCCAGGGGGCTAGTGGTGACCTTTTGGGGACCCCTGGTCTTGTACGTGGCTGGGGGGAGGAGACCGTGGATGATGCAGTCCTTGATAATGAGGAAGCGGAGATGGATAGCTCTGCATCCAACCTTGTGAGAATGGGGTCTTTCATGCTGTCATGCCTGTTGAAGGACCCCCGTATCAAGAAGCTTAAGGAGAAGGACCTGTACTGGGTCGCAACGCTACTAGACCCTCGGTACAAGCATAAAGTGTCAGAAATGTTACCAACATACCACAAGTCCGAAAAGATGCGGCATTTACAAACCAGCCTGCAAAACATGTTGTACAATGCTTTTAAGGGTGATGTCACTTCAGGAACTCATCAACATTCCAGGGGCAGAGGTGCCAGTAATCCTGCCACGAGCACACCTGCAAGGACAAAGCCCTTTGGCCGGTCTGTAACGTCAGACATGCAAATGTTTTTCTGTCCAAGGCAGCGCCACAACCCTTCTGGATCCACCCTCAAAGAACGCCTCGACCGGCAGGTAGCGGACTACCTGGCATTAACTGCAGATATCGACACTCTGAGGAGCGATGAACCCCTGGACTACTGGGTGCGCAGGCTTGATCTGTGGCCAGAGCTGTCACAATTTGCCATGAACCTCTTGTCTTGCCCAGCCTCAAGTGTGCTCTCAGAAAGGACCTTCAGTGCAGCAGGAGGGATTGTAACTGAGAAGAGAACTCGCCTAGGTCACAAAAGTGTCGATTACCTGACCTTTATTAAAATGAATGAGGGGTGGATCTCGGAGGGTTACTGCACGCCGGAAGACTTGTTCTGACTTCTATGCAGCTGTCCTTCTCTTCAAGCCTTATGACTCCACACACAGCTGTCCTTTAGCGTCCTCCTCCCTCCGCCACCGTTACAAACTAGGGTGCAAACCCTACTGGTTTAATTTTTTCTGGCCTCTGTGCTTCAGTGGCTGCAACCAAAAAAACTGGGCAAACAATGTCTACAAGGTCAACGTATGGCGAAAAATGACTATTTTCAGCATTTATATGGCATATTTTTTCTGGCAACTGTGCTTCAGTGGCTGCGTCCAAAAAAATGCATATTTTCTGCATTTATATGGCATAATTTTTCTGGCCTCTGTGCTTCAGTGGCTGCAACCAAAAAAATGCATATTTTCTGCATTTATATGGCATAATTTTTCTGGCCTCTGTGCTTCAGTGGCTGCAACCAAAAAAATTTATATTTTCAGCATTTATATGGCATAATTTTTCTGTCAACTGTGCTTCAGTGGCTGCGACCAAAAAAATGCATATTTTCTGCATTTATATGGCATAATTTTTCTGGCCTCTGTGCTTCAGTGGCTGCAACCAAAAAAATTTATATTTTCAGCATTTATATGGCATAATTTTTCTGTCAACTGTGCTTCAGTGGCTGCGACCAAAAAAATGCATATTTTCTGCATTTATATGGCATAATTTTTCTGGCCTCTGTGCTTCAGTGGCTGCAACCAAAAAAATTTATATTTTCAGCATTTATATGGCATAATTTTTCTGGCAACTGTGCTTCAGTGGCTGCGACCAAAAAAATGACTATTTTCAGCATTTATATGGCATATTTTTTCTGGCCTCTGTGCTTCAGTGGCTGCGGCCAAAAAAACTGGGCAAACAATGCCTACAAGGTCAACGACGTTGACCTTGTAGGCATTGTTTGCCCAGTTTTTTTGGCCGCAGCCACTGAAGCACAGAGGCCAGAAAAAATATGCCATATAAATGCTGAAAATAGTCATTTTTTGCCATACGTTGACTCAACGTATATGGCAAAAAATGACTATTTTCAGCATTTATATGGCATATTTTTTCTGGCAACTGTGCTTCAGTGGCTGCGACCAAAAAAACTGGGCAAACAATGCCTACAAGGTCAACGTATGGCAAAAAATGACTATTTTCAGCATTTATATGGCATATTTTTTCTGGCAACTGTGCTTCAGTGGCTGCGTCCAAAAAAACTGGGCAAACAATGTCTACAAGGTCAACGTATTGCGAAAAATTACTATTTTCAGCATTTATATGGCATATTTTTTCTGGCAACTGTGCTTCAGTGGCTGCGTCCAAAAAAACTGGGCAAACAATGTCTACAAGGTCAACGTATGGCGAAAAATTACTATTTTCAGCATTTATATGGCATATTTTTTCTGGCAACTGTGCTTCAGTGGCTGCGTCCAAAAAAACTGGGCAAACAATGCCTACAAGGTCAACGTATGGCAGTTGTTTAAAGAGAACAGTAGATTACTAGCCAGCAAAGCTACCTAAGCTAAAATGTCCCTCAAATCCCTGCAGACTTCTGTCCCTCCAATACAGAGCAGTATCAAGCAGATTACTAGCCAGCAAACTTACTATCATCTGTCCCTGAAATCACTAACAGCTCTCCCCCTACACTATCTCTTCCAAGCACACACAGGCAGATTTTTCAGATACATTTTTGCCCTTGATCCCCCTCTGGCATGCCACTGTCCAGGTCGTTGCACCCTTTAAACAACTTTAAAATCATTTTTCTGGCCAGAAATGTCTTTTTTAGATGTTAAAGTTCGCCTTCCCATTGAAGTCTATGGGTTTCGCGAACCGTTCGCGAACCGCTCGCATTTTTGCGCAAGTTCGCGAATATGTTCGCGAACTGTTTTTTCCGACGTTCGCTACATCCCTACTAGCCACCTTAAACCTGCCAAATTGCGATTTTAGCCTATGGGGGATGTCCTGGGATCAATTTGGAGTTGTTTGCAGCCTTCCTAAAAATCAATTTTTTTTCGGAGAGGTTTTTTTTTTTTTTTTGCCTTCCCCTGGATCAACTAGCAGTTAGGCAGGTTTGAGTTTGCAGGTTGATCCTACTTGATCCCATTTGAAAAAATCTGATTTTTGATTTTTGATTTTGATTTTTGACCTGATGGGTCGATTTTTCAAGTTCATGGTAGTTTATGGGAGTTTTTATAAACTCCCATGAACTCTAAATTTGACCCTTCATAAATCTGCCCCATAGTCTAATAATTAATGCACTGAAACGTATCCTCAGTTTGGCTTCAGTTCATATCTCATTAATGTAAATAATAGCTCACATTAGTCTTTACAACCATATTGTGTAATTTCCGTACCTTATCTAGTGTACACCTAGTGATGGCATTTTGGCATCCAGACACTCATATTCAGTTAGATGTATCTTATCTATCTGTATATAGACGTTATTGTATCAATTTTGTTGGTTACATCCAAAGTATTATTTTCTAGCAGTTTTTTTATCAGACAACCTTTGTTTTGCTGGTTATTTCTCACTATAGAGAAAAAATATCAAGGATGACATTTGGCTTCAAGCAAGATACTGGGGAGATATATTCAAATATCCTTTTCCAACCTGAAATATCAGCCAACTATTTGTAAAAATAGTTACAGTACCATCATAATCATCCTTCCTGAACAAAGGATTTTCCAACTAGGAGCAGGAACACAGACAATAAAGTAGTACTCGCAGTAATGTATACATAATATAATATCAATTTCCTGATTATAAAAGGAAGCTATCGGCTTATTACCGAGAGCCAAATGCTGTAGGCACATTTACCAGGGATTTCTTACCTACTGATTTTTCCTATTGTACTGTAGCTTTGCAGAGGGTCTATTTCAAGAGCTGTTCCACTTCAAAGAACAAGTAAAAGTCATCTCTTAACAAAATATACAAAAAAAGCAAAAATGCCTTGAGAGGTTGATGTTAATAATGACATAAATATTTGCTAACGTTGTTTGCTTAAACCTCAGCATGAACTGATGGCAAAATGTATAGCAGAAAAAAATCCTTCCATGGCATAATGAATCATTGACTAAAAGTACTGTAATTAGCTGAATGCTGAACTGTTTGTTAAATCATTTGTATAAGGCAAGCACTTTTTTTCCAACATTCAACTCAAGCATGGACTGAAGTGTGGGAAATTGACGATGATGTTTTATGCAGCAGTAATCCAGCACTTCTAGGTTTCCGCTTAAATAATTTGAAATTTCACTAATTACACACATTTCATATAGAGGCTTTTTTTCTCTGAGGCAGGCAAGTAATGCAATTGATTGCATGATTTTAGAGTACAAAGGGAATACATGGCTTCAAATAAGTTATTTATTCACTGGGATCATTTCTTTCTGATCAGGCAAAGCCGCTTGACCTAACCCGCTCTGGGCACCAAATATAGATTGTAAGCTTTGTTGGATAGATAGCTTCTGTAACTGAGAAATTCTAAATTTACTGTATATTGATGGGTTACTTGCTAGATAGCTTTCAGGCTAAAATAAAATGACAGATTAGCAGGTCCACTCAGACAGCTGGAAATTTAAAACAGCATGGTGGCTTAATGGCGAGAACTTGCAGCGTTAGGGCAGGACTAGATGAAGCGATTGGAGCTGACACGTCGTAATGCGACTAAACGAATGCGACGTGACAGATGTTCTAATGAAAACGGAAGTGAAGGAGAAATCGCAGGTAACAACTACATTTATCCGACTGTGTTTTCATCCGACAGTCGGATCAATGTAGTTGTTACCTGCGATTTCTCCTTCACTTACGTTTTCTTTAAAACATCTGACACGTCACATGCGTTTAGTCACATTGCGACGTATCGGCTCCAATCGCGTCATCAAGTCCTGCCCTTAGGGGGTTTGTTTGATAACATAGAACTAACCCATACCACTGCATTTGCACAAAGCAACCAATCAGACATTTGCTCTTGTTTTCTAATTGTTCAAACCAATTCGGTCAACAGTCATATGAAAAAGTTTGGGAACCACTCTCAGCCTGCATAATAATTTACTCCACTTTCAACAAAACAGTTAACAGTGGTATGTCTTTCATTTCCCAGGAACATCTGAGTACTGGGGTGTTTTCTGAACAAAGATTGTTAGTGAAGCAGTATTCAGTTGTATGAAATTAAATCAAATGTGAAAAACTTTCTGTGCAAATATTTGGGTATCTTTGTAATTTTGCTAATTTGAATGCACTGCTCAATACTGATTACTGGCAACACCAAATTGGTTGGATTAGCTTGTTAAGCCTTGAACTTCATAGGCAGGTGTGTCCAGTCATGAGATAAGGTATTTAAAGTGGCCAATTGCAAGTTGTGCTTCTGTTTGACTCTCCTCTGAAGAGTGACAGCATGGGATCCTCAAAGCAACTCTCAAAAGATCTGAAAACAAAGATTGTTCAGTATCATGGTTTATGGGTAGGCTACAAAAATCTCATCTCAGAGGTTTAAACTGTCAGTTTCAACTGTAAGGAATGGAATCAGGAAATGGAAGGCCACAGGCACAGTTGCTGTAAAACCCAGGTCTGGCAGGAACCAAGAAAAATAAAGGAGCGGCATATGCGGAGGATTGTGAGAATGGTTACGGACAACCCAAAGATCATCTCCAAAGACCTGCAAGAACATTTTGTATGGCAGGGTGATGAGAAAGAAGACAGAGTGGCTTGTTGTATGCAAACGCTCATTTAGACAAGTCACAGTCATTTTGGAACAGAGTGCTTTGGACTGATGAGACAAAAATGTAGTTATTTGCTAATAACAAAAAGTGCTTTGCATGGCGGAAAAAGAACACCGCATTGCAAGAAAAACACCTGCTACCTACTGTCAAATTTGGTGGAGGTTCCATCATGCTGTGGGGCTGTGTGGCTAGTTCAGGGACTGGGGCCCTTGTTACAGTCGAGGGTCGGATGAATTCAACCCAATATCAACAAATTCTTCAGGATAATGTTCAAACATCAGTCATAAAGTTGAAGTTTCACAGGGGTTGGATATTCCAACAAGACAATGACCCTAAACACACTTTGAAATCTACAAAGGCATTTATGCAGAGGTAGACATACAATATTCTGGAATGGCCGCCACAGTCCCCTTACTTGAATATCATCGAAAATCTATGGGATGATCTGAAGCAGACTGTCCATGCTCGGCAGTAATCAAATTTAACTTAACTGGAGAGATTTTGTATTGACAAATGGTCAAAAATACCACCATCCAGAATCCAGGCTGATCAAAGGCTATAAAAGCCGTCTAGAGGCTGTTACATTTGCAAAAGGAGGCTCAACTAAGTATTGATGTAATATCTCTGTTGGGGTGCCCACATTTATGCACCTGTCTAATTTTGTTATGATGCATATTGCATATTTTCTGTTAGTCCAATAAACTTTATGTCACTGGCTCACTGCTGAAATACTACTGTTTCCATATGGCATGTTACAGTATATATTAGGAGGAAGTTACTACTTTTAAAGCTCAGCCAATGATAAACAAAACTCCAAACAATTAAGAGGAGTTCCCAAACTTTTTCCTTATGACTAAATAGGTAACAGTGCTGGTGCAATTTAGCACCTGTGTAACCTCACCATGAGGTGTGACTTTGCAAAAAGTACAGGAAGACCTGAAGTGCTTAATTATCCTTAGTAAAGGGAAATTGTTGTTCTGAGAGCAAAAAATGAATGTCATCTGAATGGGTGAACAAAACTGCCCACTGATACACTCAATCCAAGAAATGATGTCCACGCTGGCAGGCCAACCCTGTGAGAAGCACCAGATGGTTCTCCTCTTCGCCCCCCATGGTTCATGTGCAGCGTGCCGCAACATAGTGACACCAGCGCACCCAGTTTGACTCAAAATTTGAAATAAAAGACCAGTTTCATTGCCCGAATATAGTGTCTATTCCTGAGTGTTTCTGGGTGTGCTGAAATTTCTTATGGACTAGAGCCTGACCTTCTTGCTTTGACTCCTGACTTCACTATTTTGCTGCCTGCCCTGATCTTTTGTCGGGATACAATTGTGAGCTTTCTTTAACCGTTCAGATACTGGGCTTGGGCTTTCAGTATATAGCTTCCTCCTTGGTCCTAACTTCAACCTTACAAGAGCTGCTAGGCCCTAACAAACCCTTGGCTAAAACTTTCCAGTCTATATTGAATTAAGCCCAAATAGATTTTGATCTCAGAAAAATGATTGGATTGGACCCACTCACAGTTATAGAGTAGGGACAGAAATTGATATTCAGAATCTTTTTGTATGTCTTTGCTGTTCTTATCCAGATTCGAGAGTGTTTTACCTACGATTAGGCACTGGCTTTAAAGGAGAAGGAAAGGTTAAAACTAATTAAGCCTTATCTGAAAGGTCCATCTAAATATACCAGTAAACCCCCAAAGTAATATTGCTCTGAGTCCCCTGTCAAAAGAAACACTGCATTTCTTTCCTTCTATTGTGTAGACATGGGCTTCTGTATCAGATTTCCTGCCTTCAGCTTAAACCTCATTGCCCTGGGCAAGAGCATGCTCAGTTTGCTCCTCTTCTCCATGCCCCTCCCTTCTCTGCTGTAATCTGAGCCCAGAGCAGGGAGAGACTCAGGCAGGAAGTGATGTCACACCACATTAATACTGCAGCTCCTATCCTAAACAAACAGAGAGTTTCTAGAGCTTTTTACTCAGGTATGGTAAAACATTCTACAGAATAAATATAGCATTCCAGCTTGCACTATTGCAGCTAATCTATTGGCAATAAAATGCCTCTGTAGCTTTCCTTCTCCTTTAAAGGCATTCATATGCAGGAATAGAGGCAAAAAGTGTTGGAGTAAAGTGCAAATAAGTAAAATCTTAACAAGCTGACATTTAGACTGGTTTATTTGGACTATTTCATAGATTAAAAAGCATTCTCCCTACATTTAATCCTAAATTACTTTCTGGTACGCCACCACCAATCCAGGTTACGCTTGTGGTACACAAGGAGTATTTCACACCTGCTGAAAAACCTCCATCTTCATCATTTGCATTAATGGATTTTACCTGTCACCAAGGATTATAACCCAATCATTTTCAGACTAAAATCCATCTGTCAACCTATTTATAGAGAGACATTTTCATTGCTGTTGGAATGTTTCCATTGAGGTAAGAACATCTCTTATTCATGTGTATTAGTATAAATAAGCAGAAAAGTCATGAGATGCTATATAACAAACAAGTAGGAAGCTATTGGTGTCTTAAGCTTCCTGCAATGTTCCAAGACACCATTATTAACTATGTTAGTGTCAGCTGAGAAATATCACAGAACAGAGGAATGATATTATTGTCATGCTTCTTGTTAGTTTTCACATAGTATCCTTTTATTACTTCCTTTCTTGTTCTTTCATCTTGTTCAGTGACTTCTGCTCCACATCACACTCCGGGAGCTGTATTAATTTAAGATCTGGGAAAGAAAAGAAGCTTAGCATACCTTAGCACTACAGATTAAGTGCCTCTTCAAAGATGTCACCCCAGATGTGGCATGTAACACAGACTTTTGCCTGGCAACAGATGTTGTCACAGATTACTTTACCTAACTAAGCAAGTGTGCCAAATTAATGTCATTTTCAAAAAGAAGTATATGAAAATAAAAAGTCCTATAACTAACTTGCTAAAAGAAATTATTTGCTTTTACTAACATAAAAAAACTGGAATGGCACCAAATGTCCAATGATATTTTAGGAGAGGAAAAAATAGATATCCAATATTGCAACTGGTTTTGCCAGCTAGTGATCAACTAACATCAATTAAATCAATCGATTAAATAACTAAGAATCCTCTGTGGGCTTGTTAGAACAGGTATGTGCTGGTATAGATGCCTGATGTGCCTTATAGTCATTTGTGGTCTGATTTTATAAGGCAATGATACTGTATAACACAGGAGAACTAATTTACTAACCTATGCAATAAAGGGTTTCAATAAGGTAACAAAAAGCCAACTTACTGATGGGTTTCTTTGGGATTATTGTGTGTTACGATAAAGGAAAAAACGTTAATAAATGAGCCCCAGTAGTGCTCCCAGCTGCCTAACTCTTGGGCACAATTCATTTGTAGTGATGTAGTGGTGAATAAATTTGCGAATTTGCCACCAAAATTCGCCTGCGTCAAAGTTTATTTGATGCCGGCAACGTTTTCAACAGCGGCGCCAATTTAGACGCCGGCGACGATTAATGGATGCCTATTGACTTTAATGGGTGCTGTTGTCAACTTCAACGCCAGCGCCAATTTTTACACCGGTGAATTTTCCCCAGCATCAAAATTCCTGTTTTGATAATTCGGGACAAATTACTATTCATTTGTTGTCCTTAGTATCAGCTGTATATATTCTCAGAATTCTAGAACCTAGAACAGTATGTAGATTGACATAGTAGTGCTACAATAAGAGAAGTACATAAAACTCATTTGGTTGTGGGGGAGTCTCTGCAATGTGGTAATTTGCCTTAGATTAATTTACAAGCACTGGGCTAACATGTATCTGGGTGGAAATCCATGACAACCACTTAGCTGCATGAATAATAATGCAAAATGTAATTGGTTACCATGGTTTACTGCCCATATGTAAATAGGCCTATTGCAAATAAGCCCCAGCTTGGACAACAGACACAGACTGTATTTGCCTGTGTGTCTTATTCCAATTAAGGGGCAAATTTAATAAATTGTGAAGTGGCCGTCACAAAGGAAAATTTGACAAAACGACACTCCGCAGAGACATTGCCAATTTACTAAAAGGCATAGAGGGCAATTCACTACCAAAAGAGCTCAGCACTAAGAAGTTTCTCTCCCTGTTGCCAGACGAATTTTCACTCAGTCTAATGATCTTTACTCCGCAAATTCAGTTTATAAATTTATTTAAATATTTATAAATGGCGAACTGATAAAAGGAAGCTATATCCTCAACATTATTATATCAGTGACATCATATACTGTATGCAGAGAATAGACAAACATGGATACAATGTTTTTAGGTGTGTAATTGGTCTTGATAAAGGCCTTAGGAACAGACCGAAACATTGACCTCTTTTTAACGTACTTAATAAAATTTACAAAGCATCCAAGTGTGCACCTTATCTTTTTGTATGCAGCTGTAATTGGTAGCACCTGGGTCGATTGTTCTAGTCGTGTGCTGAACTATTTGGATTGTATATATATATATATATATATATATATATATATATATATATGTATATGTATATATATATATATATATATATATATATATATATATATATATAATTTATTAAACCATTTAAAGGTCATGCCACATTTATTTTAGGGTGGGCTCATGTCTACGACAATAGAGGATCTATTTTGTCTTTATTTTGCTTCCTTGGACAATAATAATAAGTAGCCATTTCAAGATATTTCACCAACATAATAAAGACATATATATGACCTATATGTACCCGCCCTATTCAAATTATCCTAAGAATACTAACAAAGTATCGCTAGGAAGAAAGTAGCGCTAGCGAAAGTTCGCTTTGAAATTCTCTTGCTGACAATTTTTGCTGGCGATACTTCGCCAGCATTCGTTTGCCAAGACGTAACTTTGTATTTTGATAAATATGTGTAAATAATGCCACTGGCGAATAAATTTGAGAAACTGCCGCAAAAATTTGCCGGCGTCAACATTATTCAGATGCCCATTGACTTTAACGATGGTGTCAAAATTGAGTTAGCACCAGAATTGACGTGGGCATAAAAATTCGAGTTTCATGAATTTTTCGGCGAATCTAAACGGGACAAATTCGCCCATCACTAATATTCATACCACCAGGAAAGAAAAGCCTATAGATATGAAAGCAGATTCTCCAGGTAAGAGAATCACCCCAACTTTTTTGCAAGAGTCCCTTTATCAAGGGGGATTTGTATGCCCTATTCCCATATAGTGCTTAAAAAAAGTCATGTGTTTTGGGGTTCCAAAGAGCTCTGCAACAACATCCCTCTCCTCCTTGAATCCCTGTCCTTATATATATTTCACTGTGCACATTAATGAACACATCCACAGATTTTTGTATCTTGATGAATTATGCTAAAAAATTATATATATATATATATATATATATATATATATATATATATATATATATATATATATATATATATATGCTTTTTCTTTTTATATTTGGGGGAAAATGCAAGAAAACAAAAGGTTAAAGGGATACTGTCATGGGGGAAAAAAATATTTTCAAAATGAATCAGTTAATAGTGCTGCTCCAGCAGAATTCTGCGCTGAAATCCATTTCTCAAAAGACAGATTTTTTTTATAATCAATTTTGAAATCTGACATGGGGCTAGACATATTGTCGATTTCCCAGCTGCCCCAAGTCATGTGACTTGTGCTCTGATAAACTTCAATCATTCTTTACTGCTGTACTGCAAGTTGTAGTGATATCACCCCTCCCTTTTCCCCCCAGCAGCCAAACAAAAGAACAATGGGAAGGTAACCAGATAACCAGATACCAGATAACCCATGTCTCACTGAGACACATTGAGTTACATTGAGAAGGAAAAACAGCAGCCTGCTAGAAAGCATTTCTCTCCTAAAGTGCAGGCACAAGTCACATGACTGGGGGCAGCTGGGAAATTGACAAAATGTCTAGTCCCATGTCAGATTTCAAAATGTAATACAAAAAAATCTGTTTGCTCTTTTGAGAAATGGATTTCAGTGCAGAATTCTGCTGGAGTAGCACTTTTAACTGATGCGTTTTGAAAAAATCATGTTTTCCGATGACAGGATCCCTTTAAGGTCCCATTGTAGCGTTAACAATTAAAGAAAAAAAATATATATATATATATGCATATATATTTATATATATATATATATATATATATATATATATATATATGCATATATATTTATATATATATATATATATATATATATATATATATATATATATATATACATAGAAATCTAAGAAGATCCGCACTATACATTACTCGGTAATGTATGTAAATATTTTTACTCACATGGGAATATCTTGACTGGGGGTAGCAATATAGTGGAGTGACATAACGGTTTGTGATGTCCCTAGGGAGGTGGTTCTAGTTTAAATCCTCTGATAAGCAAGCGGTGTGTGCATTGAATAGTGAGATGTCTCTAAGGGGTGAGGAGGATTAACTACTGGGTCTGAGGCCATACTGATTATATATACATTTAACACATGTAAGAAAATTAGTAAGCCCTAGTAACTTTAAAAAATTATACATAAGTAGCTTTTAAAAAGAAAAAAAAGAAAAAGTGGATATGGGTTACTATGTGAGTTGTTTTTAAACATGTTTTTTATTTGGGGAGGTTGGGGTTAAATGAATCACAGAAAGGGCCACGATGACATACAAGTGATTTAAATACATTCAGGGAGGGTTATTTTGTAATATATAATTACCTGTTAATTACCAGCAAGCTTCGTCTTCGCAATTTCCTGCCAGTGTATGTATATAATGCATCCATGTTTGTGATTAATGCACTGAGAAAGGCCTCAGATGAGGCCGAAACGTTAGGCTGTAACCTCTGCAATAAAAACATTTTTATTAAAGTAGTAAGACCTGTGAGTGCGGATCTTCTTGGATTTCTTGTGGATAAAATTATGGATACTGCACCCAGGCATATGAACTTTCTATTCGAGATATATATATATATATATATATATATATATACACACACACACAGTATACTAGCTTGTACTCTTGTACTGAATTAAAGATATTTCTAGAACATTGGGAGTTGTTAAGATTCAGTTTGCTTCGGTAGCAAGACTATACTGAGTATCAGCAATATCTGTTTAAAGCAATTAATGTACAAGTGTAATTATGGTATTTATTGATTTGTAGCTTTCAGGAAATGCTTCCTTTGTGATATATTTGAAGGGTTACAATCTCCTCTTGAATGTAATCAACAAGCTTATGTTAGCTGGTCCCCGAACAAAAAAAAATATCGAGATAAAACCCTTCTAATAAGTCAAAACCTGCTTTTTTATCTCACCGGAGCTTAGGTGTAAGGATTGGATTCCTTTCCTTCCAGTTATCACCCACAACTTGCTCATTTTTGTTAAAGAATCCGTTTTGTAACCTTTAGACTTCCCATTCTTACTATGGGCTACAAGGGTATAAAACCTGTAATTAACAACTTCTTTATTGCGTCCGCAATAGTAATTGCCATGTATTGCCTAAAGGAACAGAGACAAGTGAGAGAAAAAAAATTTCCTCCTTTTCCTCTCCCCCCTTGCACTTCCCACATTTAACTGCCGTTGAGTAGTTATTATTAGGATCCTGCAAACACTTCACCTCTAACAAGACCCTTGTGATACAAGGGTAATCACAGCGCAGTGACCTCTGCATGCAGTAATCAATACATATTCAGTAATATTTCCCCTTCTCGCTGTTCCAGGCCAGACTCAAACACACTAGCTGGGCAGAGATTAGATTATCAATTATCATGAAACTGTCTGCAACTTCAAAGGGATCCAGAGCAGGGGAAACCATAGTTTATCAGCTATGTAAGCGTCCTGCAATTATCTATCATGTCACCCAGATGTAGTGCAGTGGTGGTAGGGAAAAACTTAGGTCTGCACTGACACACAGAGCCACTGGAAAATAAATATAAAAGCAGCATTTTCTTTGGAACATGAATCATTGGCTTTGGGTCACGTATTGACAATAAACAGGCCCTTGAATTTGTTAAACAAGGGAAACTCAATCAAAGATACAGCTACGTGTATATCTATGCAGCAGGAGCATTTTATCGATAGACATCGGATGCTTTTTTTTTTGTGTTTTTGAAACACCAATTTTTTTTTTTCCTTGGGTCAACAGATTGTTAATAGTCTGTCAAAGGATGATGTATTAATAGCAACAGCGCAAGATGTATGTCTTCAATTATTCTGTATCATGCTTAGAACCTCAGGTTGAAAATGGTGCAAATAATTCTGTAAATGTTTAATAAAAGCTACTGATAAAAGAGAATTAAACAGACATCCTATGAGAATTATTAAAGAAAATAAATGCACTTATTTATTATGTAATGAAAGGCTTTTAGGCTAGTGTCATACTAAGAGGATCTCGTCCTGCAGAGAAACACAGGCCAAGAATCTGCTCCTCCACTGCTACTCTGCCTGCATCGGGAAATATTGTGGGTGCAGGCAGATGAGGCGGATTTCAGTGAGAAATGCAAAGTCTTGCACTTCAGCTCCACTGCGTCTGCCTGCACCCAAGCAGAGGCAATGTTTCCGGGTGACAGTAGGCAGAGCAGCAGGGGAGGAGCATTTGAAAATCAGAAAAAGGGACAAAAAATTTAATATTTTAATTACATCTATATGAGTGGCCATACCCCCTAACTACCATGTCCATTTTACATAATTTGCCAGGTTATGGAAAGTAAAACTGATGTGGCCACTGGAAAAAATATTTTATATAGATAGTTTATTATATTTGTTTACACAAAAATGACTGGCAGAAACACAGGAGTACACTCCCAGGACTGATGACAGGGAATAGAAAAAAAGGATGAAATAAGGAGGACATACTTGAAAACCAGGAAAACTTAGGAGGAAGTCTAGGAAGGGTTAAAATAGCTCAGGAGAAAGGAGGCAGTAAGTAGTTAATGAAAAAAGAAGTATTGCAGGCAGGAAAGGAGCAAGGTCTGTGTGAGGTGGATAGCAGAGGGAACTCACAGTTCCTTTACCTCATCTAGTAATCAGTAAAACAAACTAGGAAGGCAGCAAGGAGAGAAAGCTCCCCCCTCCAAAGGAAAGCAGAGAACAAACTTACAGAACGGCAGGAGCTTTGATAGTGTCTGTGGGAGGAGGGGCTGCTAGTGCAGCTGTAGAGCAGGACGTAGGAAAGTGAAAGTAATTGCTCCCCTGCAAACCATGTGACCTCTCTCCTCCAAACATCACACGCATGGGCAGAGAGGGGAGGGGGAGTGTACAGCTGGATTCTCATGTCGTAGTGCGACCTGGCTTTTCATTACAGAGTGGCTGCCTCCAAGCACACAGGTAATGCTGTGCCTGCTGTTAGAGCAGCACAGGATGAATGTGTAATGAGCAGAAATGGAAGCCCCCATGACAAAATACAAACTAAAATAACTTATGTATGGATTTGTGGATTAACATTTTATTTGCCAGACATTGTTTATGGATGTGTGTTTTTTATAAAAATGCAAAAAAAAAGTTTAAAATGACGACAGATTCCCTTTAAGTTAGTTTTGCAGTGAAGAAAAGTTTTGAAATTTTGCAAAACTGATGCAAAAATTCAACTACTGAACCATTCCTCTCTTCCTTTATATATTGTTTTGTGAAGCCACATTTTTTAGCACATGTTGCCCAGTGAATTCTTGATTTTAGCACATGACCAGGGGAAAATTAAACCGTCATGTTTATTAATACAGAGAAATGAAAATGCCTTCTGGCCACTAAAACCTCTGAACAAAAAGATTCAAATTAGCACTCAGTCACACGTCTGGTTAATCAGCAACTTTCTTTATAGAGATAGGGTTGACCAAAAATTGATTTTCCTGTTGTTTGGAATCTGGTTTTCAGCCATTCCCACATTTTGTACCTGAAAATGAAGCACATAGTATTATTAAATTGCACATATGCAGCAAAACAATGAAGTAGTGCTACTTTATTTTAAAATGAAATGCAAATGTATTACCTGACACTTTTGAGCAAGGTTATTATTTTGGAAACCAAGTAGCATGGTTTTCCTATAAACTGTGCATGTCAATGGAAAAATGGACTTCAGAAAAAGATAATAATGATGATAATCATTAAAGTAAGCAGTTGGCCATTAAAAACATTGTGGTGACAAGAAACTGCATTGGTGTAAAAATGAGTTCATTGTGTGGAGCTGCCTCGTCTAAACCCTTCAAATGTCTTGTCTTTTCTTGCATTATTAATTTTCTCTACACCCATAATTTATAGGGCCCTATACAGTCTGGTTTTCCAGCTGCATACTCCACTGAACTGGCCTAATGTAGAGTTGCAAATGATCTCCAAATTGTCAAGGCCAAAAAATGATACTCTATACTCATTCCCCATTGTTATCCTGTTTTTGATACAACTGACCATTCCACTCTATTGCAAATTCTGCCTTCACTTGGTATCTGAATAGCAAGTTGAACGCTTCTTCTTCCCCGGGTTCAGGTTAATTTGGAGGCGTCTTGGGCCGCTTTATTCTTTCTTCTGTTGTTCTCTCTGCACACTTTTTATTTAGGAGACCTTATTTCTTCATTTTGCCTTAAATACTGTATAACTCATATGCAGCTGACACCCGGATATACTTAGACACCCCATTTATTAACCACTGACATTCATACCGTGTTCTCTAACTGTTCCCCAGCTATCTCTTTCTGGATGAACAAATGCCACCACAAACTGAACCTAGCTAAATTAACACATGATCTTTCCACCAAAACCTGCCCTTCTCCTCCTTTTGCCATTACTATTAATAGCATGACCATTGACTCTGTTTATTTAGCATGCTGTAATGCCACTGCCAAAATCTATTGCATATGCCCCTTTCTTTCTGAAGCAACTGCTAAAACTCTACTCGTATCCTATCCGTATCCTAACTATTGCAATCTCCTACTAACCATTCTCTTAGACTCCCACCTCTCTCCCCTGCAATCAATTTGAAATCCCACTGCTAAGATCCTCTCGCTCTCTTCTTAGAAGAAGCTTGTTTATGCCCTGGTAAAATCTGGCTCGTGGCTGCTGGTTAAGCAAAGATTATCATAAAAAATCCTGCTGCTAACATTCAAAGCCCTTCACTCCCCTGCTCCTCACTACATTTCTGCACTCTCAGAGCTGTATTTGTTTCACACCATCCTCAGGCACTTCCAACTTTCTTCCAAAACCTTTCTGTCTTGCTGCCCCTTTCCCTTTGTATTCAGAATGCCTTCAGAACAAACATTCTCTCAGTCCCTTCAAAACAAAACCAAGATTCTACCTTTTCAAGGACAGGAACATTCCTTGAATCAGTCTTGGAAATGAAGGGCCAATGTTGAAAAGTGTGCACTTTTTCCCTCCTATTTGTGCCTGTATATCATCCAGCCACATAGGCGTTCTACAACAGAGGGACCTCCTTCACATTGTGGGGCAAATTCACTAAGCAGCGAAAATGCGCTAGCGTCACCTTCGCCGCAATTCAACAGGCGAAGTTTCGCCAGGGTGCCGATTATTCACTAAAATCCGAAGTTGCGCTCAGGGAGGCGAACGGTAGTGAATTTGCGCTAGCGTTAATTTGTCAAGCAAAGCGAAGTTACGCTATCGATGCCTAATTTGCATACGGCGCCAAGTTAAAGTTGAATGGCTGTATATGTAGCAGCAAATACATTACACTACACAAGCTGGGAAACCTTCATAAAATAAAACAGAGTTGTTATTTTGCCCTATACATGTGCCCACTGTATAGTTTAGGTGCCATATGTTAGGAAATGTAGGGGTTAAGGAGGCTACCCCCAAAAAAAAATTACGATCTTTTTCAGCCTATCACCCTTAAAAAACGTAAAAGACACCAGCGTTTTTTGGGACTTAGAAAAAATGTAAACGTTTTTTGAAGCAATCCCTATCTACTCTATTGCACTTCGCCTGGTCTGAGGTGGCGAAGGCAAGTCCGGCGCACGAGGTAACGTTCAGTAAAATGCGCAAGTTAGTGAATTAGCGTAGTTACGTTGACCCTTCGCCATAGCGCAATTTCGCCTGGTGTAAGGGTGCGAAGTAGCGCTAGAGTAGGTCCACTTTGCTAGAGAATTTACGCCAGAACCCTTTTATTAAATTGGCGAAGTAACGCAATTATGTCACGTGGCGAATTTGCGCTAACGTTAGGCGCTTCATGCTTTAGTGAATTTGCCCCTGTGTCTCTTACCACTTGGCTCATAATCTCTGTAAATTTATACTTATTTATGTACTATATATTGTTATTATTACGAATTTATAAAGTGCCAACATAAAGCACAGCTCTGTACAATAATATCTGTCCACACTGTGTGTACTTTTCTATATTGTAAAAATGTACAGCCCTGTATATGCCTGTGCCAGTGGCACTTTATAGATAAAATTATATTTTTTATACATACAAAAAACAAAGTCCCATTTGCATCCATGAGGTCTATATTAATTAACCTCTTTATATTACAAAGCATTTGCCTAAGAAACTGCAGCACGGCATTATACTCAATATTGAGGTGCATGTCTTTGAGTGAAGCACAGGACAGGGTGCAAAATGTGAAAAACTCACTCTTACCTCTGTTTCTTACTACTCCACTAAGATCCCAGCAATATTAAACCCCTGTTTCAGCGTTGTGAGTTTCAGATTAGCCATATTCTCTTCCTGCTTTCTGTCTCTCTGCTTCAGTAGAACAGCAGATATTTCTAACTTGGCTCACCCTTGTTATTACCCTCTGTCTGTTCAAAATGGCTCTTAGTTTGTCAACAAATTTTAAATGTTAAACAAATTTAAAGCTATGGTAATGGGTATGGTTTAATGCACCTGACCTGTAATATTATTAAACAACCCATTAGAACTACAAGTCCCAGACTACCTGACAGTCAGCACACGGCAAGACCACTTAGAAGTGCCTTATTCCCTATGCACAAATTACTCTATTTTTTTTTAGCAGGCTATGAAAGAGGCAGTGAGATGATGCCCAGTAATAATGGAAAGTAGTGTAAGTGGATCACATCAAGTACAAGAGGGGGAGGTCACCAATAATGAAAGACAAGTACAATATAGGGAATACTGTAATTCAGGGCAATAAATAAACCAATACATGGTTCATTTACTGCCTCTTATTTTTAATAACATACTGATAGATATCTAAGAGTGATGGTAATAAGTGCTGTAACCCTGTTGGGTGAAATGTTTCTAAAAATAAATACAGACTGAAACCTATGAATTTATTATCATATAAAAGTTGCTAATTTGCAATGACAGAGACACTCACTAATGAAAAGTAATATCTGTATGAAGGGACACCCCAAAAATTATGCGTCCCTTATAAAGACAACCTAAGGCAGGTAAGCCAGGAGTCTTGTAGTAATGATGTGCGGGTCCAAACCCGCATCCAACTTTCCCCTTCCATTTATAGACCCATGCTGACCAGCCCCTCGAATTTCGAGGTCATGGGAGTTTGTAAAAATTCCCATGAACTCGAAATTCAGAAAAAAATTTTAAAAAAACCCCACATTTTTCAAGTTCGGGTGAATGGGATTGACCCGCAAACTTGATTGGAATTTTATTTGAGTTTTTTTCACCAAAAACCCTCGATTTTCAGGATGTCTCCAAACAACTCCAAATTGATTACAGGACGTTCCCTAAGTTGGCAGGTTAAGGGCTCTTACACATGACCGTTCCGACCTGCGCTCCCCTGTGTTCCGTTTTTTGGCGTTCAGCCGCAGGGGAGCGCAGGAATAGACGCAAGTAATTATTTGAAATGGGGCTGTACTCACTCAGGCGCGTGTAGGCGCCGAACGCAGGAAAAATGCAGCATGTTGCGTCTGAACCTGCATTCGGCGCCTACACGCGCCTGAGTGAGTACAGCCCCATTTCAAATAATTACTTGCGTCTATTCCTGCGCTCCCCTGCGGCTGAACGCCAAAAAACGGAACGCAGGGGAGCGCAGGTCGGAACGGTCATATGTAAGAGCCCTTAAGGTGGCGAATAGTCAAATTAGAATTCTTAAAGGACAGAACATGATAAATTTTGAAATTCGAATTCGAATTTTTTAAAAACTCAGATGGAATTTTAACTATTCCCTAGTTGAATTACACTAAAATAAATTCAAAAATTAGAATTTTAAAATTCAAAATTTTAATTTTCACTTGATAAATCTGCCCCATAATGTTGATAAATCTGCCCCACAATATCTGTGCTGTCATATTGGCAGTGTATGTAAATGTTTTCTGGATTCTCTGTACAGGTAAAGGATCCCTTATCCGAAAACCCAATATCCAGAAAACTCCGAATTACGGAATGGCTCCCATAGACTCCATTTTATCCAAATAATCCAAATTTTTAAAAATGATTTCCTTTTTCTCTGTAATAATAAAACAATAGCTTGTACTTGATCCCAATTAAGATATAATTAATCCTTATTGGAAGAAAAACCAGCCTATTGGGTTTATTTAATGTTTAAAGGATTTCCTAGTAGACTTAAGGCATGAAGACCCAAATTACGGAAAGATCTGTTAACCCGGAAAACCCCAGGTCCCGAGCATTCTGGATAGCAGGTCCCATACCTGTACTTGCCTTTTTAATACACATTAGGGATCATTAATGTCCGCAAGTGCAGTTGTGGTCCCTGCAAGTTCCCCACAGTCAGTTACGCGTAAAACCACTTTTATTAAAGATACTTGCATTAAGACTGCTCCTTGCAGTTTCATATAGATGCTCTTGGCTCTGTTCAGTCCTTCTGTCCTTCCATCCTGCCTTCCGTTCTGTATTGAGCGCTGTTGTGCCTATTGATTCAGGGGAACCCTGGTGCTACTGCCACCTTTGTGCCCAGTCAATGGGTGCTTCACACTCGTTCCTAAAGTATTGTATGCAGACATCACTTGTGTGCTGGACACCAGAAATGGCAAGACAGACATAAACCCAATTGTGTGCAATTTGCAATGAAATGTGCATCCAGCAATTACAACAGACATAGCACATTGCCCCCTTGTAATGGCAATGATGCTGGAAATCTGAGAAAAGCATTGCATTGTGGGAAAAAAACATGGCGACTGCTCTCAAGATTGAACTTTGCGGGCTGCACTTGCAAACATACATGTGCCCTTTTGCATATAAAAGAATTCAAATCTTTGCCAATATATAAAATCTGCATTTGAATATGTTTACATTTTAATAGAGTTATTTCACTTATGTAAGAGCTCACTACAGATAGTTTTCTCGTATGTGCCAGTTTAAAATGACCACAAGAAATTACAATTGAGCGTGTGAATGAGAAATATAACATTAACACAATTAATGAGAATTGCAGCGAGTGAAAAACAGAGACGCTTCCCAATACAGGTGGCATGTTTTAATTGTTACCATTTGAAGTCAATGAGTGGGGCAGACACCTGCAGATCAGTGAGTTTGGAACCAGACACATCACAGATGCTGCCTCTGAGGTGGTGGGAGACGAATATATTTTTCTCCCACAACAATGTTTTATATGAGTTCCACTTGCTTAGCTAAGGGTAAAGTTCCTAGCAGATTTCTCACCCAATCATAAACCTTTGACTGCCATTTTATTGGAAGCCATTTAGACTGGTCTCATTGAGATGTAGAGCACTCAGTGCCTCATAAAGAATTGCTTTGATTTAAGAAACAATATCATTTGCGTCATTACGCAGTTGCAAATGAACAGCCTTCCCATGGACTGAATTATTGCAAATATTATTACTCCCAGTCTGTTTGTGCGAACAATTATTTAATGAATACTATTCTCACTGATGACATAATTCAGTAATAAATATATTCAGGCAATTCATTTTTTTCCCTTTCCTTATTTTAGAAACAGTCATTCATTTTCAGTCAAACTGAGGTCAATACATTTACTTGACTTTTAATGTATAAAGCTTGTCTGGAATGCTCAGCGAACTACAATTCCCATGAATTATACATAATAATGAAAATGATACCAAGACTGGATGAATGGAAACAGGGCAGGTATTTCCATCACCTAGGGGTGAAAGACCTGCAAATTAACAACAAGACGGTTCATTGAAGCAGGTAATGGACTGGTGTGTGAACACAAGAATCTTTGTGGGAAGTAGTGGGTATAAGTATAATCCGCACTAATTATTGTGAGTACAAATATTGTCTGATGCTAATGCAAAAACAGTGACCGGCCAAAAGAATGTATCATTTTCCTGTGTTTCCTGTGTAATAGAAAATAGACGGCTTTTATCCTACATTCCTTATTTATGTTACTCTTTATAATGAAACCATGCAGATTTTACATACCACAAGTACATACAATAAGTATTGAAACAGTTTTGCAGTTCTAACATGCAAAACAAAGGCAGAGCATTCATTTCTAAGATACACATACTGTAATGATGTACAGATATGGGACCTGTTATCCAGCACCTGGGGTTTTCCGGATAAGGGGTATTTTTGTGGTTTGGATCTCCATACCGTAAAAATCATTTAAACAGTATACAAATCCAATAGGATTGTTTTACCCTAAAATGGCTAATCTATTTTAGGTTGGATCAAGTTCAAGGTACAGAGAAAAAGGTAATCATTTTTAAAAATTAAAACTTAAAATGGATTCTATGGGGCAAATTCACTAAACTCGCTCACATCGCAGCACTTCGCCAGGCGTAGATTAGCCAGGACAACACTAATTCACTAAAATCCGAAGTTGTGTCCAGGGCGCTGAACGCTGGTAAAGTTGTGCTAGCGTTACTGCGCCAAGCGAAGTGAAGTTGCGATAGCATTGCCTAATTTGCATACGGCGGGAAGTTAAAGTACAATGGACATATATGTTGCAGCCAATACATTACACTACACAAGCCAGGGAAGCTTAATAAAAGAAAATAGAGTTGTTATATTGCCCTACACATGTGCCCAGTGTATAGTTTATGTGCCATATGTTAGGAAATGTAGCAGGGAAGCCAGTTACCCCAAAAAAATGTTACGCTATTTTTCAGCCTATCACCCTGAAAAAGGAAAGACACTAGTATTTTTTTGGGACTTAGAAAAATTTTCAACTATTTTTTGAGGAAGTCCTATCTACTCTATTGCACTTCGCCTGGTCTGAGGTGGCAAAGGCAAGTCTGGTGCAAGAGGTAACGTTCAGTAAAATCCGCATCTTAGTGAATTTGCGTAGTTACGTCCATTCCCCAGATCGCAAATTCGCCAGGCGTTAGGGAACGAAGTACCGCTAGAATCTATCTCCTTCTCTAGCGAAGTTACCGCGGTGTTAGTCACTTCGTCCTTTAGTAAATTTGCACCTATGAGAGATGCCATTATTGTAACTTGGAGCTTTCTAGATAACAGGTTTCTGAATATCTAATACTATACCTGTACAGTAGTAAAAAAAATGCATTACATCTATACTTATGAAATCCTAATTCCTGTGCACTCAAATAAATCAAGCATACAACCTGCACTGGAAGGAAAGACAAGCCACTTTTTCCATGATTATATATATATATATATATATATATATATATATATATATATATATATATATATATATATATATATATATATATATATATATATATATATATGATTTTCTTTTTCTCTGTAATAATAAAACAGAGCCTTGTACTTGATCCAAACTGACGAAGGGGCACGCCCCCGAAACGTTACATTTGACGCAATAAACACGCAGGGGTTACCCCCGCTTCACTAGCCATCGTGTGTTTGGTATCCTTGCTGTATTCAAGTAGGAGAGGCGCCGACCGCTCCAACCAACACCAGGCTGATACTTTGAGAGAGAGGTGGGGAAAGAGGATCAATGTGTATCGCTTGATCCAAACTAAGACATAATTAATCATTAGTTGAAGCAAAACCAGCCTATTGGGTTTATTCAATATAAGGTATAAAGATCCAAATTACAGAAAGATCCATTATCCAGAAAACCACAGGTCCTGAACATTCTGGATAACCCATTCCTGTACTACCTTTTTTTATTTACAAAATCCTCACACAAATACCATGTTTCAAGCATAGATATGTTTAATAAACC
Organism: Xenopus petersii; assembly: GCA_038501925.1. NCBI lineage: Eukaryota > Metazoa > Chordata > Amphibia > Anura > Pipidae > Xenopus > Xenopus petersii. Next base: position 62,656,103 of record CM076682.1, read on the forward strand.
TGCTAATTGTATATTACATTATTATGGTCTCTCCAGAGGAAACAATATTAAAAAGTGCAAATAAATACATTAAAAAGCACCAGCAAGATGAATGCAATATCCAATTATCCAAGGGACTCTGATAATGTTATAGTCAAATCAGAGAGTAATCAAACGCACATCATAAAATGAGTAGCAGAAGAATTTCTTACGTGCTTTATTTATAAGCACAACCCATTTTAGAATTGGCAGTTATATTCATCTTGCTACTATGCCTTTTATTTTCTGTACTTCTGAAGACTGTTACAAGGAGGAGTTCAGTCTTTATGAAACATATTTTTATCTAGGGCTTTCAAATTAATTTTAAACTTTCAAATCATGCACATCACTTTCAGGCTTTCTATGAGGAGACTACAATTGCAATGCACAAAGAGTGTTATTGCTGTACTGAGGAATTCAGTTCAGTTTTACAAAATCAACATAAATCAGTAATACATAAGCTGAAAGCCCTTCTCAACCAGCATCCCTGGACTGTTTAGACAACTGTTGCAGGATACTTTGTTTGTTTATTTATAAACCATCAATGGACAGTGGCCTGCAAGTCAAAAGAGTAGTTTTTTTCCCTGTTTCCTACCCAATTTAAGTCTACCCAATTTAATCTCTTTCCAAAGTCAGTCTGTGTTGTTCTCTCGATTTCTTTTAAAATTCTGCATTTTCTATAATTTAATCCCATGATATTAGCCTTATGGCTTGGAGAGATATCTTTTTACATTTCGATGTTCTGATGTCGGGATCATACATTCAGTAATGTATTTATAAAGCATGCATTTCATTCTACACACAACAAAAGGCAAATTTGTTGTAAAATTAAATACCTATGTATAAAGGCATTCGTCCCAACCCCAAAACTCTGGGTGCAAGATTTATAGAGTATAAAACAGACTTGTGTAAAAATGATCTCAAAGTCATACTCTTTAATGTACCAAGACAACATGCCTAGTAAACTTGTATACAAACCATTGTATCTGAGATTTCCCTACATTTGTAAGTTTCCTAGATTTACCCCATGTGCAAATTGTATTACACATGACTTTGACTTTGTCAGTAGAGATACCACTATGGTATCATTCTAGTTTGTTTTAATGTGATGTGTCATATGGGGTATGTTGTCCTATTCAGTAATATAAAAATTATAATTCTTTAATGTCAATAATTCACATTATTATTTATTTTTATAAGGAACTAAGCCTGGGGTTTTCCCTTACATGAGAGACACCAAAAATAGCATTTCACAGATGCAAAGCTCAAAGAGAGCCTTGTACTTATCGCCTGGTCAATGGCAGGTATAGACTATAGGGTTCCCTTGCACCTCAGCTATTGTAATACAATAAATGCTCATTAACACTAGGGACAAGTGTTTTATGTATAGCATTTTAGCACATGCATTTATACATTAATTTAGGTTTGGGATTTGCCCAAAATTCAGCTTTTTTTCAGCAGGATTCGGATTCGATCACATGCTGCATGCATGGTTTTCTTTCCTCTCATTTCCCTAATTTGCAAATTAGGGTTTGGATTGGGTTCAGAATTCAGGCAAATCTTTCACAAAGGATTTGAGGTTCAGCCGAATCCTAAAATAGTGGATTTGGTGCATCCCTAATTTTTGCCCCTAGAGCTCTCCCCACTAATAATACAACAATCCCAAAATGTTGTATGTTTATATGAGTATGTGAAACAAAATTGATTGTATAACCAAAGAAACATTAATACACATTTTGAAGCCTAATTTATGTGCTATACCTTGACATTAAACTCACAGCATGACTTAAAAACGGCATCATGCTTACATGACTGAAGTAAATAGGAATAATGCACTTTAGCTTATGGAGGACATTCTACCTTTTAATGTTCTCAGGGTCACCATTTGCAACGCTAAGCTTGGGTTATATGCTGTTGAAAGTGCCAAATGAACAAAATAAAGTAGCCTCGGGTGTTTTATAGTCAGTTTTTTCCACTGTCAGTAAATGAATTCCAAGTTCTTTATTCTTGATTCAGCTTTCTTGATTCCTAGCCTTTTTTTCGTTTTTTTGCAAATTTATTTTTAAATGGCACAAGGTTATATTAAAGCCCCAAATAATAATCTTTCAGTTAAATACAATTTGTAACTATTACAATATTCAAATGTCTGTTTTCAAAAAAACGTATTCGGTTATTCGCTGGATTATTACATTAGTAGTTATTGAATGGTATTCCAAATCTGTTGGTAGCATGGTCAGTATAATGGAGAAGATTCCTGATTGCTGTGTTAAAAACAAAACTTTTAGACTGATGGCACATGGGGCTTTTGTTTGTCGTTGCCATCCGATGGTTCACTCGCATTGTGCTTTTTATTTGATAGCATTAAGTAAAAGAGGCATTTTGACCATCTCAGTGATTTGGGGGGCATTTTGACCAACTCAAATGTTTCACGTGCCATTAGATTTAGGGGACTATTCAGCAGTGGCTTAACTACAGAGAATGCAGACCGCAGGAGGGCCCAGGTCTGCTTGCTTTGTATGAGGCCCATCAGGCCAACAACTTTGCTTTGCATTGTTCTATCATAGGTGACCTGGGTTTTTTAGGGATGCCCCCAAAGTTTCGCCAAAAAAGCAACAAGTGCATTTTCATCTGAAACATGCTTTGCCTGTTTTTAAAGAAATCTCATTGACATTTAATTTTCCCAAATTTTATTTCACTATTTTTTATTTTTCATATAATACATTTTAATGGCTTTCTGAGCTGTATATAGCCATTTTATCCTATTTGGGAAAACTTGTTTCTTGTGTTGAGTCTATGAAAAGTCATCAAAATTACTAAGAAATATTCTTATAAAATAAGGTAAAAAACAACCTTTTTTTAAATCAATGGCCAGTAATGATACAAAATGTCATTCTATTATTTTGTTTTCTGTCAATACAATCTTATACTGTATGGGGTCAATTCACCAAGCTCAAGTGAAGGATTCAGTGTTTTTTGGGCTACTTCGACCATCGAATGGGCTAGTTCGACCTTCGACTACGACTTCGAATCGAAGGATTCAAACTAAAAATCGTTCGACTATTCGACCATTCGATAGTCGAAGTACTGTCTCTTTAAGAAAAAACTTGACCCGCTAGTTCCTAAAAGCTACCGAACCCAATGTTCGCCTATGGGGAAGGTCCCCATAGGCTTGGCTAAGTTTTTTTGGTCGAAGGATAATCCTTCAATTGTTGGATTAAAATCCTTCGAATAGTTTGATTCGAAGGATTTAATCGTTCAATCAATGGATTATTCCTTCGATCGTTCGATCAAACTTTTTGCGCAAAATCCTTCAACTTCAATATTCGAAGTCGAAGGATTTTCATTCCCCAGTCGAATATCGAGGGTTAATTAACCTTCGATATTCGACCCTTGATGCATCGGCCCCTATGTGTGTACTAAATGTGCCTGGGCTTTATAGTTTTTTGTAATCAACCACAGGACTCTGCATCAAAGTTAAGTGAATGGTGGATGGTGGTTACAAAAATATGAAAACCAGGGGTTGGGTTAAAAACAATGTTATTTCTTTCTTGGTGAATTATATTTCATGTCAAAGGTTTTCATGGGCAGAAAATATGAAATAATTTCTCATTGCCATCAGAACATCCATGCCTGGCCCTTGGGCAATGATCAAGCCTGATTCAAGCTATTCAAGCAAGGACTATGGGCAGTACACAATTGTAGTTTGGGGAAAAAAAAAGATCTGAACTAGTTTTCTTGAACAAAAACATATATTATATGGCCAAAAGGATCCAGACATCATGCTGTCTACTATCTTATTAAAAACCAAGACTATTAATATAATATCTGATATAACAGCCTCTATTCTTCTGTGAAAGCTTTACACAAGATGTTGGAACATTGTTGTAGGAATTTGCTTCCATTTAGCTACAAAAGCATTAGTGAGGTTAGAGCCTAATATTGTCTTGCAGTTGATGTTGCAATTATGGATGAGCAATCCCCATCCCTAGTTTCAATTCATCCCACAGGTTTTCCGTTGGGTAAGGTTAAAGGAAAACTATACCCCCAAAATGAATACTTAAGCAACAGATAGTTTATATCAAATTGAATGACATATTAAAGAATCTTACCAAACTGGAATATATATTTACATAAGTATTGCCCTTTTACATCTCTTGCCTTGAACCACCATTTCGTGACTCTATCTGTGCTGCCTCAGAGATCACCTGACCAGAAATACTACAACATTAACTGTAACAGGAAGAAGTGAGGAAGCAAAAGACAGAACTCTGTCTGTTAATTGGCTCATGTGACCTTACATGTGGTTTGTATGTGTGCACAGTGAATCTTACGATCTCAGGGGGCGGCCCTTATTTTTTAAAATGGCAATTTTCTATTTATGATTACCCAATGGGACATACTACTAAAAAAGTATATTATTATGATAATGGTTCATTTACATGAAGCAGGGTTTTACACATGAGCTGTTTTACTCAGTATCTTTTAATAGAGACCTACATTGTTTGGGGGGTATAGTTTTCCTTTAAGGCTCTGTGCAGGCTAGTCAAGCTTTTGTAGACTCCCTGCCATCCACACCTATTCTGTGTAGACCTTGCTTTGTGTATTGAGCAGATATGATATTGTCAAAATGGCATTATACATCTTAGGTTTGCTTTCATGGAACTTAGTCTGCAAACCATGAAAATCTGACTAAGACCATTATTGTTCAACCAAATGTTACAATTACAGTTACATCCATCCTTCTCCTGATAAACATTATTGCAGAGAGTGTCCCAACTGAGAATATATTTTAGATTGAATATCCAGAAGCATTTTAGCGGTTTTGGTACTCAAAAGGTTTTCTCTAGGGCAAATCTATGATCTTATACTGGCTTGACTAAATTTATGATTTGGTACTGGGCTGAGGTTCCCATGTATTGTGCACTAATAAGTAATGTAAGTGTTCAAAATAGCTTACTAAATTATTTATAAAGTATTCATTTATTATTAAATTATTTATAAATTATTATTATTTTTTGGAAATAAATAATTGCTGGCAACAAAAAGTTGATTCAAATATATTATACCTTAAACCCTTTGAATTACTAAAATTTGTCTATTTAAAGATGTCTATTTAAAAATCTGTCAACCAGCTGTAACCCATGTTTTACTGGGGTAGCTTGGGTGATAAGCTGTTAAATGTGTGCAGTGATTTTTTTAATATTGAAAGGTCCTTGCACAACTATTATAATATATAACATGGTTTATGAGTCCTTTCTTGTTTTCTCCTTTTATTTCTCCTAAATAGTCCTGTAGCAGTACAATGAGTAGAATTAAATTCTTTGCAAAAGGCCATTGCTTTCCCTGAAAGCAAAATAATAACAGGCATGATAAAAGCAATGCAGCGATCATCAACCAGATCTGAATTTATTCTGCATGAGCTGTTTAAAAACAAAAGCTCTAGTAAAGCCTTGGAGGTTCAGGTTTCAATGAACAGACCAACTAGTGCCTTGGGAGTTAGCTTGTTTACCTTCTTTGTAAATCAGAACACTTTTCCATTTTAATTGGCATAATTTAGGTAAAGCAACTGTCTTTCTTAGTTTACAATGCATTTCCATATGGATGCAGCACTTACACGCCTGTCAACCCTAGAGCTTGCAGAATACACAGATGTTTTTGCCGGTACAGGGTATTAGTGAAGTCATCAACGCAATTTACAGTATATTAAAAGTATGGCATTCAAAAAGAGTTTTTAGTTGACACTAGATATTTTTATTCTAATACCATCTTGCACTGCATATAAAAGTGCAATTTTTCGCCAGATTAAAAAGTTTAAATTGATTGTCTATGTAATTGATTAATGTTTGCTCTTAGCTACAGAACATACCTGGCTTATACTGTGGACAACATTTCTAATAGCTTTCTATAGTGGTTTATAATTTACATATATTTAAATTTACATATATTTAAATAGTCAGAATATGAATAGACAGAAAGAAGGAATACAAATTACAACCAAAAGGTAGAGAACAAATTACAGTTCATGGTCTGCTTCCCTAAACATACAAATCTGGGTATGTTACAGAAAGATCTTCTATCTGGGACTATCCAAATGCAGGTCCGTCAGCCAGATGAGGCCCTACAATGTTTTCATGGCCCTCAAACTGCTTATTGGCTCCACAGACTGTTGTGAATGACATCATTATTTTGATATAATCTGTACCACACATGTGCTATGCCAGATAATTGACTTACTACATGGAAAAATTTGGATGGTGATAAGCTGCCAGTCTTATTATTACTTGTGGCACTTTCATTCATACCAAAAAAAAAAGCAGATACAAAAACGACATACCGACAGTACAAAAAAAATAATTTTGATTGCATTAGGGCTTTTCCCTTAAAAATATACTGTATGTTCTTCAATATTTCTAATAATTATTAATAGGAAATAACAGATTTTTCAATATTTCTAAAAAAAATCATATATCAAATTATCTTTCTTAAAAAATGTTATTTCTAATAAATATTAATATAACTTAAACAGGATCAGACTATATTTGACTATAATTGTTTCTGGGGTTGTTTCCACACCAAAAAAAATTCTAACTCCATTTTGGACAGCTGCACACCGCTACTACTCAATTGTAACCTGTTCCCTTGTTTTATATGTTTGTAATACATGGCATGCCTTCACTTATCTACAGAATAGAAGGGGTGGAGACAAGTCAGACAGTGAGTGATGGATCCTTTGTTACAAAACAGATGGCAGAAGTTTGAACAGCTGCATGACAACACACCTTTAATTTATAATTATATGTTTTTAATATACATTGATATAAAAAAGGCTTCTACATAGTACAGAAAAAACTATTTTCATTGCAGAGTATACATGGGTATACACCATTATGCCATAAGAGTGATGGGATCATGATGCATATTGTCATAAGCATTCTTTCTCAGGCAAACTTCTTACGATCTTTTTCAGCCTATCACCCTTAAAAAATGTAAAAGACGCCAGCGTTTTTTGGGACTTCGAAAAAATTTCAACTTTTTTTGAAGAAAGCCCTATCGACTCTATTGCACTTTGCCTGGTCTGAGGTGGCGAAGGCAAGTCTGGTGCAAGAGGTAACGTTCAGTAAAATGCGCAAGTTAGTGAATTAGCGTAGATACGTCCCTTCGCCATAGCGCAACTTCATCTGGCATAAGGATGCAAAGTAGCGCTAGAGTAGGTCCACTTCATTAGCGAATTTACGCCAGCGCCCTTTAGTAAATCGGCGAAGTAATGAAATGACATCATGCTGGCGAATTTTGCTAGCATTAGCCACTTTTCCCTTTAGTAAATTTGTTTCATCCCAGGCGTCAAACGCTGGTGACTTTTCACAAGCGTTACTTTGGCAGCACGAGCATTTCATAGCGAAGATGCGCTAGCATTCATTTGTGCCTAGAGAAACTTCGCCAGTGATCTTGCACTTAAGTCAATTTGCATACGACGGGAAATTTAAAGTTGTATGGAGGTCTTTATTATAAATGTTGGTGCAAATGCTTAAAAAATGACCACTTTTTATTTTAGATGTCCAGGGAATCTTAATAAAGACAAGGGAGTTAATATAATGCCCTACACATGAGCCCACTGTAAAATGAATGGGCCATATGTTATAAAATGTCTGGAGAAAACCGGTTACTCAAAAAAGTCTAAGTTAGGACTTTTGCAGCTAATCCAACTTAAAAAAAAAAGGAAAAGTCGCCAGCGTTTTTTGAACTTTAAATGCATTTTCGACAAACAGGATATGATGTAAGTGACATAAGATTGAGGAAGATCTGGTCTGAGGTGGCGAAGTCAACCCTGGCAAAAGAGGTAACATTCAGTAAAATTCGAACTTAAGTGAATTTGCAGAGCAGTGCCCATTTGAAAGAGCGAAAATACACCTGGCGATAGGGTCAAAAACTGCGCTAGTGACGGTCAATTGGCAATTGCGCCTGAATTGGCGATGTCCCTGCGGGTGGCAACGCTAGTGAATTGTCGCTAGCGTAAGCCACTTCGCTCTTTAGTAAGTCTGCCCCATAGTTGTTAAGGAATGGTGCCAGATGGTACAAATAAGGGCACTGAATTAGCAAAGCTTTTCTTTAAGTACTAACAGCAATGTCACTGTGTCTACCAGCACAAATGTATACGGGGTCGGACTGGAGCCTTCAGGGCGCACCGGGGCTGCAGAATGAACGGTTCTCCTGGCAGTCCCCAGGGGCCCCCTCCTGACTTCTGAACACCACACACATGCGCAGAAAAAGCCGCACCACGGCACAACAGCTGCTCAGCCGAGGAAGCAGGTCTGGGCTGGCGGGGGCCCATGAGGGTTGGTGCCCACCAGGTTCTTTCCTGGTGCCTAGTCTGATACTGAATGTCTATAACCTTGCTCATAAAATACAGAAATCATTAAAGAGTAAAAGGTTCATGTAAGGAGTATTGCTCACCAAAATGCTATAGGTCCAGGGTGTCATCATGTGCATAAAATCAGCCTAACTGCATCCCAGCTACAATAGGTATTTGGGTATAGAAATATATAAACAGTACTATAAGCAGTGTTTAATACATTGCTTAATAAAGCTGTAGGTATTATTATGATTCTCCACATATAGCTCAAACCATCCATAAAATTGTCTTCACAGGACAGGCTCAAGCTGACATCACTTCCTCTGGCAGTAAACATGTCGTTTTCCTTTAAAATGGGGCTCTGGTTTATTTTACATCAGCTAAAAAGATATCTTTGGGAACAGTTACAAAGAATGGCTTGTTACATTGCCATGGAATATACATAGACCAAGATTATTTTGTACTTTAAAGGAAGTGATGTCATATGAGATATTATTATAGTAGATAAGCTTCAGTTTGTATTTATGCACAGCAAGAAAATGGCCTTGCGTATTATTATGTTTTCTGAATTTCTTCCGTTGATTCATATCAGAGCAGTATTCTTTACAGAAGCAGTGCTGGCATGAGATATTTGCTCAGTGCCCATAAAGAGAGGCTTTTGTATGTCTGGTTGCCAATATTAATGTCACTGTTGGATAAAGCTGTGGTTTAATACTCAAGTGATTAAAGGTTTTTTTTTTTATCCTCCTTTCTTTTTTTTTTATGCACATGTTAAAGAGATTTTCACAGCACAAAATTCTAACCATATGCTAAAATTCAATGTAACCAGTGAAATATCAGGAACAATTCTGAATGTAAGAATTTAGATTACCCCGTGCATATGCAGTTATTCAGATACAATATGTTACGGTAATATCTATGGTTTTTGTGAGGGTTTTTTTTTCATGGTTTAAAGTTAATTACACCCTCTAAGCTCTCTTTGTCAATATGTTGTATGCATTCAGTTAAAGAGCTTACTGTGTATATTATTATGTAAAATTAAAGTAATTCCACCAAATACGTAGAAATAACTGTTCAAGCCCATAACTGGGACACTGGTTGGTAATTATTATACGGATGTTAAGCAGTACTCCATATTCTGGTATATTTTACATAAAGGAATTGGAATTTGTCTAATACGGAGATGTTTTTCTAAGAACAACAAAATAACCAAGGCATTGAATAGTAATGGTGAGTCTTACACAGCTGGAACTGCATCATAATTCTTGACAAAGACAATGGTTGGTTCTTTGACTGTTACAGAACTACAACCCCAGTCAATACTCTGACAGCTCAGCTGCAGTTCTGCAAAAAGGTATCAGTCCATTAATAGCAACTTGGGCCCTGAGCTAATCTGAAGGTGTAGCCCCCGCCTTGTTACTGTAGCAACTAAACCTTATAAACACCTTCTAATTTATATTTTTTATGCCTCTCAGTTGCACCCATGTATGCAGGACAAAATACTAGCACCCAAGTCATCTACTGTCCAGTGGAGCATTGCTTTGCTCTGTCATTTGTGTCACATGTTATAGGATGTCAAGAAATGAGTTTCCCTTCTGTCACAGTAATATATATACAGTATATATCCAAAGCAGCAAATGAACCACATTCACAGGTCTTTTATAAACAAAAAGTAGTGCAATTTTATTTCTACGTTTCAGCTCCTAAACTTGAGCTGTAGTGAGGAAGTTTCGAGTTTAGGAGCCAATACGTTGAAATAAAATTACACTACTTTTGAGTGCGGTTAATTTGCTGCTTTGGATATTTATAGCACTTCTGGAAAAGGTTTATTGGAGTTGCTGCTGTGAAACCTAACGCGTTTCGGGAATAGATCCCTTAATCATGACCCATGATTAAGGGATCTATTCCCGAAACGCGTTAGGTTTCACAGCAGCAACCCCAATAAACCTTTTCCAGAAGTGCCGTCTGCCTGTCTTGAGTCTATTGAATGTTAGAAGTGGGGACACTGCTTGACAGAGCACCTGGATAAGTGTATGCGGTGAGCAGTAGCGGTCCTTTACCTTTTGTTTCCGATCTTTGGATATTTATATCTATGCCCAGCACCCAGGCATTTGCCTTGTGGGTTTAGCATTGCCTCCTCCAAGCCAAGGGTCCCAGGCTACTGCCCAAGTTAACTATGTTATGTTCAGCTGCTTGTTGGCCAAATTAAATTTTTTTTTAAGAGGGTAATGTAATAAAATTTGTAAAAGTTCTTACTGGTCTAGTAATGCCATTCAACAGGCAGCATATCTTGAAAGCAAATATCTGATTGTTTAATATGGGTTAGTAGTCATGGGCAAACTTTGCCTGTTTTTATTACATTACCCCATAGGAATACAATCCGTGGAGTAACTAAAAAGTAAGGAGACCCTACAGTTGTGAGGGGTCACGGGGAACGGGGGGGGGCTAGACTGTGAGGTCTGCTTCCTCTATAGCTGTACTCTGTACCCCTAAAATTTGTGCTCCCACTGTGAACTATCAGCAGAAAAAAAGCTTGAGGGGGCGGCAAGGGGGAGCGAAGAGGTGGGGAAGGGATTGTAAGAGGTGGCTGGTTAGGATGCGGCACACAAGCTCCCTCCAAATATTTTTTTGCAGGGGTGGTGGCGCCACATTGTTACACCACTGAATACAATAAAATGGCAACTTGCCTCCCCCTCCTGTCCCTCACTAATACTGCACTGAAGAGAGATGTAGCTCTCTGTGCTCAGAAATGGACAGTGGGAAACCCAGAGTGCAAAAAAATGGCCAACTGCATCACCTTGTTTTGCACTTTGCATCAGTATAGTAACTAGATGTTACTGGGCCCCAGAGCAAACTCAATGGTAAGTTCAAGTGTTCTACCAAGATATATTAAAGTCATAATTAGGGCTTTACTGGGCTCCCCGCACTTCTGAGCCCATCTGCAACAGTAGAGTTTGCTTCCTCTGTAGTTACATGCCTGCTTGGCATGCTCCATAATATTATGTTATAGTATAGAGGAACCAAAAGATGGGCCAAGCTTATTGTAATAGTCTGTTTACAAACAAATACACACAACTTATTATCTCATGTAACTTATCTCATGTTAATAAGCAATGGTCACTCACTAGTTTGTTTGCAACCAATGAGGTGATTTTATGACATTGCATGCAACATTCACACATACACTTCATTATAGCAGTCCTTGATCTTCTTTTCCCAGGGTGCAACATTAGAGAATAGGGTACCTGTGGAATTGGGCATCAAGTACATAGCATGTTGGGGGATGTGCTTCTCCTCGAACACTGAGTAGGTGTTGGGTCTGCAAGATTAATGGGGGATAAAATGGTTTCAACACAAGTAACTTAATGAAAAAAGGTATCTTTACTGGGCTTTACTTTAAGTGTCCCAGCATATATACTATTTTGCATGTTGTGAATTCATTGGATTCAACTAAATGATCAATGATCCCTAAGGGACCATATTCACAAAATCAGACATATATATATATGTCATGGTTTATGATTTTTTACAATCGTCACGAAAACATGGCAGTTATCTAGAGGTAATAGAAAAACCCAACAAAGCTGGATATTTATATACCGGTAGTTGCTCAAAAGCATCATTGTCAAGAATTTAAAGTATAAATAAAGGCTTCATTGTGTCAACATTCTTCTCAGTAATGCACGTCCAAGTTCAGCCATTCACAAAGCATTTTGGGACTGACCATGCAGTATTTTTGGCAGGATTCCCAAAAATCAAACAGAAACCGTATAGGTTTGCAGTACTCTACAAGGACTTATCCCAAAAGAAAATGAGCATGAAGCACAGAACATGAATATTGCATTACCGTTTAAGATCATATACAAGATTATTCATACATAGAAACATAACAGCAAAGCAAGTTGGCCATTTACTTTTCCATAACCCACAAACATCAGTGTAATCTTCCTTATCTGCCCTGAAGGCTCTTGGTAGCTGCTAAATGCCTGTCCATGACAATTTTGTCGGAACAATAATAATACATGATAGATCAATGACAATGAAGTTTTGCTGTGATAATCTGATATAGATTTGCTAACTTTTGTATGAAATTCAATTCTGTTTGATCGCATCTTCATATGTTTTATTTCAGCCACAAGTATTGATTGAACTGCTCAGGTGCCATATGTCAAATGATTCCCTATAAACCAGCATTAAAACTAACTAATTCATTTAATTTGTCATAAGCCTTTCTCTATAACAGGCATGCATAAAATCTACTGCAAGGAGGCCCCTTTAACATTTAAATGCCTAGGGCCCTTTAATATCAGGAATCCACCTGGGACAGCATATGGTGCATGTGTGACAAATAAAGGAAATGTATGCCCTCAAATCAGTAAACTCGAATTTATTTATGTTCCTTCCTCCTCTGTTTTCGATATACAAAAGTATTTTGATATTTCTATGTTTATTGCCTGATACACAACATTGGCATGGGATAAAAGCAATTAAAGAGACACTGTGCTCATGAAAAGTTTGAAATACATGCTTTGTTTGGCTTTTGTTATTAAAAGACCAGTAACATCAAAAAATTAAATTGTTTTAAAGTAATAAAAATATAATGCAGTTTTGCCCTGTAAAACTGCTGTGTTTTCTTCAGAAACACTACTATTGTTTATATAAATAAGCTGCTGTGTAGCAATGGGGGCAGCTATTCAAAGGAGAAAAGGTTTACGTTACACAGCAGATAGCAGATAAGCTCTGTAGAACATAATGCTATCTGTTATCCATTATATATCCTGTGCCATATAGCTGTTTTTTAATTTCCACCATTGCTACTCAGCAGCTTGTTTATATGAACTATAGTAGTGTTTCTGAAGCAAACAGATCAGTTTTACCAGTGCAGGACAACAGTACTTGATATTTTCATTACTTTAAAACACTTTCAGTTTTTGGTGTTACTGTTCCTTTAAGATAAATGTACTCTTGTTGAAGTGCACGAATGAGAATTTAAATACATTTAAGAAACCATCTAAGTTAGCCTATTCAATTATGTCTGTGAAGATTCTCATTCATCCGGGTCATGGTATATCTATAATAATAAGTCAAATCAACTGGACTTACTGTGTTTTACAGCAACTCTAGCTGATTTGACTTATTACTAGTGATGAGTGAATCTGTCCGCTTTGCGAAAAGTTAGCGAAACTGAGAAAAAAATTGCAAGAATGGGCATTTTTACAAACAGCCATTTTTACGTATGCGACAACTTTGCTCTCTCTCCAAATGCATTAAAGTTAATGGGCTTTTTTCTTATGGATACTTTTTTTCTCTCTACGCATTAAAGTCATTGGGCGTTTTATCTTATCTTATGGTGACTTTTTTTCTCCAAATGCATTAAAGTCATTGGGCGTTTTTTCTTATGGTGATTTTTTTTCTCCAAATGCATTAAAGTCATTGGGCGTTGTATCTCATCTTATGGTGACTTTTTTTATCCAAATGCATTAAAGTCATTGGGCGTTGTATCTCATCTTATGGTGACTTTTTTTATCCAAATGCATTAAAGTCATTGGGCGTTTTTTCTTATAGCGACTTTTTTTCTCCTAATGCATTAAAGTCAATGTCTGTTTTTTTCTTATGGGCATTTTTTCTCTGAGAATTTTCCTGCAGCAAATTTAAAATTTCGCAAAAAAAATCACGCATGGCAAAATTCGGAATTTCAGCGCGAATCCATGGCTTCCAAATAAATTCGCCCACCACTACTTATTATTATAGACATATGCAATTATATAAGCCTTTTTGTTCAGAATAACATATAGCAATATGTTACACAGAGCTTTTAATGAAAGTAAGGTTATATAGGTACATCCTTTGATAAATACACCTTTCAAAATCCAATAGAAATGAATGGAGAATGGCAGAATTCCTCTCTAGAGGACTGTGGTGATCTCTAACTTCACTCTTTGATAGATATACCCCATAGAGTGAAAAGGTCAAATTTCGAATTCATGTGAATTTTTTAAAATTCGAATATACTCACAATTCGACTGGGAGGTTACTTAAGAAAAAAAATTGAATGGCTAATATTCAATCGAATGGTTCCATTTTTCCAATTTTCTCCCGAAAAAAAAAACGTGAATGTCAGGAAGGCCATTAACATCTACAAATGGCTAAACAGACCTCTGCCATTACATGAATTTGGCAGGTTTTCGGTGGCAAATATTCAAATTAGGACTGTTTACATGGTCGAGATGTGATAAATCTCACATTCAAATTTACATTCAAATGGGGAGATTAAAATTAAGAATTTGTGTATTTTTAAACTCTGCCCCTTAGTAGTGTATTCTATTCACTTAATTAAATAAACTCTCTTGTATAAGCAAGGGCTTAATTGGGATGTAAAAATAGCTTGATGGTATATATTGATATACATGTATGGGGTCTATTATCCAGAATCCTTGGGAACTAGGGCTTTCCAGATAATGGCCTTCCCATAATTTGCAGCTTTCTGGATAATGGATTTCTGAATAAGGCATCCCATATTTGTATTGCCACTTGCCTGCCCAGATTACACCTGACTTTTATTAACTCATCACTCTAAGGGGGTTATTTATCAAAGTCCGCATGCCAAATACTCAAAAGATTTGAGTTCTTTTTTACAGGTATAGGATCCCTTATCCAGAAACCCAATATCCAGAAAGCTCCCAATTACAGAATCGCTGTCTCCCATAAACTCCATTTTATCCAAATAATCCAAATTTTTTAAAATAATTTCCTTTTTCTCTGTAATAATAAAACAGTAGCTTGTATTTGATCCCAACTAATATATAATTAATCCTTATTGGAAGCAAAACCACCCTATTGGGTTTATTCAATGTTTAAATAAATTTATAGTAGACTTAAGGCATGAAGACACAAATTACGGAAAGATCCATTATCTGGAAAGCCCCAGGTCCCGAGCATTCTGTTTAACAGATTCCATACCTGTATAAAGAAACCCTCAAATTTATTAAAGCCCAATGCTGCAAACGGTCCAAATCCGAAAATCCGACTATTTTGGACTTTTCAGACAAAAATCCAAAAAACATTTGACCTTTTTTGGAAAAAAACTGAAAAAATTGATCCGATTAAATAATGATTTTTTTTTAATAAATAAGGTCCAATTGTGGATTCTAGTTTTGTCTGACGTTTTAGATTAAAATAATCAGAAAAATTCGGATTTTGATAAGGCCCCTCTTTTTGACACATATTTGCATAGTCTTTACATATAATTTTGCAGTATATCACAAATGACCCTCACTAGCCTGTCAGTGGTAACTTAGCCTCCCACTTCAGTCATTTTCTTTGAATATGCTTGATAGATAGATAGATAGATAGATAGATAGATAGATAGATAGATAGATAGATAGATAGATAGATAGATAGATAGATAGATAGATAGATAGATAGATAGATAGATAGATAGATTTATAAGCTCACAGACTAAAACACTTGATGGACTTTGGTCTTTTTTCAACCCGATTTAACTATGTAACTGTGTAACTTGCATTCCCATTTCTTCCTAAAGAAGTAAGTGTGCGTGTGTATCTTTGCATATGTGTATATGGATAGATGAACAGACAGATAATTGTATTTTTTTTTTCTAAGATGACGCATCTACTCAACAGCTATTGATCATGAACAGATGCACCATTATTGTGAATATTGACAACTTCTGACATTAGAAGACATCAATAATCAGCTTGAAAACACATGGGAATAATTAGCTTGCAAATCTTTAAAATGTGTTACATATAAAAAAGTAATTTGCTCATCATTTCTCTAAAGAAATCTCTTATTCAAATTTAAATCTATATCGGCAAACAGCAGCATGATCCCAAACATTTGTAAAATATGAAGAAAGCAGGAGCAGCATTGTTGTTCAGTCACTGTACAAAGCAAAGTAAGGGGCTTCCATACAAGTCAACAGCTTGTGACCTTGGCCAAACTACTTATTTTCCCAGTGCCCTATGCACCCAGGGCCGCCATCAGGGGGGGGCAGAGGGAGAGTTGTAGGGGGCCCGAGGGTAAGGGTTGCCCGGCCATGCCACACTTACTTGATTAGCCAGGCCCCCCATCTTTCTGAGAGCTGCTGACTTCGGGAAGGCATGGACGTTTGAGGGGCCCTGGCCACCAATTTTCTTATAATGTGGAAGGGGGGGCCTGGCCACCAATTTTGGCCACCAATTCTTTTTCTCATGTGGGGGTCCTAGCCACCAATATTTTTAATGGGGGGGCTTAGGCCACAAATGTTTTTTATGGGGGGCCCTGACCACCAATATCTTTTTATTTTTTATTAACAATATTTTTTTTTGTTTTTTTTACCGGGTGGTGGGGGGCGGACCTGTGGGGTGGGGAGGGTGGACCTGTAGGTGGGGCTTGCGGTAGGCGCAGCCCAGGGGGCCCAGGAAATTTTGTTGTATGGGGCCCTGCAATTTCTGATGGCGGCCCTGTATGCACCACACACTTTGAAAGCTCTACTACAGGGCAGAGACACTTTGCATCCAGATATTTATATACTGTATATAAATATACAATTGAATATACCAATGGGACCTAGTTCACCAAGTTTAAGGCAGCTTTGTGCTAAGCTTTTATTTTACTTTTCTAACTAAAGATTAAAAATCCTTTTTTTTTTAAATGATAAAATATTTATTATTTTCCTCCTAAAAATATGTATTAATCTGGTAGTAATGTGTAATGTACCCAGACCCCTATCTTCAGTCATACTAAAAAGTAAATGATGTATTGATTTTCTAAGAGTAGTGTCAGACTGGGACACCAGGGGCCCACCCAAAAACCTTAGACTAGAGGCCCATCAAAAAACCTTAGGCCAGGGGCCTACTCTCAGTACTATAATGCTTCCTTTTCTCACTCAGCCTCTATTCTCCTAGTATCTTTTCTTTACATAATATAATCCATTATTCCATTTATTTAGCCTCTTTTTCTCATAGAAATAGAGAATGGCCATGAAATAGGCTAAATGTTTAGCAGCATGAGGGCCCACTGACACCTGGGCCCACAGGGACTTTTTCTGGTATCCCAGTGGGCCAGTCCGATACTGAGAGTTGGTATATAAATAACAGGATTTGTGCTGATTTACTTAACTTCTCTGAATCCACTTTAGAAGATGCCATTTTTTTTAAAAAAAAATCCCTATTATTAAAGAAGAACTAAACTCTAAAATTGATTATTGCTAGAAATATCATATTTTATGACAAAATGACTAAGGTTCAGCATCTCTATAGTAGTAATGATCCAGGCCATTAAAGTTGTCACAGGAGTTTTCCATTTTGGATTATGTTAGGAGTGTCTGTGACATGCACATGCTCAGTGTACTTTGAGCAGCCTTTGGGAAGCTAAACTTAGGGGTTGTCACAAATCATCAAGTAGAAAATGAGGTTTGCCTGTCATACAAGCTGATGCTACAGGACTGATTATTCAATACTGATGCTAATTGTGCTGGTTTCTGAGCTACCATGTACCAATAATCTGAATCGTTTACTAATCAGCCTTATACTGCAACATTTCTATTATATATATTCAGTATATATTTCAGTATTTTGTTTGTCGGCCCCTGAGCTCGGTAACTGTCAGCAGCACAGAGCATGTGCAGTGAATCTGGAGAAAAGAAGATGGGAAGCTACTGGGGCATCTTTGGAGGCACAGATATTTACTGCTAAAGGATTTTGGTTGCCTTGCAATGGTACGGAAGCCCAAAACATAATGTTTGGTTAAAAATTGTCTTTTAACACAATGTGAAGTAGAAGTTACTTTAACCTCCTTATTATTCCCTGTTACTAAAACAAAGGATTAATACTATAGTATAGGCATAATTAATAACTGCACCTTTATTAAATCAGCCCCCTAAAATAAAGATCATGTATAAACTATAAGTATAATATATGAAGTAGATAGATAGATAGATAGATGGATGGATGGATGGATGGATGGATGGATGGATGGATGGATGGATGGATGGATGGATGGATGGATGGATGGATGGATGGATGGATGGATGGATGGATGGATGGATGGATGGATAGATAGATAGATAGATAGATAGATAGATAGATAGGTAGATAGATAGATAGATAGATAGATAGATAGATAGATAGATAGATAGATAGATAGATAGATAGATATAGATAGATATAGATAGATAGATAGATAGATAGATAGATAGATAGATAGATAGATAGATAGATAGATAGATAGATAGATAGATAGATAGATATAGATAGACGATAGATAGCAAAACAAATGATAAATATATAGATAGACAGACAGAGAGATAGATAAATAAATAGCTATATGCAAGAATTTAAGGGCTCTTTTATTCCACGAGTGTGGATATACTGTGTAAATACAAAGCAGTTCGTTTGACACCAAGAAATACCTTCATTCAGCAGGAGATCGAAATAAATCAGCGTGATATTTCAGGAGGGTTTTTTTTTTCCTAGACATTAATAACAGTAATAAGCTGTGACACAAACGTGGTAAAAGTTGCCTATTGAGTGCGATTGTGAGGTGACCCGGCTCTGCGGCAGGGAAAATGCAGATTTGAACAGTATCAATGTTTTTGTTTGAGCTTCATCCTGTTGTGCCTGCTAGCACTCTGACAGATATGCCTCCACCGCTTCAAAGGATACAGCAACAAACTGACTTCTGTCGTGGTCATTTAGAGAAGGATATAACAAAGAACACATCTAAATGCTTATGTCGAGTGTTTTTCTTTTCAACTTCTGCTATTTTTTCCCTTTTTTTTCTTTTTTTTTTTTTTCAAATTTGCACTTTCTTTGTGGTTTCTTTTTTTCTCTTTTGCTCTCCTCCCCCCCTCTCAATTTTCAATTGTTATTCACTCTGTTTATTGCTCCGAGCAACCCTGAAATACTGGACATCATCTGAAACTACAAACGACAGGATGCAATAAGCTTGAGAATGGCAGTAATCTGAGGAAAGTTCTTCATTCACTCTT
Organism: Xenopus petersii; assembly: GCA_038501925.1. Lineage (NCBI taxonomy): Eukaryota > Metazoa > Chordata > Amphibia > Anura > Pipidae > Xenopus > Xenopus petersii. The sequence goes on from CM076682.1 coordinate 62,675,464, forward strand.
GCTCCTAACTCTCTGTCTCCTTATCCGGCACAGAAAATAAAAAAATCAATAGCACCTCACAAGGCTTGATAAAAGCACTGGACAAGTACAGCAGGCATGCTGGATATAGCAAATTAAACTGATCAAAATTTTCCAGTCGCCTCTGCCTGCATCGTACATAAGCTAACAACCCTGCCTGCACAATGCCTGTCATCCGCCCTAGCTTTATTTTAGCCATGTCTTTGATTATCCAAGAAACAATATGTGACTATATATGTGTGATTTTGCTTTTCTCTTGGTCATATTGGCATGCATTTGTAGTGATTTTCTGATTAGCAGGGTCTTTGTCTGTGTCACACAAGCAGTGCCAAAAACAATTAAGTCATTTTAATGCAATGGTCGCCAAGAAGAAAATCGTACTTTCTTTTGCGTTGTTTGTGTTTTTTGTAACCCTTTCTTTTTATGGATGAAATAAAATGATGAATGGGTATCAAATACAGATAAGTCAATTTATGGCATGAATCGGTATGGTTACATTTATAATGCGGTGATGTATAAACCTCACACAAATGGCATAATTCTGTGTATAAAAGAACATGCCAGCACTGCATCAAAATTTTCATTGAAAAATCATACAAATGCCAGCATAGTAAACATGCACTAAAATTTGGCTATGTTATAAAAACATAATAAGATATGTGCATATCTTATGCTAGGCTTTTTACGTGGACTGTGGGGAGGCAGTCGCTGTGAGCTAACATAAAACACAAGACTCAGTTTTCTCTTTTCATGGGTGGAGGTCGGCCACAGCTTTTATTAAAACCATATTTGCCAAAAACCGATAACCCTGTCCTTGCCATGTTATACTAAGCCCAGGTTACCACAGATGCCAGCTACCGCAGGTGGGCAAGTAAAAGGAAAAAGCTACTGGCCATACCCAAATGGCAAGAAGGTCCTCTACAAAAAAGTCCAACTACACTAGAATCCACAATTTGACCTTATTTGTTATTTAAAAAACACGTTTTAATCTGGGAAAAACTCAATAAAATTTCGGGCTAATTCCAGTTCAGACCACAAAAACTTGTATGGGGACCTCTCCCATTGACTTATATTTATATACAACCTCGGCAGGTCTGAGATGGTGGAATTGGATTCAGATTTTTTGCAGCCTCGGGGTATAATAAATCTTGAAAAAATCTAGGTTTTTGCCACTAAAAATTCAGATTTTTTTTTGAGTTTTTGGCATTTGGACTTTGATAAATAACCCCCTTAGAGTAATAGTTTTTGGTTGCCAGGGCCAGTGACACCCAACCAGTGTCGGACTGGGAGACCAGGGGCCCACCCAAAAAACTTAGACCAGGGGCCCACCAAGAAAATTTAGACCAGGGGTCCACTCTCAGTACTATTATTCTTGCTCTCCTCACTCAACCTCTATTCTCCTAGTCTATTTAGTTAAACATACTATAACCTATTATTATCTATTTAGCCTCTTTGTTCTCATAGAAATAGGGAATGGCAATGAAATGGGTCAAATGTTTAGCAGCATGAGGGCCCCCCGGGAGTTTTCCTGGTATCCTGGTGGGCCAGTCCGACACTGCACCCAACACTATACAAAATAAAGACAAATTGAAGAATAGGACCTTCAGTAACATGCTAAAAGGTATGTTTATGGTGGACTACCCTTTAAATGCTCACACTGTTACAAGTTAAAATTTGGACTATTTTCACCAAGAACGAAAATTCTCCATGACATCATCAATATGCTAAAAGGAGAGTAGACACGTTTTGGCTAATTGACTTGACGTTGGCGAACATTCATATCTTAGGGTAAAATTTCTCCTGTCTGAAACTGTCAACATAAACAGTTACAATTACTAAGAACACAAGAATGCCTTTTGGCCACATAAAATTTCTTCAGGTTCAGGCTGGCAAACTGACAGTAGAAAGACAAAGCAGTCAATTTTGTATCTCATTATCTATATAATCTCTTCCATGTTTTTATCACATATTTGCAATTTCATTATAGCATACATTTTCTAGCAAACTTTCCACAATACAACTGTATGAAAAAATAAAATGGTAGATTTTCTTAGAAAAAAATGTTGCCACATTGCTCTCTCAAGTGCGTACTTATGAATTTTAGTAAATAGAAGGTGTCTCGTGAATATACTTCTGACATAATTTAGAGCCAATGGCCATAAGAGCAAGGCACACAGGCCACCAATTGGATGTCCCTCTTGTGAATTATGTTGTACTTCTTAATAGCCTCTTTTACATTATAACTTTCCAGGTTATGTCATTGACAAAGTGACATATCAAATGAAATATCCTTTTTTTGCAAAAACAGTAAACCTTTACAAGCTTGTTCTATGTTTCTGTTTCTGTTTCTGTCAAATTGCGAGTGACTGGCTCCTGGCTGCCTTGTTCTAGCAGCTACTGTAAGATTTGCAAGGTTAGCTACAGTTTATTATAGAGAATGGAACATTAGCCTGTTGTTTCACATATTAGCATCATGAACCTATTTTTATTTATTCAATCGTCCTTTTATATTTTAATGCAGTTTAGAACATTTTTCTCTATGAGGTTTAATATATACTTATAATATAGATATATATATCAGACCTGCACACCTCTATAATGGCTATGCTTGGCTGAATAGAACATATATAGTATTGTGGCAATAGCTGCACTGTACATTTTCCAGATGTGCATAGAATCCTCTGCCAATTCCAAGTGCTGAAGATTATTCTGCAGATACTTATAACCCTCATTTGATTACTATCTCTTTAAATAGAAAGTAACCCTTGGCAATCCAGGGCCCTGAGTCCCTTTTGCGTATGAAAAGTACTGGGAACTGGCAGGCCCGGATTTGTGGGCAGGCCGCATAGGCGCGGGCCTAGGGCGGCAAAATGCTGGGGGCGGCATGCCGCCTGCTGGCCGCAACAGAACCTGTCCCCACCTGTACTGAACCCACTTGCCGCCGCATGTCAACTCACCCTCCCAGTGTCGGCTATTGGAAAAATTCCAAAGCAGGTGAGCGGGTCGGGGTGAGCTTGCTGGCAGTGGGCGGATGAGCGGCGGGAGGATAAGCAGGTGGGGGGTGAGCCCAATCCGAACCGGGCGGGGAGGTGTGCGGCCTAGGGGCGCACATTTTAGAAATCCGGCCCTGGGAACTGGGATTTACAGTGTAGTGCCTCCACCAAGGAAACACTGAGAAGCACACCTCAGGGGGGTTTCCGCACAGTTTGCAGTAAAACAAATATAAACTTTATGTAAAACTGCATTCAAAATAACTGTAAATGTAACTCATACAACATCACTTTGCTCTGTGTGGACTATCAACCTCTGGCACAGTCTCTCAATTCAATTTCTTTGTTGGCCCAGCTCCTCAGTGATTCCTTTTCTTATCAGAGGGGTGCACGCCACATCATGTGTTCACCTTCACATGCTTTTTCAGAACAAATATAAGGAATTGGCAGCACTCCCAATTGTAATATAAAACTGCCTTTATTCTTTCATGTATATCATGGCAGCTGCAACGTTTCGGACCTACAATGGTCCTTTTTCAAGCTTTGTCAACAGTCTCTCAATGCCACAGTCCCACAATCCACACCTGGGGGGTTATATATGAATAAATCCAGTCAGTTCAATGTCCTTTCCCCAAGAGCTCTTATGACCCCAGGTAGCATCACCTGCCCCAAGGTACCTTTCCCTTTGAAAATAGTAGCCGCTCCCACGTGGAAGGTACACGAGCAAGACCTGTCCTCACCTTGGGGAAACATACAGTGGCCAAAGTATCCACAGGCAGGAGATAGAATTTGTCTCTCCCTGATGCTCAAATAATTTCTTAAAGCAGAGCAAAATGCAGCCCTTTCCTTTTCCTTCTCCCTGGAAACTCCTTTCAAGCAGCACCTTCACACTCCACAGATCTGGATCTCTCTGGCTGCTGTAGCAGGGATCCTTTTATAATGTACATTTGGCTCCAAAGTCAGGCACTCCCCTTATCCCAAGGATGCACTGGGGCACCCAGCCCCATCAGATGGCTCTTCAGCCTGTTACTGGGCTGGATGATTTCACAGACACAAAAAAAAAACACGGGGCACGGATTTGTCCGATCCCCTTCATAGCCTTGCAAGTGATCTATCCCCCAAGCACTGGGAGGGAATTTTTTTTTTACTATAAAATCCGAATTTTCAGTAAAAAAAACTTGAATTTTTTGAGATTTACTATACCCAGAGGATGGAAAAAATTTGAATCCGAAAATCGGGCATCTCAGACCTACCGAGGTTGGATATAAGTCAATGGGAGAGGCCCCTATGCTATTTGGAATTATCTGTGGTCTGTGTTGAAATTAGCCCCATAATCCAACTATATGAAAAATTTGGGCTTTTCGGTAAAAAGATACGATTAAATTGTGCTTTTTTAATAATAAATAAGCTCCAATCATGGATTCTAGTTTGTTCAGACTTTTTTTTATCAAAATACTTTTGATAAATATGCCCCCCCCCTCATGTTGAAATCCATCATAATCCCTTTGCCTGGGATGATAATTGGTCACAAATAAAGACTGTATTTCCACATTTATAAAATGTAAATTCTGTGTTCATCGTATATCAGAGGATTTCTGCTCCATGGGACAAAAAGGCATGGGACTCTTTCTCTGTATTGTTAATGCATTTTGTAATTTTCTTTTCTTAGTGTGAACATTATAATTTCAATCTTTACTATCCCTTTCACTTTTTATCTCTTTTATGTCACTCGGATTGACAGATATAAGATAAGAGTGTAGGGTAAGACAATATGGCTCCCAAATGCAATGTGGTAACTCTCATGGGACCATGGAAGAAGAAACAATGCAACAATGAGACAGATCTCATCAAAGACAATTGAAATTTGTTTACTAAGAAGAAGAGGCATTCCAAAATATGGAGAAGGAGAACAGAATAAAAATACATTTATTGCTAATCCATGGTTTTTATAATAAGTATAATATTGTATGTTTCCTTCTAGTGTAACATTATATGTGTTATCAGAATTATCTTCTAAAGCCATTATCATCCACATCAAAACCAACCCTTTCTCCAATGTGACCCTAGAGACCTTTAGGCATATGGGCCAGGTCATCTTCAAGTGGATAATGACAATGATTATCAGGTAGAAAGATACACTGCTGCTCAACATACCATTTCCTCTGTCCTAGAGCAAGGCCATCTGGGATGATGCAGTTACAGGATCCTTGACACTGAACAGTGGACCTTACTTCTTGAAACCCCAAATGAGTATTATATTGACAGCAGTTAAAGAGTTTTAATAAATATTTAATAAAACTGTATCTGATGACAGTTAGTGCCAACCCTCAAACATTTAATTATAGTATATTACCTGTGTAGCTAGAATGGAGAAGTAGGACTAGTAAATGATTGTATAAATTAGCTTCCACTGAGTCTGATAATGAGGGCACATGAGGATCATGGTGACACAATCACAGAAATTGATTAAGGGCTGGATTTGCAATAGGTTCAGTGCTAATGCCCAAATTTCCCTTTAACCAGCACCTATTAACGTGATTAAGGTACAGTAATGGCAGATACTTGGGAGCCCTGTAATTTATACCTGACTACTAGGCCAGAGAAGGTGCCAAACTCAGGCCCCACTTTGGGGCAAATTTACTTAAGGGTGAAGTGGCTAACGCTAGTGCAAATTCGCCAGTGTGACGTCATTTTGTTACTGTTGCTGATTTACTAATGGGTGCTGGCGTAAATTCTCTAGCGGAGTGGACCTACTCTAGCGTTACTTCGCACCCTTACGCCAGGCAAAGTTGCGCTATGGTGAAGGGACATAACTACGCTATTTCACTAACTTGCGCATTTTACTGAACGTTACCTTTTGCGCCAGCCTTGCCTTCACCACCTCAGACCAGGCGAAGTGCAATAGAGTAGATAGGGCTTGATTCAAAAAAAGTTGACCTTTTTTCGAAGTCCCAAAAAACGCTGGTGTCTTTTACTTTTTTAAAGATAATAGGCTGAAAAAGATCGTAAATTTTTTGGGGGTAGCCTCCTTCCCCCCTACATTTCCTAACATATGGCACCTAAGCTATACAGTGGGCACATGTATAGGGCAAAATAACAATAACACGCCTCCCTGAGCGCAACTTCGGATTTTAGTGAATTAGCGGCGCCCTATGGAAACTTTGCCTGGCGAAGGCGTCGCTATCGTATTTTCGCCGCTTAGTGAATTTGCCCTTTTGTGCACTAAGCTTTTCACACTTAGGCAACTGAGTGTAACTGAAAACCAATCCCTGGCAACATGACATCAATAATGATGCAGATGCAACTTTTATTTACAATCAGGTACAAACTAAGCAGGGCTCACAGAATTGTATTGTACTTTTTACTATGACGTTGATATTGTCATTCTGAAAAAATTTGCAGTTTTGTAATTTTTTTTTAATTATCTTACTTTTCATTCTTTCCCTCTGGTTGCTGTGATCAGCAACACTCAGCAACCAGAAAGAAGATTCACTCTGAGGATGCAGTTTTATTTATATTTTTTTTTTATCTTACCTATCTTTTGTAATCATATTCACCTCACCATTTAGATTGTAAGCTCTTGTGAACAGGGTCATTTGATCACGTTTAACCCTTGCTTGGTAAAGCATTGCAAAACCCCTGTTTGCTGCATAAATAAATGATGATGATGATGATGATGATGCTGGAGAGCTGCAGAACAAAACATTAAATAAATCAGAAACCCCAAAGAAGAAAAATTGCAACTAATATGACCAAGTGCAATATTTCTTAAAATATCACATTTCTTAAAATACAATATAGCAATAATTCACTTCACGGTGAGCTTACCTTTTCACCTGAAAATGCAATGAACAACATCCTTTCCATGGACTGTATGATACAGCCTATGTAGTTAATGAAGAGGTGTCCCCTGGCAATACAGGAGGGCAGATGGTGGGGGTTATTTATGAAATTCTGAATGACAAAGATTCAAAACATTTGAGTTTTATTTAACTATTAAATCTGAATTTTTAGTGGGAAAAAAATTAGAATTTTTCAGAATTTATTAAACCCCGAGGGTGTTAAAAGAATAAAAAAGTACTCCAACTCAGACCTGTTGACTTTATTTAGAAGTCAATGGGAGAAGTCCCAAGCTATCCTGATCTGCGCTGGGTTTTGTATAATAATCCAAAGATTGTGTGGTTTTCATGCATTCAATAGGAAAAATTTGTATGATTCAAATTTTTTTCACGATTTTATCGAGTTTTTTCAGAAAAATGTATTGATAAATAAGGGGGTACAAAAATCAGTGAGAATTTGGTCAGACTCCCCATGCTGCTGAATAACAATTCTGGGTGAACTGCATTGTGGGTAAAAAATGGTGAGCTACATCTGAAAATTATATTTTGCAATGCCCTGTGTTCATAAATGATCCTTATTATGTAGGAAAGGGTGGCAGATGTACCAATGAAGCACACTAAGGTCAAGGGCCAAATATAGCACTACATATGTACAGTAGAAACCCATATATTGTTTTTCAGAAAAAAATTGTGTAAGATCTAGGAAAATGTAAAATCACGGTATGTAAAATTGAGGTTTCACTATATATATATATATATATATATATATATATATATATATATATATATATATATATATATATATATATATATATATATATATATATATATATATATATATATATATTGTATAATATAAAATCTATAAATAATAAAATATATATATATATATATATTGCATTCCAAAAAAATATAAGGCTTAGCAGGAAGCTGCAGTGGTCATGCAGACAGCCATGTCTCAGGCACACTCCTTAGCTCAATCTGTTTGTGCTCTTCTTTTCAAGGGTATTTAATCACAACTGGAGCACATAGATCAATGCTGGATATAAGCAACAACTTTTGCATGCCAAAGGTGCAGGATATTTTTATCTGAGATAATATTTCTCTCTTAAAAGGCTTCTGCTCTTCTATGTATTAATTAAAATCTAAATACTAAATATTGATTGATGTGTTATCAGGCAGAGCAGTTGGGCCCTGCCACATTGATTTTTTTTCCTGTGATTTATTATCATATTTAAGAAAAATCATTTTGTGTGATTATACGAGGAAATAGACTTTAGTGAGGGTGTAATTCTTTTGTATCACTTTTGTTGTGTGGAGGACGGGCCAATTCCTCAATTGTAGAGAAGATTGCTTATATCCTTCATTGCTTCTTCTCTTTGCAGTTCGACAGCTAATGCTTTAAGCCTGCTTGCTCTTGTCATTAGGAATAATGGGTATTAGGATTAGCTCTTTAATCACAACTAAGATTAACAGATGGTTTGAACCTAACATCTTCAAATTATCAAATTATTAACAAGCATGCCTTGTATGTAACAGGTTTATCATTCTATTCATAACAAAAGGCTAAGGCGCTTGGGAAAGCAGAGAGATATGCAGAAAGCTCATATGCAATCCATTTGCTGGGTCACTGAGACCATTTTTTTTAATGCTGTAGGTGTTACATATAATATCCATAGGAGATGTATGCATTATAGTAGCACCCACGCAGCCATCTCCAGTGATAGTATCTATGGATGGTTAGTTACAATAATGACAGCAATATGGCATTCCTGTTATACTGGGAACTCCAACATTAATGTAGAAAGTTCGAGCCTTTTAATTGTTTTACATATTTTAGGGGCTAATTTACTAAAACTCAAGTTAATCTATTTCTTTGATGAAAACAAAGCCGACCAAACTCCCTTCAAAAAAATCAGGGCATCAAAATGGCATGACAAAATCGAGCCTCAATTTGTATCATACGATCAGCGCTCGGAAAACTTGATTTTATCAAGTTTTCACTGTGAAAACTCGACTTTTCGGGTTTTTCAGACGAAAATCCATACTTTTCAGATTATCCAGTGCAGACCACTATGTCAGGAAACAACTTCAGGGACATCAGCCATTGACTTCTAAAAATGTTAGTTTTTTTTCATGAAAAACCTCGACCAGAAAAAAATTGAGGTTTAATAAACGGGCCCCTTAATGTCAGGTTGGCAGTCTTTCGTATAAACAATAAACAATTGAGAGATTTATAATCCTAGGGGCAGATTTACTATGGGTCGAATATCGAGGGTTAATTAACCCTCGATATTCGACTAGGAATTTAAATCCTTCGACTTCGAATATCGAAGTCGAAGGATTTAGCGCAGAAAATTCGATCGATTAATCGAAGGATTATTCATTCGATCGAACGATTAAATCCTTCGAATCGAACGATTCGAAGGATTTTAATCCAACGATCGAATGAATATCCTTCGATCAAAAAAACTTGGGCAAGCCTATGGGGACCTTTCCCATAGGCTAACATTGTGTTCGGTAGCTTTTATCTGCCGAACTAGGGGGTCGAAGTTTTTTTTAAAGAGACAGTACTTCGACTATCGAATGGTCGAATAGTCAAACGATTTTTAGTTCGAATCGTTCGATAGTCGTAGTCGAAGGTCGAAGTAGCCCATTCGATGGTCGAAGTAGCCCAAAAAACACTTCGAAATTCGAAGTTTTTTTAATTCGAACCCTTCCGAATTTAGTAAATCTGCCCCTTAAAGGAATAGTTCAGTGTGAAAATAAAAACTGTTTCTAATATAGTTAGTTAGCCAAAAATGTAATATATAAAGGCTGGAGTGAACAGATGTCTAATAAAACAGCCAGAATCCAACTTCCTGCTTTTCAGCTCTATAACTCTGAGTTAGTCAGCGACTTGAAGGGGGGCCACATGGTACATTTCTGTTCAGTGAGTTTGTAATTGATCCTCAGCATTCAGCTCAGATTCAAAAGCAACAGATATGACCCATGTGGCCCCCCCTCAAGTCTCTGATTGGTTAGTGCCTGGTAGCCAGGGTAACCAGTCAGTGTAAACCAAGAGAGTTGAAAAGCAGGAAGTAGTGATCTGACTGACTTGTTATACATCAAATCACTCCAGCCTTTATACATTACATTTTTGGCTAACTAACTATAATAGAAACATTTTTTATTTTGCACAGCCTATTTATCCCGTTTTTTATTTTTACACTGAACTGTTCCTTTAATGTCTCAATTGTACCCTAACCTTTAGTTTGTAAACTCTAATCTCTAGGTCCTTCTAACCCTATTGTACTCTGTAATCCTTGTTTGTTATCCACCATTTATTCCCTGTTTGCTATAACTGCAGTAAAGCACTGTGTGTCTTGACAGCGCTATATAAATAAATGATGATGAAATACTTACCTGAATATGACAGAATAAATAAATATAAAAGCCAAGATAATTTACATGTGTCACTTAGGTTCAAGTTGTGCTTTCCACAAAAAATTTGAATTTTCAAGGTTATTTTTGAGTCAAAAATAGATTTTTCGAGTAAAAAAAACTTTTTTTTCAAGATGTTTTATATCCTGACCCTGGAAATAGCTTAATTCCAAAAATACACCATCTAAAAACTGTCAAGGTCTTGTAGGAGTCAATGGCAGAGGTCCCTTTGAACCATTTGAAGATGTTAGTAGGCTTCATGATTTTCAAGTTTTTTTCAGTTAAAGGATTTCTGTCACCAAAAACTCACTTATTCGAGTTTTTTTCTTAAATTAGAAACCATTTGAGTTGTGAGTTCATTCGAGGTCTAAAAAGGCTTACATACTGTATCTCTAAAATTTGACCTTTGATAAATAACCCCCATAGTGTATTCATTAAAATTTTTTGATTACATCTTTTATGTGATAGGAATGATACCATTAAAGAATATTTAGATGTGGGTGTCGAAAATGTTGCATGATATCACTGGGCCCTACAGCAAATTATTTTTCAGGCCCCCAAAATGTCTAGAGGTTGACCTGTTTTGTCAATATTTATTAAAATTGTATTAAAATTGTATTTGAATTTGGGCCTCATGGGGCCCCTATACCCCCTGGGCCCCCCTGCATCTGCAGGGTCTACTTCCTCTGTATTTACGCCCCTGATAAAAATATAACTCCCTAATTTTCTGCTTTTCATTCTACTTTTAACTCATTTGTGTTTTTCCTCTTGAAGTAACAGTAATACCAAAACCTGAAAATATATCAAAGTAATTACAATATAATGTACAGTTGCCCTGCGCTAGTAAAATTTGTGTTTGCTTCAGAAAGACTACTGTAGTTTATATAAACAAGCTGCTGTGTAGCCATGGGGGCAGCCATTCAAACTGGAAAAAAGGAAAAAAGGGACAGGTTACATAGCAGATAAAACACCATTGTATTCTACAGTGCTTATCTGGTATGTGCTATGTAAGCTCTTTTCTCTTTTTTCCAACTTTAATGGCTATACAGCAGCTTATTTATAAAAACTATAGTATGCTTTTGAAGCAAACACACAACTTTTACTACTGAAGGGTAACAGTACATTAAGGGGCAAATTTACTTAAGGTCGAATATCGAGGGTTAATTAACCCTCGATATTCGACTGTCGAAGTTAAATCCTTTGAGTTCGAATATCGAATATGATGGATTAAAATCCTTCGAATCAAACGTTTTGAAAGATTTAATCGTTCGATGGAACGATTTTTCGTTCGATCGTTTGATCGAACGATTAAATCTTTCAAAACGTTTGATTCAAAGGATTTTAATCCATCAATCAAACGATTTTTGTTCGACCAAAAAAAGATTGCTAAGCCTATGGATTTGCTAATCTTGACTTCGGTAGCTTTTAGGGGGCGAACTAGGGGGTCGAAGTTGTTTCTTAAAGAGACAGTACTTCAACTATCGAATGGTCGAATAGTCGAACGATTTTTAGTTCGAATCATTCGATTCTAAGTCGAAGTCGAAGGTCGAAGTAGCCCATTCGATGGTCGAAGTAGCCATAAAAAAACATTTGAAGTTTTTTTTCTTCTATTCCTTCACTCGAACTAAGTAAATGGGCCCCTTAATATTACTTACTTTAAAACATTTTCATTTTTTGATGCTACTGTTCCTTTAAATCAATTGTTTACATTGGCAGCAATATGATCAGTTATATGCATTTCCATATGAATGCTAATCAACCGTTATCAAAATATGTAGAGTTATCTTAAAAATGCTCAGACGTAGCCTACCTAGCACTTAGGCAATGTGGGTTCCATTTTTCTTGCACAGCCAAGGGCAGATCAGTATACAGAGAAGAATACCTTTGCAGACAGACTGGAGAAGCAGATGCGAGTACCACAAATGCGCCTCACATATAGTGTGCAACAACTCACTATTGCCCATATACTATTTAGTGCAAAATACAACCAAAGATGCCACGTGATCCTTGTCAACATGAAGTATAGCAAGCAAGTGGGGGGCATAGAAAGTGGTTTCATTTTTGTAGGTTCACATGTGGTGTCATATTGCCAGCATATTGTCAGCATTCACTATTTTTTTGTGAAAAACTGAATTTCAGTGGTTTGTGGCTTTTCTTCCTACAACTACATGTTTTGTTTTGTTTTTGTAAGAAACAAATGCCCTTCAAGAAAATGCATAAGCTCTTATAATGAAATAGGAGACACAATAGGGCCCATACACCGGCCAACCATGTCCCACCTCCACCTGATCAACCCATGGTCCAAACAGATGGAGAACATAAGAGGGACCACACACATTATGATAGCCTTCTTATTGGTCCAACTGTTCATGCAGAGCACAGAAACTATCATAACAGGACAAAGGGAAGTTGTGTCTCCTCTTTCCTTCCTCTTCTGCCAATACACCATGAAAGGACCAACATAGCGCATCGCCATATGTAACCACCTGGTATAAACTCGGCACCATACGTGACCTGAGAGTGAAGAGATGATATGCTCCTCATAGAAGGGTGTTGAGATGCCCTGCTTGTTGCTGTATTGTTTCTTTGTTTAATCATGTCAAAATGCATGATTATAAAAAGATAATTTATAGAAGACTGTAGGATTATTATTCTGTTTTATTAATTATAATAGGATAAGAAGCTTTCCTTTGGATTAGCTGTTGAGCATGTCCACTGTACACTGTACTGTGACTGCCTTAGTCTACATATACTAAGAACTAAATAGCCACAATGCGCTTAGAGTAAAGGCCAAGTATCTATCTAGGAAACACAATGGTAGAAACAAATCTCAGTTAATAGAAGCTAATTTAAAACTAATACAACAGAATTAAATATAAGACAAAGTTGGCTAAAATGTACATTTTACATTATTCTTGTCCTATACAATAAATGGTGATTATATGATGACCTACAGGGGGATATGGATTTACAGCTGATACCATCAAGTGCAGTATGCATTGGCAGTTTCCTAGATGTGACATTTTATGGCCAGATTCAAATTTTAGCACTAATGGAGCTCAAACAAAATTGTTATGTGTTATGATGTGTTAGTAACCACAGCACACAGATAGTGCCATAGTTATATTGTTATGTGGTATCGCAGGGGGTTATTTATTAAAGTCTGAATGCCAAAACATTTGAAAATGTGAGTTTTTTTCTATAAAATTCAAATTTTTTTTTGAGATTTATTATATCCAGAGACTGCAAAAAATCAGAATCCGAAAATCCCCCATCTCCGAAGTTAAATATTAGTCAATGGGAGAAGTCCTATTTGGAAGTTTCTGTGATCTGCACTCAGGCACGGATTTGTGGAAAGGCCACTTAGGCCCAGGCCTAGGGCGGCAGGATTTTAGGGGGGCGACATGCTGCCCAACCACACCCACATTGGTTCAAAAACCCCAGGTGATGTGCTGGAGATACAATCATTTTTTAAATCCCCATTGCTCTGGTCCAGATGATGAAAATTTGGACGAATAAAGGGGAGGGGACAGGGGCGACAAATGGCCGTGGGACTAGGGGCTCACACTATGTAAATACGGCCCTGTCTGCACTGGAATTAGTTTTTGGGAAGAAACCTGAAAAAATCAATTTGGATTTTAGTTAGATTTTATCTAATTTTCCCCCCCCAAGCCAATAAAATCAAGCTATTTTAATAATAAATAAGGTCAATTCATGGATTTTAGTTTGGTGTGACTTTTTTTTAAACAAATAATAAGAAAAATTTGGTTTTTGACAAATAACCCCCATAGAGTTGTACAACTATATTTACAACTATATTGTGCATAGTATCTATTGCATTTTGAATAACCGTTTCTAATTCTCAGCATGGCTGTTCACTGTAGCTGTATTGGCTTGATTTGTATAAAGTATATAATCATTTTACTGGTATGATGTCAAGCTGGGGTATTGCCTGTGGTTTTCTAAATAACTTGTTTGTGATATTAATGCAAAATAACCAACATTAATATATACAATGGCACAGTCAAAGCCTAATCTGAGATACAGAGGTGTTATCCAATTAATTAACCTCTAAAAAAGCTGCTGCAAGGATGGGTCAAATTTACTCTTCCAAACAGTGTGCAAACCTAATGCATATTTTTTATAAAATCTGTGTGTTATTGCAAAAGGTGGCTCTAAATATTTTAAAGTGTTGGGGTTAAATACTACTAGCAGTATATTTGAGTTTAAGATTGTTTATAAATATAAAACAATGTCACATTAAAAATGTAAGTTTGGATCTCTATTTGCTTTAAAGGGGGTCGTTCACCTTCCAAACTTTTTCAGTTGAGTTGTTTTCAGATTTTTCTCCAGAAATAAAGACTTTTCTCGGTTGCTTTGCATTTTTTTTTTTTTACCGTTTTACCAAAATCGAAATTTAAAGTTAAATGTCCATGTCTCTGGTCTATGGTCCATGAGTCTGGCAGCTCAGTTCTTTTGCGGTAAATCCTTCGACTTCGATATCCAAAGTCGAAGGATTTAACTCCAACAGTCGAATATCGAGGGTTAATTAACCCTCGATATTTGACCATAAGTAAATTTACCCCTTAGTTGATACATTTCTCAGCAGCATCTCTGGAGTATCAGCAACTTTTGTATCAATTCTAACAGCTGCCTTTAATGAAAGTCAGGGATTCTGCTCAGCAGGGACAAAGATAAGAAGTGTATCAACTAAATGTATCACTGTAGAACAGTTTAGTGAGTCGGCAACCCCCCTCCCAGAGCAGCTTTAGAAAGGAGAAAAATTAGACTGAGATGTCAATATTAGAAAAATGGTCACACATAGAAAATAGAAAGTAATTGGAAAATGTCTTTATTTCTGAAGAAGGATCAGAAAAACAAGTGAACTTAAATAGTGTTTGGAAGGTGAACAACTCCTTTAACATAATAATATTGTTTTAGTGTACAATCTAATGTAATACAAAATGAGAAAATGGTCCTAAATATTTTTGGGCTGAATGCTAAATTATTAAGATTTTCATTTGCTGTGTTTTTTACTTCCTGGTAAGGACCATTCTGAGGGCACTTCACAAGTGCCTGATTGGTTCATCCAATGGAATCCCTAACTTAAACCAAGGAAGCATTTTGAATTGAGGCCAGGCCTTGAGACACAAATTATAAACATGTAAGGGATCCAGATTTATCTCTTTCCAAGTCTGTGGTCCAGCAATATGTTTGTTCTTAAGGAACCATTTAGCTTTGTCATTTGTAGTCATCACTATGGTCCCAGTGGGAGACAAAAGGCTAAACCTCTGACCCTCTCTCTAAAATGATGTGCACAAACAATTACCTTCTCTACTTGTTGCGGGGTTTATCTGAAAAGAGCAGTGGTGTACAGGCCAAGGGAGATTCAGAGCAGTGGCTCGGTGGGCCTAGCCTGAAGGCTAGTTAGCATGAGATTTGTATATCTAGTATAGGTCAATCTAAAAACAACTGGACTTGCTAAGTACTTAGCAAGTCCAGTTGTTTTTAAGATTGACCTATACTAGATATACTATGACCTGGATGAATGAAAATCTTCATAGTCATGAGATTTGTATATTCTCCAAGAAACCAAGCTTGAAGGTCAGTTGGGGACACGTTTAATATAAACGTTTATTGCCTGTTCTAGATTAAGGGAAAACCCAACTAAAACAAAGCTAAAAGAGGTACAACAATTGCCTTTAATTAAAATGCAATCAGTGCCACCTACTAGGTTGTGTTTATTAGCTGTGTCCCTGATTTTTCAGATGAGCTGGAACCTTATTGCAGATAGTATTGGCACTGGTACAGTAATATTTTCATATACCTGTAATCTTTTAAGAAGCTTATGGGAGAACTAACCAAAATGTCATTGTTTCAACTACAATTTATTCCAAGTATCAGTAGATATTCTTTTCTACATGAGTTACATTTTTGCATAATATGCCAATACAACTGAGGAAACTGCATCCCATTTTTTTAAAAAAAAAAATCATGTAGGGAGGGTTTATGTATAGCCTGAGCCCTTCATACTAAAGAAAACAGGTTATTATGGCCTGTGCCCATAGTAGTTGCTCCTACTGCAGCTGTACATACATTTAATTACCATGCATCAGAGGCTAGCAAAATAATTGGAAAACGTCACTATCTATCAGCAGAGTTAAAACACTCCTATGGATTTTTTTTCTTTTTAATTCCCTTATCACTTTTATTTGTTTGGTTTATGGTATTGAACAGATTTTAGTCTTTAAACCTCATTTAGCAATGCTTTATGCAGTCTACCAAATGTTATGGTTATACCTGCTGAATTAAGAAAGAATGCTGGATTGTATTTGCACCACTATTTTAATATTAAATTGCATACTAAAATGTCATACAATTGCAATAAGAAAAAATATTCACAATGCAAATGATTTTCCCTTTTTTGCTTTCACGTATTCGTGTTTATTAAAAGACAAGTAAAGTATAGATACTGTAGCTGACGGGCCCAAGTGATCAGATCTTCTCTTCTAGCAACCTCAGTCTTTCCAAGTATGGCCAACCTTATTTTAAATATTTAAATGAATTAATACTAGAATGGAAAGTGAATATAATGAGGACCTGTAGGTGATACATGAAAATGAATCCATTGTGTGTGTGCATTTTGAAAATAACAATTAAAATACAGGTTAAACACAGAGCTTGGTTTCAGATCCTTGCCCCTCTAACCTTTGGATTCTGGGCATTTAGCTTCTATTAGAAAATTCACCACTGCCAGCAAACATTCTGTATATATAGAAGTGAACAGAACGGTTAAGCCATTTCCCCCCGTAATGCTCTAAATCGCACGTTTAAATGTTTAACACCTGGTGCTAAGTACACTTTTAAATGACTGTACTTGTAAATGGCAAGAGTACTACTGTATCATTGACCTAATCTTCCTCTTTTGTAACAGGTAAATTAAATAGGCTTTTACCTTTAGAGTTTCCCACAAGCTAGAATGTATTTAAAAGGATGCCTTTATATTCAGTGGAAATGTCTCTTCTGACATTATCCTGTGTGCTATCACATCTATTAAAATGTCCTACCTGCATTTACAGTGTGCTAATTAAAGGACCAGCAAAGCCACAGGAAAATTTTTCTTTTAAAGTTTGTATCTGTCTGTCCAGAACCTACAAATGTCTGTTTATCTGTTTAAAGGTTTTCAATTTATAGTCCAGTAGAGAACCATGAATGGCATTTGACCCTAGCGGGAAAACAATCCATTTGACATTGGCCTAACTTTTACAGTGGGGGGTCACTAACATTGCTTGCACCTTCTGTCTTGCACTTCCATGCTTACCTTTTTCACAACAACCTTCCTTAAAAGAAAAGTAACACCAAAAAATTAAAGTGTTTTAAAGTAATGAAAATATCATGTAGGGGCACATTTACTATACTAAGGGTCGAATTTCGAAGTGCTTCGAAATTCGACCATCGAATTCGAAAAAATTCGATAGACTATGTTTTTTTTTTGATTAGATTTAGCTGTTTTCGATCCAATTAAAATTGTTTGATCGATTGTAATAATTGTTCGAATCGAACGATCCGAACGATTTAATCGAATGATCGAACGATTTTCAAAAAATAAAAACTTTGACTTCTAAAAACTTTGGCTATAGGTTCTAGGAGGTCCCCATAGGCTAACATAGCAATTTGGCAGGTTTAAGATCCAATTCGAAGTTTTTTAAAGAGACAGTACTTCGATTTTCGAATATCCAAAGTTTTTTCAATTCAAATCGAATTTTGGCCTATTCGATGGTAGAAGTACCCAAAAATTACTTCGAAATTCAACATTTTTGAATGCGAAAATTCACTTCAAATTCACTTCGACCCTTAGTAAATGTGCCCCGTAGTGTTGCCCTGCACTGGTAAAACTAATCTGTTTGCTTCAGAAACACAACTATAGTTCATATAAACAAGCTGCTGTATAGCAATGGCGGAAATTGAAAAAATGGCACATGTTGAATAGTGGATAACAGATACCGTAACATTATGTTGTACAGAGCTTATCTGCTATCTGCTGTGTAACCTGAGCCTTTTCTCCTTTGAATGGCTGCCCCCATTGCTACACAACAGCTTATTTATATAAACAATAGTAGTGTTTCTGAAGCAAACACACCAGTTTTACCAGTGCAGGGCAACACTGCATTATATATGTATTACTTTAAAACAATTTAATTTTTTGAAATTACTGTTCCTTTAAGTTGTTCCAAGTCCCTCTTTTGAACATAGTTGCTTTTCTCAAATATGATTATGCTGTATCTCTGGCGCACATCCCTGGAAAAAGTCCCCATGACAAAACATCATGGGGGTTATTTATAAAGTTTGCACAGTGCATAAAAATTCGTTCTTCTGTTTGCACATTAAATTCACCGATCCTATCCAGGTTTATAAACATAGCCATGTGCAGGGCAAATATTTTCACTGTGTGAATCATTCTGCATTGCGTGCAGTTTATAAATGTACTCCCCTTGTGTGCCATAAACCAAAGAAACCAACAGGTCCTCTGCCTAGAAACTTTATGGTATAGGGGCAAATTCACTAATCTGCGGAGTGGCGCTAGCACAGGCTTCGCCGCACTTCGCCAGGCGAAGTTTCGCCAGGGTGCCGCTAATTCACTAAAATCTTAAGTTGCGGTCAGGGAGGCGAAAGGTAGCGAAGTTGCGCTAGCGTTAATTCATCAAGGAAAGCGCAGTTAAGCTAGCGATGCCTAATTTGCATACGGCGCCAAGTTATAGTACAATGGATGTATATGTAGCAGCAAATACATTACACTACACAAGCCTGGGAAAGCTTCATAAAATAAAATAGAGTTGTTATTTTGCCCTATACATGTGCCCACTGTATAGTTTAGGTGCCATATGTTAGGAAATGTAGGGGGGAAGGAGGGTACCCCAAAAAAATGTACGATCTTTTTCAGCCTATCACCCTTAAAAAAGGAAAAGACGCCAGCGTTTTTTGGGACTTAGAAAAAATGAAAATTTTTTTAAGCAATCCCTATCTATTCTATTGCACTTCGCCTGGTCTGAGGTGGCGAAGGCAAGTCTGGTGCAAGAGGTAATGTTCCGGAAAATGCGCAAGTTAGTGAATTAACGTAGTTACGTCCCTTCGTCCACTTCGCTAGCGAAATTACGCCAGCACCTGTTAGTAAATCTGCAAAGTAACGAAATGACGTCACGCTGGCGAATTTGCGCTAGTGTTAGGTGCTTCGCACTTTAGTGAACTTGCCCCATAGTCTGATACCATTGGGGCTATTGGGTTGCCTCGTGTTTATCTGCTTTATAAATAATAGGGTGTGAGCTACCTACCATTGTGCAAATCATATGGTCATAACCAGCTAAAAATGGCTGAACATTGAAAAAGACCAAGCAAAACAACAGCTGTACAAGGAAACAATCCCATGAATTTATATAGGCATAGGGATGAGGGACACCATGTAACTGTGGCTAATGTGCATATTCCCCTGTAATTAGCACAATTCAGCATTAAGTGCTTAGAGGGCGATGTAATAATACTCTATTATTTATATAATAAATAAGAAGTTGTGCCACTTATGTTGCAGTCCATAGCAACTAATGAGCAGGTAATATTTACCGGTCAGCTGTTTAAAAACAAACTATGGGCTACTAGATGTGGGCAAATGTAAGACTTATTATTACATAACCCAACTATAGTGTCTCTTTATCACAGTGATCCTCAACCAGTGGCTAATAAGCATCATGTTGCTCACCAACCCCTTGGATGTTTTTCCCTGTGGCTTTAAAGCAGGTGCTTATTTTTTAATTCCTGACTTACAGGCAAGCATTTTTTACAAAAAACAGGTAAACAGGTGTACCGCCAAGCAAAGCCTCCTGCAGGCTACTTTTTCACATAGGGGTACCAAATAGCCAATCACAGCCTATATTTGGCACCTATGTGTTGCTCCCCAATTCATTTTAAATTTTAATGTGGCTCACAGGTATAAAAGGTTGGGGACTTTATCATGCTTCATCATGAGTACAGCTGGCCATACACCTAAACATCTGTCCATTCTTTCCCTGATATGGCCACCTTGAGCTGGCCAATATTGGGCTGATCCAATTGTTTGGCCCTTGGGCCAATGATCAGATCATAACAAAAGTAAATGCAGACCAGTGGAAGAGGACCGCATCAATAAGGTTATGTTGTCCTCAGACCAAATGTAAAATGAAACCTGCCTGATTGATATCATGCAGGTCTTTTGGCTTTTGTCAGCCCATGTATTGCCTCCTTCAGAGTTACCAAAACAATACTGCCCCTCTATACAGAAAAAGGCACAAAGTTTGCCCATGTGCAATAACTCTTATGGGGTTATGTAATAAAAGAAACTAACTTTGCCCAGGTGCAGTAACCTATAGCAACCAATCAGCAGGTAGCATTCACTGCTCACCTGTTTAAAAGCAGACATCCTATTGGTTGCTATTTGTTACTGCTCCTGGGCAAACTTAGTGCCTTATATAACATATGGAGGTTTGTAACCAATTAGATGCTTGTTTTAAACAAATGACTACCTATAAATGCTACCTGCTGATATTTTGCTTAGATCTGTAGCAATGTTGAACATTTATTAAATAACCTTCATCTCTATATGTGCCAAACCATATTTTATGTGCGATCGATTCGGATTTTCATTTTTATGGGACCTTTAAAAAGCCAAAATCGATGTGAAATGCAAGTAATAAAGCACTGTCCTTATTGCCTGCATCATAGTTTTCGCACAAATAATACAATACAAATGATACTTTGAAGAGACATTATAATGTCAAATCTGCATTGCTCCCTTCTACAACAGATCTTGCCGTTGTTTTATTATGCTCACCTTTATACACTTGACTTTGTGCCTGCAGTAAAACACACTTTTTAGGTCACAGGCAAATCTCTTCCCATCTCCCCTAGAGAGCGGTGAATTTAGAGTCAACCTCTAGAAATGGTTTATCTGCTGTTAAAACTAAAGACACTGCAAAGGCATTGCAATCGTTGTCTATTCAATTACAATTGTCTACATCTTTAGACAAGGGCCTGTTTGTGCTTTTCATATCTATTTGGCCTGCCTGCCGGAGCAGTACTAGATTACCTTTTCTTTCTTCACTAAACAGGGATTTCACAAATAACTCATTCCTCCATTCCTGATTTGCAGCAATAGCATGGCAGAATGTATAAACAATTCATGTGGCTGAGCCATCACTCTGAATCCTTCAATAACTGTACCTTTTTATCTTTAACATGCCATCCATTTCCAAAAACTCTTATTGCTATTCCATGCACTTGAAAAATCAAAGCGAGACACAATAAATAATTATAGGGAAATTACAAAAAGAACACAGAAAGAGGTTTAGCACACAAACAACAAGCCACCTCTTTCATATTGAATAGCTGATGTATAAAAAAGGAGATTGCCAATATAATGCCAAGGTTATTTCAGTGACCTATAGCAAGGGCTACTGTGATTTTGGAAGAAATGTCTCTAGAGCAGCTTATGTAAAAAGAAATTAAATATAGGTGAGTGGAAAAACGAGATGCTAAATAAATTGTTGGTATGTGATTCAAAGTGATATCATTACATTATATATTAAAAATACCTCCACATGTTTTTTTCTTCAACAATCTCTTACATTGCTTTTCTGCTTTAATGCATTTTGCATCCCCCAGTGCCAAGAAATGGGGTAACAAAGCATGTATTTCTAAAGCACATCTGGGAGAGGAGTCGCCGACTCCGTAAACTGTTCTAAACTGAAATATTAGTTGATATATTTCTTATCTTTGCATTCTGAGCAGAGTCTCTAAATGTTATCTAAGGCAGCTAGTATAATTGATATAATAATTGCTAATATTCCAAACATGTTGCTGAAAAATGTATCAACTACTGTAGCAAATTGGAACAGTTCAGAATCTGCCCCTGGATTACTGAGCTGCCAGGATGAAACGCCAGATGCAGGCACAATAAATTTTAACCTTAAATTTTAGCAAAACTGTAAAAAATAAATGATGGAAAGCAATTGTAGAAAGTCTATATTTCTGGTAGGGATGCACCAAATTCACTATTTTGGATTCAGCCGAACCCTCGAATCCTTTGCGAAAGATTTGGCCAAATACCGAACCGAATCCTAATTTGCATATGCAAATTAGTAGTGGGAAGGGGAAAAATTACTTCCTTGTTTTGTGACAAAAAGTCACACAATTTCCCTCCCCGCCCCTAATTTGCGTATGCAAATTAGTATTCGGATTCGGTTTGGCCGGGTAGAAGGAGTCAGCCGAAGCCTAATCCGAATCCTGCTGAAAAAGGCCGGGAATCCAGGATTCAGTGCATCCCTAATTTCTGGGGAACAATGTGAAAACAACTCAACTGAAAAAAAGTGTCTGGAAGGTGAACAACCCCTTTATAAATGTACATTTTTCTGAAACTCGTCTATGCCTTTCTACAGTATAGCCAATTTTATAATCTACTTGGTCTTCATTCTTAAAGGAGACATAGGATAAATGAAAAAATCCTAATTTTGTAGGCAATTGTATATATAATAAGTAAAATATGGTGCTAAAATTAAAATTATCTTTAGATCCCTATAGAGGTTCACTGGTCCCTGTCCCTGTTTCAAATGAGTTGGCGTGTCCCAACAGTCCCTGCCAGAAGCACAGTAGGAGGGGACAGCCAATCAGAGCCCTGCAGTCACGCAAGCACAGACATGCTTCAGTTGACTATCAGGTCCTGCTAGCTGCTGATTGGTTCCTGTCCTACAGTGCAATGAGCTGAGTGCCGCCGGCTCCCCTGCACAGCCTGGCAATTCAGGGAGCAGGAACTAGAAGAGAAGGTTGGGATTATTAGGGGTTTTTGCAGAAATATTCAATAAATCAGTCTGAAACACTTCTTTTTTAAGCACAATTCTGGAACATACTTATTTTTTACACATAGGAGCACATTTACTTAGCTCAAGTGAAGGATTAGAATAAAAAATACTTTGAATTTCAAAGTATTTTTTTGGCTACTTCGACCATCGAATTGGCTACTTCGACCTTCGACTACGACTTTGAATCGAACGATTCGAACTAAAAATCATTCGACTATTCGACCATTCGATAGTCGAAGCACTGTCTCTTTAAAAAAAACTTCGACCACCTACTTCGCCACCTAAAACCTACCGAGCACCAATGTTAGCCTATGGGGAAGGTCCCCATAGGCTTTCCTAGCAATTTGGGATTGAAGGAAAATCGTTCGATCGATGGATTAAAGTCCTTCAAATCTTTCGATTTGAAGGATTTAATCGCTTGATCTAACGATTATTCCTTCGAAAGAATTGCGCTAAATCCTTCTACTTTGATATTCGAAGTCGAAGGATTTAACTTCGAGGGTCGAATATCGAGGGTTAATTAACCCTCGATATTCGACTAATAGTAAATGTGCCCCATAATACAGAGCTAGATCTACTTTCTTCTATAGACTGGTCATTAAACAGTGTGCCTTGGCTATTTCCTGCACCCATATGCAATCAACCTCTAATATTACAGTTGTTTTTAATTAATGTTTTCTTGTTAAGAACCTAGTACTGTAGATCTAGTTATCTATTCCTTTGACTAGAGAAAAAAAATATTGTGCCACAATTTATAATAACATGTTGCAGTGCCAGAAACAATGTTCATATGAGATTATGTCACAATACAATTTTCTTTGCTGGATTAAATATTAAAGATTCTAACTGTGCAAACTATGTGCTAGCCAAGAAAACAAATCAATAATATATTTAAGGAACTAGTTTTTGAAATGTTGTTTTGGATGGCACATTTACAATATGGAAGACTCTCATCAGAGCAAATCTATTTACATTTATATTAAGGTGATATTTCCACATCCCTGTTCCTATGATTCATGGCATAAAATTCCATTTTGCCTGCTGAAAATTCCTGGAAGGAGTTTGTTTAACTAATGGAGTTTCTCTGAGCAGAAATGTTTCTGTGGATATAAATAAACATATAATACAGCAGTCCAGGCTGGATAGTTGCTATGTGTACACTAGTCACACAAAACACTGTGATGGACAGATTTACTAGCATACACATAGACAAACCAATTCAATGAGCAATTGTAATGAACACCATTACAGTCTACTTTAGCCAGTAATATATGTAACACTACAAATTGCATGAATCAACTTTTTCCGACATTTAAATGATGCTCTGTTTGCATAGCTGATATGTGTTGCATTGCACATACATGAAATAAACTTTAATAACCAATCTATAAACTCAAACATTTACACTTGAGCCTAGGACTTTAGTATCAAAAGGGATTTAAACATCTTTGCATGAATTCTGAGGCATTCTTTATTCTAGGACAAGGAAAAACAGGTACGTGATCCACTATGCAGAAACCCGAAAGATCTAAATTACACGAAGGACATCTGCCATAGACTCCATTTTAATAAAATAATTTACATTTTTAAAAATCTCTTTCTCTGTAATCATAAAACAATACATTTTACTTGATCCAAACTAAGATATAATTAATTGGCGCAAAACATTCCTACTGGGTAGTACAGATGCTAATTGCGGAAAGACCCGTTGTCCGGAAAACCCAGGTCTCGAGCATTCTGAATAATAGATCCCATACCTGTAAAGAAAATTAAAAAAATATATGGTTAAAAAAATATCACAAACCAGTACATATGCATTCACAGCTGGTCACAAGTCAGGCTCTATACTAGTGGTTATCTGACTTTTTGGCTCAAACCTGCCCTTGGAGGTCTAAATTTTGGTCAGTTCAAAATAAAGGTTACAGACATAAGAAAATCTTTAAGTATCAGTCTTTCAGATGTTGTTCCATGAATATCTAAGATAGCAAATAAATGCTCATCTGAAATCTCATCATAACCTCCATAGTTATATTTAGGAGAGCAAACACAACCTTTGCAATGAATCCTATAACCCTGAACACTGACAATAAAGATAACTCATCATCAAATGAAAAAGAATCCATGAATTCAAAGTTTGTATTCAGTGTGACATTAAGGTGCTTAGAAGCCTTTTTCAGAAACATCTTTTCCTAACAAAAAGTGTATTGCAATCTGTTATTACTTTGTTATTTAAATATTTAGGGGCCGATTCACGAAGGGTCGAATTTCGAAGTTAAAAATACTTCGAAATTCGACCCTCGAATTGAAATCCTTCGACTTAGAATATCGAAGTCGAAGGATTTAGCGCTAATCCTGCGATCGAACGTTCGAAGGATTTTTCGTTCGATCGAACGATTAAATCCTTCGAATCGAACGATTCGAAGGATTTTAATCAAACGATCGAAGGAAAATCCTTCAATCAAAAAAAGCTTAGCAAGCCTATGGGGACCTTCCCCATAGGCTAACATTGACTTCGGTAGCTTTTATCTGCCGAAGTAGGGGGTCGAAGTTTTTTTTAAAGGGCAAGTACTTCGACTATCGAATGGTCGAATAGTCGAACGATTTTTACTTCGAATCGTTCGATTTCGTTCGACTTCGATCGAATTCGATCGAATTTAACCAATTCGATGGTCGAAGTACCCAAAAAATACTTCGAAATTCGAAGTATTTTTCATTCGAACCCTTCACTCGAGCTGAGTGAATCGGCCCCTTAGAGTCATAGAGGAATGCTCTTGAGAGTGTTTACAATTCAGATAAAGCACTAAAAGTAAAATATATAATAAAAATACAATATTTTGCATTAATGCTGCTTTCTGGCGGAGATGTATGCTGGATAAAATCATTTTAATATGAACATTTCCATGTATGCTTTACTGAAAATCTGAAATCTGAAACGTGGAAAAGGAAATATAGAACTAGTAAAATGTTTAAGAGAAAAATTTATAATATATGGCAAATTTGCTATACGTGCTATATGGCCAATTTGTCAAAATAAAATTGAATATTTGATGTCATTCAGTCCCAAACTTTTTTTTAAGGAAGAACTGGATGGCACATCAATATAACATTCATAATGTGGGAAACAGCTATTGCTTATAAGTGCTGGAAAGGACAAGCAAGGTTGCTCATAAATATATAAGAATCTGGATGGCAATTTCTCACTTATAATTAGGTGGTTTAGAGATTTTAATCATTAACCTAAAAACATGGATTTAATTTAGCGTCTCTGTTAGTCACATGAAAACATACCTCTGTTGTTTTCTTTTACTCTTAATATTCAGGCAATATCATTAAGTGCTCCTTCTACATACCTGGTGAATAAAACCATGGCATGCATAAATAAGGAAAAAACATTAGAGAAATTCAAAGAGATTAAACTCTCATCTTTCCGATTCCAGCTGCATAGGTTTGATAATGGAGATAATGGCAGCAGATAGCAAAATAGGCAAATGAAACTCCTTTCATAACGAGAAGTGTCAGTTCTTCGTCATGGAATAGATATTTGTTTGGGACAATCTATTGTAAATGTATTGCATGGATAGTTTATAGTGATAATAAAGCATATAATAAAGGAACTAATCGTACTGGCCTTGAGAGGGAATATCTGTCTTAAACATATTCTCATGAAGTAAAAAATTAGGGAGGGGGGCAGGAAACATTCCTGAATATAGAGGTCGATTGCGAATGCAAATGGAGTGCAAAAAAAAAAACAGTCGTATATTGCAATGATTTTACCCATAATACAGTATTTTTCCCCATAACTGCAGCATTATTCTGGCTGCTCTATGGGGCAAATTCACTAAAGGGAGATTTTTCACCTGTGAAGGCTTCACCACACTTTGCGTCACTTCAACAGTTGCAAATTCGCTACCGCTATGCAAATTCACTAAGATGCAAAAATTGCATCTCGGTAGCTGAACGCTGGCAAAGTTTCTGTAGCTTAAATTTGTCAGTGCAAGCATTTCATAGGGAGCTTTCGTTTACGTTCATTTCTGCCTAGCGAAACTTTGTTAGTACACGTGCACTTAGGTCAATTTGAATAGGGCGGGTACATGTAGATCATATATACAGTATATTTTTTTTATTAATGATGTTGGTGAAATTGCTTGAAGTGGCCACTTATTACTAAAAATGTTCAAGAAAGCAAAATAAAGACAAAGGAGATCATCTAATGCAAAAAATTTTAACAGTCACAACTTTTCAATAAAATCCCACCTTAAAATATGAAAAAACGCCAGTGTTTTATTTATTTTTTTTAATTTTTCTAACTTTTTGACATACAGGATATGATGTCACTGACATAAGATTGAGGAGGATGTAGCTTCATCTTATTTGACAGGTCTAAGCTACCGATGTAGACTCTGGGAAAGGGGTAACACAATGGAAAATTTGCACTTTAATGAATTTGCAGTGTAACGTTCATTCGCCTGAGCGAAACTGCAATAGCGACGGTTTCTATGATAGCGAATTTTCTTGTATACCTATAAGTAAATTGGCAATGTCCCTGTGGATTGGATTTCTGGCGAATTTTCCCTAGCGACGGCCACTTTGTCATTTAGTAAATCTGCCCCTTAGAGTTGCAGCCTCCCCCTGATGACAAAGTTGTGTCTAGCATTTTCAGAGTGAGGGCTGTATCAAAAACGATTCACTGAACGCTAGTCTGGTGCATCAACTACTTGAACCTGCAGTTAGAACCCTGAAAGTGCAGTTGCACACCATTCTTCAGAAGAAACAGCATGAACACATTGGCAACAATAGGGAAGTGCAGGAGCATGTTTAAATGCAATATGCAGGCTCCATTGCATCTGCACTGGCAGGTTTGTCCGTAAATAATATCTAGGGGCCGATTCACGAATTTCGGGTGAAGGATTAGAATAAAAAAAAATTTGAATTTCGAAGTATTTTTTGGGTACTTCGACCATCGAATTGGTTAAATTCGATCGAATTCGAACGATTCGAAGTAAAAATCGTTCGACTATTCGACCATTTGATAGTCGAAGTACTGTCCCTTTAAAAAAACTTCGACCCCCTACTTCGGCAGCTAAAAGCTAACGAAGTCAATGTTAGCCTATGGGGAAGGTCCCCATAGGCTTGCCTGTGATTTTTTGATCGAAGGATTTTCGTTCGATCGTTGAATTAAAATCCTTCGAATCGTTCGATTCGAAGGATTTAATCATTCGATCGAACGAAAAATCCTTCGATCGATCGCAGGATTTGCGCAAAATCATTCGACTTCGATATTCTAAGTCGTACGATTTTAATTCCCAGTCGAATATCGAGGGTTAATTAACCCTCGATATTCGACCCTTCGTGAATCGCCCCCCTAATGTCTGTTAAATTTGCAGGTTAAGGAATTACCAGTTTTATAATTACTGGGGTGCAGGGGGTGATTATACCGCACCCACTTGGGACCCACCTGAGCCACTATGAAGCACTATTATTAGCTGGATGTAAAGAGATTTTTCCCCGTCGGGCAAGGAACGTAATTATGTCACTGGGGATCACTAAATATAAATAACTAAGATATTATTAGGGATTGTTTCAGAAGAGTCTTTTGCAATTAGAAGAATGAAAGACTCAATTATGAACACAAGAGCAAGTGCAAAGCACTCATTGCATACACATACTGTACATACTATTAAAGGTTTTGTGCCCATACATGTTCCTATCAAATGTGTGTAGCGCCATGGTCCAGGTTTACCCTGCTTTGATAATTTGCACATGGAGAAGAATTAGCCCCCCTGGAAGTAACACCTGCCTTAAAGAAGAAACACATCGCTTCCATGGGTTTGTTAATTGTAGAGATGGCGCGAACTGTTCGCCGGCGAACTTGTTCGCGCGAACATCGGGTGTTCGCGCTCGCCGGAAGTTCGCGAACGTCGCGCGACGTTCGCCATTGTTGGCGCTTTTTTTTGCCCTCTCACCCCAGACCAGCAGGTACATGGCAGCCAATCAGGAAGCTCTCCCCTGGACCACTCCCCTTCCCTATAAAAACCGAAGCCCTGCAGCGTTTTTTCACTCTGCCTGTGTGTGCTGAAGAGATAGTGTAGGGAGAGAGCTGCTGCCTGTTAGTGATTTCAGGGACAGTTTAAAGTTTGCTGGCTAGTAATCGTTTTGATACTGCTCTGTTATTGGAGGGACAGAAGTCTGCAGGGGTTTGAGGGACATTTAAGCTTAGGTAGCTTTGCTGGCTAGTAATCTACCTTCTACTGCAGTGCTCTGTATGTAGCTGCAGTGGGCAGCTGTCCTGCTTCTGATCTCATCTGCTGACTGCTGCAATAACAGTAGTCCTTGTAAGGACTGCTTTTATTTATTTTTTTGTTGTTTTACTACTACTACTACTACTACTATAAGAGCCCAGTGCTATTAGTCTAGCAGTGTTGGGGAGTGGGACTGGTGTGCTAATCTGCTGCTCCTAGTAGTTCAGCAGCACCAACTTTAATTTTTTTTTTTTTAATATTCATTTTTTTTTTATTTTACTTTTTTTTATTTTACTACCGCTGTAGTAGTGTATAAGTTGACCTTTTAGGCATTATTTGCCCTGTAGGCATTTTTTGCCCAGTGTGTTATTCAACCAACTGCCATCTAGCTGTGTGACCTTGTTCACATTCTGTCTAAATATCCATAATATTACCGTCTCCAGAAAAAACACCGGAGTGACTTTTTTCAAGCAGCCATAATATATTTTACGTAATCCGTATCCATCGCTGTAGTAGTGTATAAGTTGACCTTTTAGGCATTATTTGCCCTGTAGGCATTTTTTGCCCAGTGTGTTATTCAACCAACTGCCATCTAGCTGTGTGACCTTGTTCACATTCTGTCTAAATATCCATAATATTACCGTCTCCAGAAAAAACACCGGAGTGACTTTTTTCAAGCAGCCATAATATATTTTACGTAATCCGTATCCATCGCTGTAGTAGTGTATAAGTTGACCTTTTAGGCATTATTTGCCCTGTAGGCATTTTTTGCCCAGTGTGTTATTCAACCAACTGCCATCTAGCTGTGTGACCTTGTTCACATTCTGTCTAAATATCCATAATATTACCGTCTCCAGAAAAAACACCGGAGTGACTTTTTTCAAGCAGCCATAATATATTTTACGTAATCCGTATCCATCGCTGTAGTAGTGTATAAGTTGACCTTTTAGGCATTATTTGCCCTGTAGGCATTTTTTGCCCAGTGTGTTATTCAACCAACTGCCATCTAGCTGTGTGACCTTGTTCACATTCTGTCTAAATATCCATAATATTACCGTCTCCAGAAAAAACACCGGAGTGACTTTTTTCAAGCAGCCATAATAAATTTTACGAGATCCGTATCCACCGCTGTAGTAGTGTATACGTTGATCTTGTGGGCAGTATTTGCACAGTGTTTTCTTCAAACCGCCATCTAGCTGTGTGAGCTTGTTCACATTTTGTCTAAATATTGATAATATTATCGTCTCTAGAAAAACCACTTGAGTTACTTTTTTTCAAGCAGCATTCATATATTTTACGTAATCCGTATCCACCGCTGTAGTAGTGTATACGTTGATCTTGTAGGCATTATTTGCACACTGTTTTCTTCAAACTGCCATCTAGCTGTGTGTATTATCGTTTCCAGAAAAACCAACTGAGTTTTTGTTGTTGTTGTTTTTTTAAAAATAATGCCAGGCAAAGGCAGGCCGCCACGCAGAGGCCGTGCTAGGGGCCGTGCTGCTATGCAATCCTGTGGCCCTAGCAAATTGCCCAGTTTTAAAAAGCCAATGACCCTGAACTCCCAAAATGCTGAAGAGGTAGTTGACTGGCTTACACAGCACACCCCATCCTCTACCGTTTCTAACTTTACCACAACATCCTCCTCATCCTCCACTGCTATGGCCACCCCACGTAACACTTCCTCCACCACCGGTGCCCCTTCTTCACTGGAGTCAGAGGAGTTATTTTCCCATGAGTTTCTTGAACTGAGTAATGCGCAACCATTATTGCCAGAAGAAGATGAAGGAGATGAGGACGTTACACCAGATTTAATTCTGGCAGAGAACACGACAGAGATGGACATAATGAGTGATGAGGAGGAGGTCCCCGCTGCTGCTTCCTTCTGTGATGTGTCAGAAGAAATTGATGCATCTGAGGAGAATGATGATGAGGAGATTGATGTTTTGTGGGTGCCTAGTAGAAGAGAGCAAGAGGAGGGTAGTTCAGATGGAGAGACGGAGAGTCAGAGAGGCAGTAGGAGAATAAGACTTAGAAGAAGCAGGGAGGACAGCCCGCAGGGATCAGTAGGGCAACAACATGTATCGGCACCTGTGTTCAGCCGGCCAACGCACCCGCCATTGCCGCCAATGCCGCCAACTTCTACTGTTACCGCCAGATCGCACACTTCCAAAAAGTCAGCAGTGTGGGATTTTTTTAATGTGTGTGCCTCTGACAAAAGCATTGTAATTTGCAATGAGTGCAGTCAGAAACTGAGCCTTGGTAAGCCCAACAGCCACATAGGTACAACTTCTATGCGAAGGCACATGAGCGGCAAGCACAAAGCACTTTGGGAGCAACACCTCAAAGGCAACAGGCAAACTAAAAGCCACACTCCTTCTGGTCCAGCATCTTACTGCTCTACCTCTGCTCTCCTTGACCCGTCTGAACCACCCTCCACTCCACTCCGCCTTCCACCTTGACCACCTGTTCCCATTCCCAGTCATCTGCCACCAGCCAAGTTTCTGTGAAGGCCATGTTTGAGCGTAAGAAGCCAATGTCTGACTGTCACCCCCTTGCCCGGCGTCTGACAGCTGGCTTGTCTGCACTCTTAGCCCGCCAGCTTTTACCATACCAGCTGGTGGACTCTGAGGCCTTCCGCAAATTTGTAGCAATTGGGACACCGCAGTGGAAGGTACCCAGCCGCAATTTTTTTTCTAAAAAGGGAATACCACACCTGTACCAACATGTGCAGAGCCAAGTTACCGCATCTCTGTCACTTAGTGTTGGGCCAAAGGTCCATATGACTACTGACGCATGGTCCTCCAAGCATGGTCAGGGCAGGTATGTCACCTACACTGCCCACTGGGTGAACTTGGTAATGGCTGGGAAGCAGGGAATGGGTAGCTCAACAACAACAGTGGAGTTGGTGTCACCGCCACGGATTGCACGCGGTTCTGCCACCACCTCTACTCCTCCATCGCTCTCTACCTCGTCTTCTTCCTCTTCTTCTTCTTACTCTGCTGCTGGGTCCTCCTTCTCCTCCTCCACACCTGTGCACCCCCAGCTCCCCCTAGGCTATTCGACGTGCCAGGTATGCCGTTGTCACGCTGTCTTGGGGATGACGTGCCTGGAAAGCAAAAACCATACCGGATCTGTACTCCTGTCATCTCTGCAGTCACAGGCCGATCGGTGGCTGACCCCACACCAACTGCAGATCGGAAAAGTGGTGTGTGACAATGGAAGCAATCTGTTGGCAGCGTTGAGACTGGGCAATTTAACACATGTGCCCTGCATGGCACATGTGTTAAATTTAATAGTCCAACGTTTTGTCTCCAAGTACCAAGGATTCCAGGACGTTCTCACCCAGTCCAGAAAGGTGTCGGCCCATTTCAGACGTTCCTACACAGCCATGGCACGCCTTGCTGACATTCAGCAGCGCTACAACATGCCAGTCAGGCGTTTGATTTCTGACAGCCAGACTCGCTGGAATTCAACGCTCCTTATGTTGGAACGTCTGCTGCAACAACAAAGGGCCGTCAACGAGTACCTTTTTGAACTGGGTGGTAGGACTGGATCTGCAGAGCTGGGGATTTTTTTCCCCCGTTACTGGGTGCTTATGCGCGATGCCTGCAGGCTCATGCGACCTTTTGAAGAGGTGACAAATATGGTCAGTCGCACCGAAGGCACCATCAGCGACCTAATACCCTTCGCTTTCTTCCTGGAGCGTGCCGTGCGACGAGTGACAGATGAGGCTGTAGACCAGCGTGACGAGGAGCTGGAAGCGCACGATTTCTGGTCGGAATCACCAGAACGAACCCAGGCACCTGCTGCAACGCAGGGATAGGTGCCAGAAGTGGAGTCAGAGGAGGAAGGTGGCTTTGTGGAGGAGGAGGAGGAGGACCAACAGGAGCAGGCTTCCCAGGGGGCTAGTGGTGACCTTTTGGGGACCCCTGGTCTTGTACGTGGCTGGGGGGAGGAGACCGTGGATGATGCAGTCCTTGATAATGAGGAAGCGGAGATGGATAGCTCTGCATCCAACCTTGTGAGAATGGGGTCTTTCATGCTGTCATGCCTGTTGAAGGACCCCCGTATCAAGAGGCTTAAGGAGAAGGACCTGTACTGGGTCGCAACGCTACTAGACCCTCGGTACAAGCATAAAGTGTCAGAAATGTTACCAACATACCACAAGTCCGAAAAGATGCGGCATTTCCAAACCAGCCTGCAAAACATGTTGTACAATGCTTTTAAGGGTGATGTCACTTCAGGAACTCATCAACATTCCAGGGGCAGAGGTGCCAGTAATCCTGCCACGAGCACACCTGCAAGGACAAAGCCCTTTGGCCAGTCTGTAACGTCAGACATGCAAATGTTTTTCTGTCCAAGGCAGCGCCACAACCCTTCTGGATCCACCCTCAAAGAACGCCTCGACCGGCAGGTAGCGGACTACCTGGCATTAACTGCAGATATCGACACTCTGAGGAGCGATGAACCCCTGGACTACTGGGTGCGCAGGCTTGATCTGTGGCCAGAGCTGTCACAATTTGCCATGAACCTCTTGTCTTGCCCAGCCTCAAGTGTGCTCTCAGAAAGGACCTTCAGTGCAGCAGGAGGGATTGTAACTGAGAAGAGAACTCGCCTAGGTCACAAAAGTGTCGATTACCTGACCTTTATTAAAATGAATGAGGGGTGGATCTCGGAGGGTTACTGCACGCCGGAAGACTTGTTCTGACTTCTATGCAGCTGTCCTTCTCTTCAAGCCTCATGACTCCACACACAGCTGTCCTTTAGCGTCCTCCTCCCTCCGCCACCGTTACAAACTAGGGTGCAAACCCTACTGGTTTAATTTTTTCTGGCCTCTGTGCTTCAGTGGCTGCAACCAAAAAAACTGGGCAAACAATGTCTACAAGGTCAACGTATGGCAAAAAATGACTATTTTCAGCATTTATATGGCATATTTTTTCTGGCAACTGTGCTTCAGTGGCTGCGTCCAAAAAAATGCATATTTTCTGCATTTATATGGCATAATTTTTCTGGCCTCTGTGCTTCAGTGGCTGCGTCCAAAAAAATGCATATTTTCTGCATTTATATGGCATAATTTTTCTGGCCTCTGTGCTTCAGTGGCTGCAACCAAAAAAATTTATATTTTCAGCATTTATATGGCATATTTTTTCTGGCAACTGTGCTTCAGTGGCTGCAACCAAAAAAACTGGGCAAACAATGTCTACAAGGTCAACGTATGGCGAAAAATGACTATTTTCAGCATTTATATGGCATATTTTTTCTGGCAACTGTGCTTCAGTGGCTGCGTCCAAAAAAATGCATATTTTCTGCATTTATATGGCATAATTTTTCTGGCCTCTGTGCTTCAGTGGCTGCAACCAAAAAAATGCATATTTTCTGCATTTATATGGCATAATTTTTCTGGCCTCTGTGCTTCAGTGGCTGCAACCAAAAAAATTTATATTTTCAGCATTTATATGGCATAATTTTTCTGGCCTCTGTGCTTCAGTGGCTGCAACCAAAAAAACTGGGCAAACAATGTCTACAAGGTCAACGTATGGCGAAAAATGACTATTTTCAGCATTTATATGGCATATTTTTTCTGGCAACTGTGCTTCAGTGGCTGCGTCCAAAAAAACTGGGCAAACAATGCCTACAAGGTCAACGTATGGCAGTTGTTTAAAGAGAACAGTAGATTACTAGCCAGCAAAGCTACCTAAGCTAAAATGTCCCTCAAATCCCTGCAGACTTCTGTCCCTCCAATACAGAGCAGTATCAAGCAGATTACTAGCCAGCAAACTTACTATCATCTGTCCCTGAAATCACTAACAGCTCTCCCCCTACACTATCTCTTCCAAGCACACACAGGCAGATTTTTCAGATACATTTTTGCCCTTGATCCCCCTCTGGCATGCCACTGTCCAGGTTGTTGCACCCTTTAAACAACTTTAAAATCATTTTTCTGGCCAGAAATGTCTTTTTTAGATGTTAAAGTTCGCCTTCCCATTGAAGTCTATGGGGTTCGCGAACCGTTCGCGAACCGCTCGCATTTTTGCGCAAGTTCGCGAATATGTTCGCGAACTTTTTTTCCGACGTTCGCTACATCCCTAGTTAATTGGGACAAACGTTATATTCTGCTGTATTTTACCATTATAGTATAATAAATCAGTATCATGTGAAATTATATACTGTACATGCTGTTTTAGCCAATACATCTTTCCACTGGCTAAACAGACACTGTACAAGATGGCCGCATATGTGGATGACTAATTTGCACTGACCCACTTTTTTATCTCTGTAGGCTAAATGACCAAGATTCCATCAGAGGCTATGTTAAATTTGCCTGCCAATCTGCCAGTGTTGTTCATGGTAAAATAAAGTGGCTAAACAAAAAACTTACACAGTCACAAAAGTCACAAAAAACTTACACAGGAGTTGCCACCAAGGAGCATATCCAGGCATCCAGTGAACTAGCCACTAATAGCCATAAAAAAAGATAGACATACTGAGAAATGCTAATAAAGGCAGAGTGGTTTATACCATGACTACTAACATATAAACACTCCATCACAGGTATGTAAAAGTGACAAATACTATGTCCCCCCCTCAAACTCTTCTACTTTTGACAGCAGTACACCATGGGGGTTATTTACTAAAATCCGATTTTAACATTTTTAAAGCTCAACCAAACTCCCATCCACGATTGTACCTTATTTATCATTAAAATCATTTTAAAAAATGGTTCAGGAAAAAACTCGATAGAATCGAACAAAAACTGAAATCATACAATTTTTCTGGGTTATCAGGCAAAAAACCCAGTGCAAACTACAATATGTTCAAATGAGGATAGGGACATTTGCCATTAAGTTATACATGACCTCAACAGCCTTTTGCAGCATCAGGGTATAATAAATCTAAAAAAAATATATATTTTTTTTCCACCAAAAAATCTAGTTTTTGCCCCAAAAAGGCAGACTGTAAAAATCAAGTAATAGTAAATAACCCCCTTATGTTTGAACAGAAGCAAATCCAGTTTCTTATGAGAAATTATCTGTATAAACTGTTGGACTTGAATCTTAATCAAACATGTATGAATATAAATGATTTCTTAAACCGCTTTATTATATGACTCTTACTGAAGCATCATGGGAGTCGTGTGCTGTTTGACTACTGTAATTTGTCACAATTTCCCAGGTTTTTTTTTCCTGGGGGAACGAAGTAGCTAAATGCAAAACTTAAAGCAGATTTAAAAAAAATAAATGAGTGAAAAGGGTTGCCAGTCTCTTCACTATTAATCCGGTTAAATATTCACAAAAGCAGATTTGCACATTAATAAGCCCATTGCATAACATTGACATAACTGACCTTTTCGGATTGGGGCATTTGGGAAATCCAGTATAGTGCATTATGTAGTATTTCTTTTACATGACTACTAGGCTTACAAAGAATACAATTCTTTTCACTGGAATGTGTTTTCATTGACAGTGTATTCAGATGCTAATTCCCCTTTCGTTTCTAAATACAGGAGGGTAACTGCTGCAAATAATATGACTGTTGAATCACAGCTGCATAGCTCAAAGAGATGAGGCGTTAAGCTGTGCCTGAATCGAGATTACGTTAGTGTGATGAGCAAGGGCCTCATATGCTGGGCACATTATTAAATGCAAACAAAAAAATGTGACTGACATCTTACATTTCTATCACAATGTACTGAGCACTGCAATTTATTACATTTTAATTACTTTTCCCTTAGATTACTGCTAGAAGTAGGGCAGATTATAATGTACCCGCCTCTGATAAAATGTGCCATAGGCTGGTTTGTGGCTCTGATTGATTCTGATGTTAACCCAATAGAAATCATGCTAGCAGGCAAGTCCTATAACATCATTTTCAATATCAAGGGGTGCTTAGTAATGATACAGTAAGTATCCAGGGGCATTCTCTAATCTGTCTGCATGGGTGACAGCGGACAGCACCTCCAGCATTTCCTAGGTAGTGTCCCAACATGGCTTTACACAAAGGAGCCTGAAGGGCAATTTTATTATCTTCTCATACTGTTGAAACACCAAGACCAGGCCCAAAAACAGGAATATTTCCTTTTATAACACTAGGGTTGCCACCTTTTAAAAAAAAAATTACCGGCCATGGTGGGGGGCGGAAAAGAAAGGGGCGGGGTGTGATGCAAAAAGGGGCGGGGCCGATGAGAGGCACCGCAAAAGGGGCAGATCCACGGGGAGTAGCGTCACAAAAGGGGCAGAGCCATGGGAGTAGCGTCACAAAAGGGGCAGAGCCATGGGAGTAGCGTCACAAAAGGGGCGGGGCCACCGCCCGAAGCCGACGAAAATGTACGTTTTCATCGGCGGGCAGGGAATTTTGCAAATGGTATTACAAATTATTGGTAGCTACATTGCCTGTAAATTCGTAATACCGGCCCCAGCCCTGGCAGGTGTTTTACTGGCTAGGCCGGTAAAATACCGGTCGGGTGGCAACCCTATCCAACACTAACTTTTGACTTTTGACAAACAGCCTTAATGATGGGGTTTGATTCTCAATGTTAGCTGGCAGTTTCAGATGTACATACTCACATGTAGGAGCAGATTTATTAAGGTTAGAATTGGAAATTTGAATTCAAGTTGGATTTTTTTTCAAAGCTCACAAATTCGATTTGGCAATAATCCAAACTCGAATTAGAATTCAAGATTTATCATACCTGGACCCTCAAATTCAACTATTTGCCATGTAAAACCTGCCCGAGATTTTGTAGCAGTCATTTGCAGAGGTCCAGTGACTCATTTGAAGATGTGCATAGCCTTTCTGTCATTCGCGTTTTCTTCGGAGAAAAAACTCAATTCAAGTTTAGTCGAATTCCATTCGAATTAGATTTGAGTTTCTGGGTCAGTAATATTTGTTCGAGTTTTAGATATTCTAGTTTTTTCTTAAATAAGATACTTTCGAGTTCATTTGAATTTAAAAAACTCTAATATTTCGACCTTTGATAAAACTGACCCATGGGGCAGATTTATCAAGGGTCGAAGTGAAGATTCAAATTAAAAAAATGTTGAATTAGATTTGAATTCGAAAAAAATTTAAAATTCAAATATAGAAATTTATCATGTACTGTCTCTTTAAAAATTCGACTTCGACCAATCACCATCTAAAACCTGCCTATGGGGGACCTCGTAGAACCTATTTGGAATCAACTGGTGGACTTTGAAAAATCAAAGTTTTTTTTAAAAAAAAACTTTAAATCACATTTGATCGAATATGATGTTATTTTGATTCATATGATTCAGATTCAAAAACCTTATTATATTAAGGTTACAGATACAGTATATGAAAACATAGTAGTAACTGTTACTTTACTATAGTTACTGGGATATCCAACATAGTAAATAAGTATTCACTGTCAAATGTAACTCCCTCACTTAAAATGGACTTGATTCACGGACGCTTTCTGGATACGTTTAAAAAGAATTTTAAACGTATCCAGAAAGCGTCCCTGAATCAAGTCCATTTTAAGTGAGGGAGTTAAAGAAATCCAATGCCAGGATGTGGGACTGGAGGTCACGTGAGTAGCCTGGACGAATGGGGAGCTCCACACTCGCAGTGAGAAAATTTGGAGTTACTGTCAAATGTAACCCTATTTAGCTATCATACTGGACTCCAACTTCAGTTGCTTTGTGCCCATCTTGGTGGCCAGTCCCAGGATAAGGGAAAAAGGAATAGGATGACAAATACAAACAAATAAACCAGTGGCCAATCAATTTTGTAGCCCAATTCACAACATCCAGGACATTTAAAAGGGACTTTTAAAAATTTGTGTATTCAAAGCTTAAATGAGTTTGAAAAAAATACCTTTGCTTCTAGACCTTTGATTTATTTCCCATTGTGAAATATGAAGTAAACTTTGGCATTATTTCATAGTACCCTGTAAAAAAAAGATAATCTCTTTTGCTATAATTAAACACCAGACATCTAGGCTTTTCACACCCATTTTCTAACAAACTATCCCATGTTACCTCCTTTGATCACATTCCTTTCAGATGATTCCCATTTGCAATTTATTACCACTTGTTACATTCCATGCTGCATTGGATAAACAATATGTCTGCACCTTGTGTGTATAGTTACCAGTTTTCTAAACCTACTTTAGGACCACAGTATACCATAATATTGTAACATACATGTTTATTTCTTAGTTACTCAGTAAGGACACTTATGGTATTTTAAACACTGCATGGCAATAAAAGAGCATCATCTCATTTCCCAATTTGTAGGGTAAGTAAAGTTATCCAGACAAGATTGTCACCCCTTCTAGCACAGACATTCCAATAATCATTTATTAAGAATCAATTTTCAGCATAATATTGATCAATGTTATTTTCTCTGAGAAGATTGTAACTATAAAAATGCATTGATGTGCCAATGTTTGAAGGGTTCTGTGGACAAGAAAAAAGATGTAGGGTCAGTATGGTACCAGCTCCAAGTCCTTACCAATCTATCAGCTTCTTATAACACCAATTAACACCATCCATCTTTTTAAAACTATCTGCTAGAATTTAAAGCACTTTTAGCAAGTCCTTAAAGGAGTAGATTAAATCAGGTAGATAATGATAGTAGTATCACCAATACAAGAGACGCTCCAGTTTCTAAAGCTGATACAGTTATTAATATTACTGATAAGGCAGCCAATTCCAAAATGCTTGTTCTTCCATTGTACAGTTGGAGCAATCATCTTAGTTATGATGTAGCAAATGTCTTCACCATACTGAATATGTGCATAGCAGCAAAATACAACCCACAGAAAACAGCATCAAATTTCTCAACTATGCATTTTTTGCAACCTAGTCCACATTTATGGTTTATGTTAGTGCTTGCACTATAGGAATTGTTTTTGATATACTATTTTAGATACAGATACTGTATATAGCGACAGTATACAGGTATGTAACCTGTTATCCAGAATGCTTGGGATCTGGGGGTTTTCCATATAAGGGATCTTTTAGTCATTTGGACCAACATACCTTAAGTCTGCTAAACTGGATAATGGATCCCATACTTGTAGAAACATTCACCAGTGGAGAAATAAGTACTGTAAATCATTTTGTAACAAACACAGTAAACTGCTACAATGCATCCTGCTCCCTATCTCCTAATTATATTTCCCTTGCCTGTTTGAGTGAAACACGAGTCCATTTATGTGTTTCCCACTCAGCTGTTTATCATGTGCACATATGGAAGTTCCAATGAGCTTGAGCTGGTTAGCATTACTCTACAACTTTATTTGAAAGGTATTTTATTTCATTAGTTATTTACTGTTTTCATTCTTTAACTGCAAAAGATGAAGTAATGTAAAGATGGGGTGGCGGGCCCAGGTGCAGACCGTGCAGCCGGGCCTATCCACCCCCCTCCAGGAGCAGTTTTTTTAAGCATGTGCAAACTACCGATGGGCCCGCAGGGGGTTCAGACCCTGGTACAATTGCACCCCCTGCTCCCCTGGTACTTCATCCAATGAACACAGTAAAACAATAGTTGCCAGTTTCCTGAATTGTAATAACTTTTCACACTTCCACTAGTTCATAAAGGTTTTGTACTAAATAAGACTATGTACTGCAACTTAAGATCATGTAAGAGCTTAAAGGAGAACTACACCCTAAAAATGAATATGGCTAAAAATGCCATATTTTATATACTGAACTTATTGCACCAGCCTAAAGTTTCAGCTTGTTAATAGCAGCAATGATCCATGCTTTTAAACTCATCACAGGAGGTCACCATCTTGGAAAGTGTCTGCGACACTCACATGCTCAGTTGCTCTGAGCAGCTGTTGAGAAGCTAAGCTTAGGGGTCGTCGCAAATTATCAAGCAGAAGATGAGATAGGCCTGTAATATAAACTGATGCTACAGGGCTGATTATAAAATTCTGATACTAGTTGCACTGGTTTTTGTGCTGCCATGTAGTAATTATCGGTATTACTTACTAATCAGCCTTATATTGTGTCATTTATATTCTATGTGTAATGTATATTATAAGTGGGTAACTAAGCTCAGTAAGTGACAGTAGCACAGAGCATGTTCAGCGAATCAGTAGAAAAGAAGACAGGGAGCTACTGGTGCATCTTTGGAGATACAAATCTTCACTGCTAAAGGGCTGTGGTTGCCTTGGGTTGGTACAAAAGCCCAAAACAGAATGTACAACATTTCTAGCCTACTTCTTAAGTTAAGCTTTATTTCTTCTTTAATGTGTCTTGGTAAATGTGCTTTTCTCATAACATATGAGTGGACACTTAATTATGTCTCACCACAAATAAGAATTAAAATTTTCGCTTGATCATATTAGCAACCACAAATAACTTTAGAGACCACTAAGTGTGCAGTTCTTATTATTCTAGCCAATGAATTCCTTCTAATGTTTAAGCTGTGATTACAGTTCTTTATTGCTTTATAGTAATCATAGGGTTATAGTTAGCAAAGGATATAAACTGAGCTTACACTGAAGGTGGGGAGTTGTCCTTTGGTTAACTGTGGTGAACTCTATTCTCACTAAATGATAAATATGTACCTTGGTCTGGCCTATTAGGTTCTCTTCCCTCTATAATCCTAGAACAACTGGAGGCTGGTCATTTAATATATTCAGGGCAAAACAAAGTGGACAGGCGGAATCCATGTTTTTTTTACTTTGCACCCATCGCACAGAAAAATTGTAGCGATTATTTGTACTCCAAATCACCCGGCACAAAATATACTGTATGTCTGCTTCCAACACAAAAAAGTGAAAAGAGAGTTCACTACAGTTATCTATAACTTTATAGTCATTTTAGGGGTATATTTATCAAAGGATAAAAACATAGCATGCACTAAATTTCTGGAGTTGGCCTAAGGTCATCTGTGGTAAACCTTTTTTTTTTACTAATTGATAAAAATGCACATGGATCTGGCTTATCAGGTTCTCCTTCCCCACATGCCGAAAAAAGCAATTGAGCAGTGCAGTCAACTTGAGGGTCTTCAGCTGTCTGTGGATGCTTGGAGTTAAATGTTGTCCAGATATTGTGTTCATCAATTATATTAATTTTATGCCCTTAAAAACTACAGAAGACTTTTCATGCCTTAATGAATTGCAGGTCCAAATCACAGAACCAACTATTGCGACTGGGTCCCTGAGACATAACGGAGAACATGACTAGAAAAATAAATGAAAAGAAATTAATGCATGGTGAACTTAATATGAAATGGCTAACTAAGATATATTACTATTACATTACCATTGACACTTGCAAGTCTATGAGGGCAAGAGAAGATTTTTTTTCTGGACATCATTATTTACATTACTGCCAAAAACCGATACATTCCTCAGTTATTTTTAGCCAAGTGCAATGTTATGATCATATATGTCCTGACACCACTGCCAGGAATCAACAGCTCAATAAAAACAAAAGAATTAATAAATTACTTGGAAGAATAACATCGGCTATGTGGACAAGAAGATGAATAATCCAATCAAAATACCCAGAATCCAGCTTCTGAAAAGGCACTTGGAAATCTACATGACTTTTTCAGTTCCACACAACTGTAGGCAAACACTCCAAACATCATAAAATAGCACTGTGGATTTTAAATAGCTGGACAGATAAGAAAATTCAAGCAGAAAATTAAAGGAAACCTCAACAATACACGCTTATTTTACAGCTTATACAAAACAAACAGGGATGTCTGAGAAAATAATTTATGACACAGTATAAGTCAAGAACTTTTCATCTTCACTGTTTATTTATTATGCAGGGAATCTGTGGACATTTGTCACATCAGCAGGCTCTGAGACACCTAACACCTCTTCACTAATTGACTTTTCTGGCTTTTTCCTTATAGAGAAGATAATAATCTCTACCCTTCTGATCAAAGGGCATCTTTCTAGTATTTAAATTTTACAAAATACCTATGTGTTCTGTCTCCTACCTCTCTAGCTATCTATCATACCTTCCTTGTGTTGTTCATAAAAGCACAAATTGTATGTCAAGCACCTAGTGCATTTTAAGGCAATATAATTTCCCTGTACTCTAAGGTGATTACTGTTTATGTTTACATTATTGGGAAGCAAGGAAGGCATCCCGATTAGGGAGAAACTGAAAGGAGACATAAGCTAGCCATAGAGCAAAGATACTATTGTACGAAACAAAGATTCGTACAGTTTTCAGACCGTGTGTGTCTTGACATTTTTCTTGCCATGGCAATCATTTGTTTAGTCGATCGGACAGGTTAGAATGTTTCTGTCCGATAACAATAAAATCTCTACATGTTTTGCATATCTGAAGATATCCATGGGAGGTTGTCACTACTATGTGTGTTGGACATAACTTTAGTGTGATTGCTGTATGACCAGAGAATCGCGTGATTTCTTCTCTTTACTACTTTATATTATATGAATGGTTAGTTGCAGGTTGGAAGATTGGCACAGACGATCATTCATCCAACTTTAGGCTATAATCTACACGTCTATGGGCAGCTATAGAGCCCTCGATGTTTCTCATCAGCAACCCAAATAATTCCATCCAGAATGTGGCAACCTTGCAGCAGAATCTTAATAAACTGGCAATCTGGGCAGCAGTTGAGATTCAATTTTGATAAACGTATGGTTGTGCACCTGGAGTAGAAAAATTTGCAAGCCACGTATACCCTTAAAGGGACTGTGCTAGGCAAATTTATTGTGGATAATCAACTTGGCTGTAGTAAGCAATGCCAGTCAGCAGCTGAATGTGCAAACAAGTACAAGTACCCATATGGAGCCTAGCATTCACAATATTTAGAAATTTAAAAGAAATTGCCAAAGAAAAAATAGTCTTGAGGACAACAAGATATTTTTCTATTTCATCATAAAGTCACTACTTCTTCACACCCTTCTATACTTGGGACAGAATATGTAGCAGGAAAAACAGTATTGCAACTAATAGTGAACTGTGCAAAAGAGTTTAAGGAGTTAAGATATGGAAAAACATTTTTTATGAATGTCAGTAAATCCTGTATATGCATCTAAATATAAATAACAGATACACTGTAGGCCATAGTTGCCTACGTAAATATGTTAACTATAGTAACATTTATTGTGTATTCTGCCAATAAAAGGGCATCTGTTCTTCATAAAAAACGGTGCATAAAAAAACATATTGTACTAATATCCTTTTTGATGAAATGTAGTCATGATTCTGATATTTATCTTTCAAATGGTGCTGATAACCCCTGATTTTTATGCCAATTATTTATCCATACACAGGCTGACAAGTGTATTTGGGCCCATCAGCCACCCATGTGAGCAAATATGTCCATGGCCATTTAGCATTGTTCAGTTCGAAGGAGCAGATCTGTTTTTCCTTCCAAAACAAAAATGACTCCTTTCTTATGTGCAGCCTCCAATGCCCCTTCCACCTGCTGTCAAGGAGCAGGTGAATTTTTCCTCTTGGACAGACCAACTGGGCAGGATGGAAGGATGGTCTGTCAGAACTGCTCCTGCTTGCCTTCCCAGGATGACATACATTTCCAGACAGTCAGCCAATTATTATCAAAATGTACATCTACATCAAATAAAGC
This sequence comes from Xenopus petersii, assembly GCA_038501925.1. Taxonomy (NCBI): domain Eukaryota; kingdom Metazoa; phylum Chordata; class Amphibia; order Anura; family Pipidae; genus Xenopus; species Xenopus petersii. The sequence continues at coordinate 62,720,412 of CM076682.1, forward strand.
TAGCCCAATGTGTGCAGTTTTTGATCAAACTAGCCTCCACCGGCCCATGTGTTTGCTAGGAGACAAGTTGAATTCAGATAGGAATCTACTTGAAGTGGTCAGATTATAATCAGGGAAATATGTAAATCCATTTAATTGATGACTTTTTGTTAGATTGTTAGATGTAATGTGCTATTCAGTACAGAAATTGTTGAATAACCCCCCTCAAAGTATAATATACACCCAGATAGTTTATTTGTAACATATGTGATTAAAGAAAGAACACTGAAAAAATTACTTTGTTGAACAAATGCAATAATTTGCAGCAGTAATTACATATTGCCAAAAGGTGCTCATTTGTGCTTTAAATCACAGTTTATTAATAGAATTATTAAAGACCGTATTTATTTTAAGTAGTTGACTTTAGTTATGAAATATTTTGAAGTAACTTTAAATTTTTGGTACTCTAATATCATTCTGAAATGTATACATATACATATTCCCTCTGTCCCAACCATCTTACCGGTGTAACCTCTGTATCAGAATATAAGCAATGTCCCAGTCTACCTCCCTGCTTCTTGTTATCAACTATGTGCTCCCTGTTTACAAAGATGAGTTCAGGGGCTATTGCATAGAATTATAAATTTTCTATGTTCTCACAGTGACATATCAGAGTATTAATCTACTCAAGATGTCAAAAACCCTGAGGGCTTTCAGATGGTTAACCATATAAAATGGGAGCCTTCAAGAGGCAAATGATATTGACCCCTGTTATCTGTCCACCTGTTTAGATCTTAGATAGTGTAGTCCTAAAAAGGCTTTGTTAGACAAAGTTTTATTTTTTTAAACTTGTCTTACAGCAAGAGTCAATTGGTAAAGAAAGTTTAAAGGGCAATAGCTAAAACAAAAGCTGCAGTCTGTTTTTTTCTGTATGGAACACATTAAGAAGAAATGTCCATACATACATAGCCTGTTGTTGAGCTTACAGCTATACAAATGATAAAATACTCAAAAGAGAACTGTATGTATTTAGTAAAACAAACTATGTTGCTTGTCTATAGTTTTTAACGCCAAAGCGGTTTTCTGTGATAAAACCTTAATTTGCAACATGGTATATAGTGTATGCTCCAAATTAACAGCAACTGTTCCACTAAGGAGCATTCTGTTTGACAAATTGTTAGATAACATGCTATGCATATCAGGCACATTCACCTTAAAGGAGATCTAAACCCTAAAAATGAACGTATTGTATCAGCCTCAGCTTCTCAATAGCAGAAATGATCCAGGACTTCAAATTTGTCACAGGGGGTCACCATCTTGGAAAGTGTCTGACACTCACATGCTCAGTGGGCTCTGAACAGCTGTTGAGAAGCTAAGCTTAGGAGTCATCACAAATTATCCAGCAGAAAATGAGGTTGGCCTGTAATATAAGATGATGCTACAAGGCTGATTATTAAATGCTGATGCCAGTTGCACTTGTCCAGATGCTGCCATGGAGTAATTATCTGTATTAATTTCTATTCAGCTTTGTTTATTGAGATTATATTCTATATATACAGCATATTGTGAGTTGGTCCCTAAGCTCAGTAACAGACAGCAGCAGAGAGCATGTGCAGTGAATCAGCAGAAAAGAAGATGGGGAGATATTGGGGGCTAAAGGACTGTGGTTGCCTTCTGGTACAGAAGCCCAAAACATAATGTACAACATTCCTAGCCTACTTCATTAGTTAAGCTTTAGTTCTCCTTTAACGTCTTCATGTTTGACTATTTTGGGAAGTTTTATTTGTTTATTTAATTATTTGTTGTTTTAACTTTGAAGATTACATTTCTGAAGTAATCAAAGATGAATCTTTTTATTTCTGCATGCATGCGCATAGCAAATATATACTTTCCAATGTATACCAGCATAATTATGTGTAAATACTTTTCCTTAAAAGTCTTTTCTTGTTCTATGGTTGTAGCATTGCCTAAATTATAATGGCGGTCAACAGGCCCTGGAGTTTACTTCTCCTTTGACATATTCCAAGGGTCCCTTATCTTTTCAAATAAATAAAAAATGCACTGTTTATAATTTATTTAATGGTATTTAAATAGCACCAGCACATTTGCATAACACATTGCCAAGATTATATACATCATTCACTACCCCAATGAAGGTCCCTATCACATTCACGAACAGTAGGGTCAGTTTAATCAGGAACCAATTAACAACCTGTATGTTTTTGGGGTTTTTTGTTTTTAGGGAGTGACCCTCCTTCCTCAATATGCATCTAAGCAATGAGATCTCTCCAAATGTTTGTGCAATTGTTTTTATAATAAATAAATAATTTCCTGTCATATTAGTCAGATTTTATAAATATATATGTGGGTGTGTGTGTGTGTGTTTAGCCTTAACTCTGGTATATCTGTATTTTATAAATACATGTTAATAACATCAGTGGTTAACAACGTCAGTGGTCGGTATGTTCTGCCTTCTCCTGCATTTTCCATTGCATACGGGATTTACTACTCTTACATTCATCTGTAGAAATAATCCATCCCAGGGAAACTGGAATGCAATATTTTATTTTATTACCATAACCGCAAATATTTAGAATCTGCAGTCCTGAGTCAGTGGCCTCTTGTTTGAAGGAGAAGGGACTGACACTTTAAAAGCACTAGGCACTCTGTTAAGGAGCACATCAAACAAGACTGGCCTTACATATTGAGACTGTCTGTGGGGCTCATTTACTAACGCATTTTGGAGACATATTTATAATACACAGCAATGCTTTACTTGCTTACCACACATTCTGATGGCTGCTCATCACACAACTACATTTTTTGGCAAACTACAGGTTTGTATGGCACCGACCTTTGGTGCATGAATCATGACATGTTATTAAAATGACCTTTTAGGAAAATTCCAACATACGCCAATTAATTTACATTTAAAATATGCACTTGGCAAAGTATTTGCAAAACAAGTTGCTATTGCCTTTTTAGCAAAAGCATGTCCCCCAATGCTGCAGCAACTTTGTTTTTCTTTGTTTATTTGTTTGTTTCTCTGTTTGATTTAATGTTGTAATGGTTTTATTACAAACTAGTGTTAAAGTTCAGTCTGTATGGTCACTATTTTATTGTATTAAATGCATGGTATTGACAAAAATAATTACAAACCCAGTCATTATAAGTGATGTACAGGCATTTAAGTGTAATCCAGAATGCTTGGAACCTGGGGTTTCCGGCTAACACCTTTCCATAATTTGGATCTTTGTACCTTAAGTCTACCAGAAAATCATGTAAACATTAAAGGGATACTGTCACGTGAAAACATCTAGATAATGGGCCCCATATCTATTAATATAAGTATTAGGTTTGTCAGCACATCATATAATGTAAAATCTCAAGAATGTTGTACAGCACAGCTGCCCGACTTTTCCATGTAGTTCTATTATTAATAAACAACATGCTTGCTGGCCAGACTGTACTAAAAGAATTAAGTCACACAAAGAAGTTGATGGAACTGGAGCCCAAACTATCCATATAAAGGTTCCAACATGGACAGAACTGCTGCAGTGGCTCTAAAATTGTGGGAATACCTGGACCTGCAACGAGGCACCAATATTTATAACTGTATATCGTGCTCGTGAATATTCAGAGTTAGATATGAGTTATTTTGTCTGCATCACAAAATTGTAACAATCAACGGTAAAGCTCAGCTGAATCATTAGCAATAGTCTGTCATTTAAAAAAATCTTTTACACATTTTAATTGTAAACATGGTTATGGCGCTGCAAGAATGTCACACGTGAGTGTAAACTTTTCTGCCTTCCATCAGGTTACAAAACTACTATATAATCTGATCATGATTGCAGATGACATCTCAACTCAAAAATAGTTTGCCTCTTGCAAAATGTATTCCAATCACACTTACTGCATTAACCAACGTATATTGTGTTATATAAGACATTCGAACATCAAAAAGCAAAGTTATTTGGCCTGAAAATTATGAAAAATTATATAGTATCGTATAGTAAGGTCTGTGCTTCCAGGATGATGTGTCATTCTCTGTGTCATTCTCCTTCTCAGCCAAAGCAGAAGTCCTTGCTTTATGGCTGTAGTGTATCTTAAAACAGGATATTATGAATTCTAACTCTAAAAACCCACTATTCCTTATTTTGAGGCTTTAAGGTAATGGTACATTGTTTTTGCGCTAATGCTAAAGGAAACTGAAGCATCAGAAAATAACTTTATATTGGTGTCAGTTTAAATTTAAAGGTCAAAGAAACCTCAAATTCTAAAACTAAAATAATCAATAGTCTAAACAAACAATAATCCACTAGAGCTACTTGTTAAATGCTGTATTTATTTTGCATTAAATCCTATAGTTTTACTGCAGCAATTCTGGGGAAATTTGCTTATTCTTTAAAGCTTGCAACTGCCATGTTTCTTCCATCAGCATCATCATACAGGTCAACATGTTCAATCTGTACGTGCATGCATAAATTCAGGGGCACTGTATATATTGTGCAATTGCACAGGTTTGTAGACAAAATGTGTACAATGATAAAATATGTCTAAATCCAGGAGTGCTATCAATGGGTGGATGTGACGTTAGCCAAGGTTTAGTAACTGCTGTAGTGCTACTGGAAGAATGGTGTATATTTGGACCAATTGTCATGCTAAGGGTTTCTGTGTCCTTTAAATAAGACATTTTGTTTGAAAAACAAGGATGTGTCAGTGAATTTTACTCTTAAAATGTAGAAGGAAGGCACTCAAAAAAGTAGTAGTTTTGGCTTGAATTATTGAAAAATTCTGCAAAGACCAGTCCATCTGTTCCACTGCCTGCTGCCTCCTTTCCCAAGCTGTGCAGGAGAGCCAGTGGCACTCAGCTCACTGCACTGTAGGATATGAACCAATCAGCAGCTATACTGACTTGATAGGGAACTGAAGCCTGTCTTTGCTTGTGTAACTACAGGGCTGTTATTGGCTATGAACGTCCTACTGTGCTTCTGGCAAGGACTGCTATGAGATGCCCATCCCTCATTTGTAAACACAGACAGGGACTATAGCAGATCTATATGAAATAAAGGGGACATTTTTAACGATAATATTAACTTTTAGCCCAAAGTGAAACTAACACCATGTATTATTCATTATTTTTTATAATATAAGGGGGGGTTCACTTATCCTATATGTCTCCTGTCAATCATCTGTTTAGTTAATCCCCTGTATCTACCGTGAATACAAAGTGGTTACTAATATTCCTTTTTTCTCAGGACATCATACTGATCACAAGCAGCAGCCTGCCCTTATTTTATTGCAGAGGTTATTTCATGGAGACATCAGTCCTACAAGAATAGTCAATAGATCTCTGTAGAGAAGACACAGGCATTCTATTGTTAGCATTAGTGCACTTCGGTAAGACATTTAGATCAGTGATTTAGCAGAATGGGTGAGATAACTATGTGAGGTAAAACAAATCATTCACCAGACTATCAACGAAATACAATGATGTTTATACCATCAGCAGTTGTAGGAAAATGCTTGATTGTATATTTTAAAGGGAATTCCACCCAAATGGGTTGTTTCTCTTTGCATAATCAAATGAAAATGTCATTTTATGTAACTTTTCAATACAGATTGCTGACATTTTTTCAGTGGTTTTAAAGTGGGTTTTAAGTATTGCTATTGATAGCAGTGTCTGACTAACTGTTTATATTCTCCGTACTTCTGGTTCTGACTCAACACAGTAGCCACCTGATTTACAGACCTTGAAGAGAACACTGTTTCAACGTTAAGAACCAAAGAACAGAAAAATCATAAATATTGCTTTCAATAGTAAATACATTTACAAACAATTTTCAAACCATTGAAAATGTTTAATCACTATATAATGGAAAGTAGTTTGGTTTTTTGAATTCCTTATATTCAGTTTTTGGGTGGTTATTCTTTGACCTGCAAATGAAATTCTGTGGTTTGCTCATATCTGAATCAGACTGTTATCAAATATAGTTGTAGTGTATTCAATTATTAAAGGGAACCAATCATAAACAGATTCATTGGGGCTACCTATGTGAACAAGGCTGATCTGAATGTTCAGTTGTTGGACAAACAGTTGGACCATATGGGAAGCCCATCCAAAGCATTTAATCCAATGTGACATTCCATCCAACACAATCTGGTATCAGAACAAGACCCAATCAATATCTATCATATCAGTTTGGTAAACAATTGCTGTGGTTGCTGAGTAAGTAGTGGGTGCCATTGTGCACTACACTGCACTCAAATCAGAATTATGCAGCATGGCCCTGGTTGAGTACGGCTAGTGGCATGTTAGATGGGAAGCACTTGAGATTTTTTATGAAAATGAGCATTTGAGAATTAAGGCTAAAAAGGGGGCATATTATTTTCTGTACAGTTTGCTGAAGTCATACAGTACTTGCATATATGTCACCCATGTGAATAATGGTACCACAAAAGCTATTCTGGTACGTTTATTAAATAATTACAGCTCCTTTGTTTATAAACTATGCTTAGTATCTGTGCCCATATAACAAATAATCAAATGAATGTCCCCCACTACAGTGCAACTATGTTTTTATCCTCTGTTTAGTAATTTTACCCCAGTTACCAAGGAAACTAAATGGCAAACTCAGTGTCACTTTGCCAGTAGGCAAAAGTACCCAATATATTCTCCATTTCATACATATACAAATTCACTGATTAAAATATACCAGCAGGAGAATTTAAGTCAACAATCGAGGTTATACCCAAAATGTGATAGTTATGAGTTGCTCTTATGCGTCACTGCAAGGAATAAATTAAAAAACAAACATACAGTATTTAATAAAACACAGCCTCTATAAACAGTTGTTAGCTAATTCCCTTACTCTTACTTACTGGCTGTTTTTGGCACAGTTTTGCATTATGTGATACAATTCTTAAATATAGAGAAACGAGTATTTGCCTGATATGAAACCTAATAGTGATATAATTTTGTGATATATTGATTTCAAAATTTCACCAAATAAACAAGGTTAGATTTCTGTACAAGAGGTATTCAAATGGAGAAAATGGATAAGAAAAACAGCAATAAGTATCTTTCAGGTGTCAATTTGCTAAAATGCATTGAAGTCTGTGGGCGTCAAATTTCTTTTGTCATGCAACAATTTTTTTCACCCATTGGAGTCTATGGGCATAATTTCTGTGGCGAAAAGCAGTGAAAAATTCTAATCCAATCTTGACCCCTCAGCTATTCATCATCATCATTTACTTTAAATAGTGCCGACAAGATACGCAGTGCTTTACTTGTTATAACAAACAGGGAATAAATGGAGGATAACAGACAAGGGTTTACAGAGTACAATAGAGTAGACTTATGATACAGCGCCAATGATTGATTAATTAAGGTACAATTAAGGCAGAGAGTTCCAGAGAAAAGCAGAAGCCCAAGAGAAGTCTTATAGATGAGAATGGGCAGAAGTGATGAGAGGAGAAGCAAGGCTAAGATCAGAAGCAGAACGAAGGTTGCGTGAAGGAGTGTATTTGGCAATCAGAGATGAAATATAGGGAGGGGCTTCTGAATGTTTTACTAATTTGAATTTGATTCTGGAGGAGATTGGGAGCCAGTGAAGGGACATGCATACGGAAGCAGCTGATGTTAAGTGGGAGATAGATGAATGAGTCTGGCAGCAGCATTTAGAACATATTGGAGTTGTGAAAGGTGACTTGTTGGAATACCTGTGAGGAGTAGGTTGCAGTAATCAAGGCGGGAGATGTTTTGTGGAATGAAAGGTAGTATTGTTTACTGTGAGTGAGCTATTGTTATATTTCTGTTTTTAGGAATGGTGGGAACTGCAGTTCAGTCTTATTCTTCAGATACAGAGTCATATGCCTAGGTGCCTTCAACTTTTTATTTGTGATTGACTGATCTAATCCTTTAACAATATCTACCAGAAAAGCCAACGAATAGCCCTCTGAGACATAAAAGGGATGGAAGCAGAGGAGAGAGCAAGGAACTGCCACAGGGCCTAACACCAGTAGAAGCAGGCTTGGATCAATCACAGCACACATATATTATTTAAAACTTCTAAATATTATTTTTTACAACCCTTCCCAGGTTGAAGAGGGTGACAAAGCAGACAATTGTACCCTGGAGACATATTAGTGCATGTGAGCAGAAGTCATAAATCTAACATGAATTAACCCTAGCAGTGCTATGGGGTGTGGTGGAGCTTACATTCTAATTTCCATTCTCACATTTACACACCACACAATATGATGTCAACTGAATCCTGAACTGAATGGGGTCCCTAATTTGCATATGTAAATTAAGGTAAGGATGGATTCAAAAGAACTGTGTGCGTATTGCACTAAAAAAAATCATGACCTCATTGTTCGTGTGACAAAATGTCATTTAATTTAAGAGTTTGGTTCAACCAAATGTAGAAAGTTGAAACTTGAAACCGACAGGAACTTAGGCAGTGCTTTTGTCTGCAATCACCATTTATTGGTGCTAAACAGTTTGATTTGAACCAGTCATTGGTTTGGCTGAAAAAATATGAAAAACATCAAATCCTAAACCAAATACTGTACTTGGTGCATCCCTAATTTTAATAATTATAAATTCAAAATTTGCATTTCTATTATGTGTGTTTGTTATATATAGATAACTCCATTATTAACCAACATGCACATACCTCCTACACAGAGATACACAGCATTACATAAAAAGCCTGAGGCAACTGCACCTGGAGTAATCTACAAATAGGCAGGATGCATTGCTGTAACCTGCCTTATACTGTAGCCTGCCTTCAGCTGATCAATTGGCTTAATCTTGTAAGAAACCAAAATTACAGACCATCAGCCCATGTTAGATCTCCATTAAGGCATGGTGGGCTACACAGAAGTAAGCAGGCAGGCATTTAAATCAAGCACAATGACATTCAAATCTTGACCTGCCAATGCCCTTTAGGCTTGGGGTCAGCGCATCTTATATAACTGCTCTTTTCCATAGGTAACAGTTAGTGGCAAAGGCTAACGCTGGGAAATAAAGTCTGAAATCTTCCACCTTTTCAGATATAAAACTCTGATCATGCTCAAAAACACACAATTGACAGAAATATAGTTTGGGCCAGCTGTAGGAAATAAGGAAACATTATTTCATTAGATACATTGAATTTTAGGACACTTTTTTGGATTTATGCTACGTTCAGCACCCAAGTTGTTGTGGAATTCCAACTCCCAGCAAGTCTCTAGCAGTATTTTTCAGGACATTTTAGTTTTGCCAGTTGTCGTTTTACAACTGCTGGAGTGTTATAGGTTTTTCTTTTTTTGAACTTATCTGTGTAGAAGACACATGATGATGGAGCTTCATGAACATGACGTCCCTACAGCTGTGTTTTATGTAAGTATATGTGGGCAAAGGCCTTCTCGAAATGATATAGTTATTTTTCCTGCTTTGTGTTTATAAATGATAACTTTGAATTATGTGCAATACTGCTTACATTCCAGCTGTACATATAAAAGGTGTTCTCTGTCTGACGATTGGCAAAAACTCAAGAGCCACAGCAGCCATACAGCAGAGCAAATGTAGAGACCAAAACCCGTACAGCAGGAGTGCCCATGCTTTACTAATGCAAGGTCAACTTTTAGTGCTGCCTCATTAAGGTCTACATCCATAAAAGCATTGTTAGCATTCTTTTCTGTGGAAAATATACTGATATAGGAGAAAATGTAAATAGAGAAAACAACTATAACAACTGTAAAATAAGAAACAACTATTTCTTAAGTAACCATAACATAATAAATATCTGAATGAAAAACATGAAATAGGAAGGTGATTTAGACAAGCTGTTTGTTGAGTGTCTTGAGATCTACTGATCACCAGCTAAAGGTCTACTGGTAAATCCCAATATACCTTTTGGGCACCTCTGCCCTACATTAATAGTCAGACAGCAATGAACTTTAATGAACTTCTGGTTCACTCCATGGCTTTCTGTTAACACTAGTCTTAAGCGTCAGAATTACTGCATACCGTTAAGGTGCATATATATATATATATATATATATATATATATATATATATATATATATATATATATATATATATATATATATATATATATATATATATATATATAGATAGATATATATATAGATATATATATTATAATTGGTTTCTTTTGGGCTGCATAATACAGCCCTTGGTTGATGTTTGGTTAGTTCCTATGGATGTGCAACAGCCAACAGCAAATATTTGTTGAGGATTCACAAAGACCTACCTCCATAGGAACTGACCAGTTTCAGAGACCTGCTTCCCTACCACTTAAACCACTGTAAACTATCTATTTTTTTATTAAATAAGAGAATCAACTACAAGCTATTCTATCTGAGCAACCTTACACCAAATGCCTCGCCTTACTAAGATCGCACACCATCCGGCACTTTAAGGGTTACTTTCGATACGCTGCTTTAAAGGCTTGACCCGACTTGGCTTCATAGCCAATGGATCTCTTGCTTCCCATTCCCTCGTATTAACGCGAGACTGCGTCATTAACAACTCCCATCAGCTCAGCCCTGGGCAGTGTATTATTTAGCCTTTGGTCACCCTGACATTAAAAAAAGCTAACCAATGACAACCTTAGGGCTCTGTCTGCAGCAAGCGATGCCGTTTCCCTAGAGAGGGAAGACGCTCGATGCTAAAGGTACTTTAACGTTTTGCGTCAATACGCGTAATCTGCACCGGTGCAAGAGATGAGTACTACTTACCTGTGCGTAAAGATCCTGATGTGCGCTAAAAGTAACACTGGTGTATGTTTCATACAGGCTTTCCTCACTAAGTGCAGGGCATGGGCATCGCTAGGAAGGAAGCAATTTGCATTGCAGTTTATCAGAGGCAGTTTATCAGACTCACTTTCTGTAGGCACGAGGTGGAGGACAAGGCTGGCATTAGAATGTCTTACCTACCGATGCAATTAAATGCTAGAACGTGTAGGCACAAGATAAACTATTACTTAGCAAATGTTTGGGATAAAGAAATTGCCTATGATAGAATTAATTTACTAATAAATGACCTTACAAGTCGTATGAGTTTTAATAATGCAGATACTGCAATTGAGAGTTGTAGTTTTCTATGAAAGGGGCTGGCAATGTTTTGCCCATAGACATTGAAGTGCTACCTAGAGCAGAGCTCAGTTTGGTGAATGATCAATGCACAGCACTGAACTGGGGAGTGTGGAGAGCAGATTAACTCCTGCGTTATTCCGAGTTTGAAGGGGGAGGTCTGTCCTCTCCAGTAGAACTCATGCACTGTATTGCCTGGGCCATGGTACCAGCTCTAAGCTATAGCAACAAATACACTTCATGATATATTGATCTCACAGCTAAGAGATGCCCTTTATGTCCCCTTTACATGCTTCCCTAGGATTTAGGAATCCTATTCCCCAGTAGACAGTTTCAGCAGACAACCCTATATAAAGTGAGGGGGTGAAACATCCTTGTGACTGCTGAGTCTCCAGCAGAAAAGCTGAATGGATAGGGATATGTTCAATGTGCATTGTATTTAATATTCCTTCCATATCAGTTATAATTAGTTATCTCCAGGTACCAGCATCAAGGAACATAAGCAGTTAACTGTGCAGCCTCTCGTTTTCAGAGGGGTCTTGGCACCGTTAGAGTTAAGTGATCTCTACCCAGTCTTATTAAATCAGATGCACATACCGTCTGTTTGGGGGGTGTTCAATTTTGATAATTCCAAAGGGGAAAAGATCTCCTCTCCCTCTCACACCTTCACAGTCTTCATCCTCCCACAGTGCCCTTGTCTGTAATTGCTAGTGATTGTGCTAATATAACAAGTCTCAGCTGGCACACTAAGGGGTGACTCTGTGTAACTATGCAGCTATTGGAAACTACAACACCTACAGTCTCTGCTAGAGTTACTGTAGCTGCTGCCTTTTGCTACTTCCCCAAAGCTGGCATAATGATGGGTATCTAGGCAAGTAACTCAGCTTTCAGTCTGTTACTTTCATTTGATTCTTTTGTATCACAGAAGAAACACTTGTTCTTTATTGTAGCACAGTGTCATTGCTGTTTTTCCTAAAAAATTTTTTAAAAAAAGTTATTGGTACCTATCCCAGTGGCATATAATAGGCAAGTAACTGGAACCTGTTTGCCCCTGGAACCTGCCATCAAGATCCCTCTTAAATATTCCTCTCTGTCATAACAAGCATCAGCTCTGTTCATACAATCCATCTTATTGTCTACTCCTAAACGCTGTTTTTTTTTTCCTGGTAAATTGACATCTTTTACAACCCCCAACCCCCTTCCCATTTCCCATCAAGAGGAAATACAGATAAACTGGCCAGATTACCAGAACCATTTTCTGTGCTGTGCTGATCTTTATTCCAAAAGCCTTTGTGATGATATTGATGATGATGATGGTCAAGTGGACAGTTTGATTTTTGTGTTTGGAGCTAGTTATAAAGAATCAATATTATATCAAGGGGTAACTTTCGTGATAAAAGACTTTAACCACTCCAGCTATTCATCATAAGTCTGTAGCAAGCAGATAGGTCAAAAGAAATTATATTGCACTAAAGAGTGTCTCTTCTTATCTCTGCTCTACCAGGGGAATAAGGGACAAGCCGATCGATACAGTAGCCGCTGTGTACTTCTTGCAATTATCAATAGCTGATTTCGTCTTTTCAGGCCTGCATCTATTAATACAAGCTAATAATAATCTGCTAAACAGAAGGGGCAGATGTTGCTTTTTTGGACAGCTAGGCATATATAATTACAAAGAAGTGCCTGAGGTATTGCACTGAGATGCAGGCAAACAAGCTGCAGGTATATATATATATATATATAGATATATATATATATATATATATATATATATATATATATATATATATATATATATCGTTTTTTTACAAGGTTTATAAGCCAAATCTGATTAATAGCATAGGATAACAACAAAGGGGTTCCCTAAAGTCCATGGTTCAGATGAAATATAGATGCTGAGCTCACCTGCAAGAGAACCATATGGGCCAGTACACTTGCACTCCAATAAGAAGGTGGGTTCCTTAAGAAATAGACTTCCTTCACATGGGGCGTTCCTGATACACCTTCTTAAAGGCGTTTAAATGAGTAGGAGCAGTTATTGGGCAGGAGTAGGTCTGGTCAGGATAGACACTTGCTTCTATCATCTGGATCCTTTTGTTGCACCCTTATGCCAATCGATGCAACGCTTCTGGGCTTGTCTTATAAACGAATTCAATTCAGACAAGCAAGCCTTAATCCTTATGTGTAAATATATATATATATATATAATCGCAAATTTTTAAGAATTAATAAATCCTTAAATCCCTATCACTTCCTTGCAAAAGCAATATTTGCATGACATTGCTGATCTTGATAACTGTGGCATTTACATCAGGTATAATACATTTAACATGTTTAGAAATGCACACAACTTGTAGATACTGGTTCAGAGAGAAAGTCGCGCTTACAAGAAATAATTGCAGAAGAGAAATTTGCGGCATAATTGCCATTTGACATGCGGTTTGGGTAAGGCTGGGGCAATGCAAGGACACATTTGCCTCTGATGGAAATATTTATCACGGTGATTGGTGCAGAATGGCAGCTGGCACTAGTATCCCCCACCCCCACCCTATAATAATATTATTATTGCGATAATTGTGATATTACGTGTGCTTTTCTCAGGACAAATAGTGAATGCAGTTTTTTTAGAGTGTTGCCTGAATGTGACAAGGTTCCATTGAAAAGTCCCGTTGCCTTAGGAAAAACGAATTTCTAATATTCCTTTTTGCAGCAAATATTTTGACTGGCAGACGCTTTATATTGCCGGGAAAAAAAAGTGAACTTTTTATAGAAACCCAAAGCTACCCCTTCCCCTGTCCAAGGAATCATGCAAAATAGGCGTTATGGATTATTTAAATCGATGTCACGAATTACAGCAAATACGTAATTATATGTTCGACTAATGTACAAAATACGCTAGTCATTTGCAAATAATATTACCAGGCAGACAAAATAATAACGTGTCGCTCCTTGCCCTGCAAACAACAATGCGAGAGAAAGATAATGGACAAATTAGATGTAATTATAGGGAGAAAATGCAACTTTCTTTCAACAGAGCTATGTAGGTATTCAGAATGGGAGCAGACACTTGGTGAATGATACGTGTGTGTTTGTGACACTGATTGGAATGGATTTTGTGTGGGTAGTAACACCATTTCATGCCTGTGTGTATGTGTATATATATATTTCAATAATTTCAATATACACAGAAATATATTATATGTGTGTATATCTATATATATATATATATATATATATATATATATATATATATGGTACACACAAATAGATATTGTCATGTGTACAGCAGTGTGTAATGTTAAGAGGTTTAATTAAGAGAATTGTGCCCTGCACATGTTATTGAGCAAGAGAGTGCTTGATACACCTTTTTTTCTTGCTGAGCCTACATTATATCCTGACCTTCTTTTTGTAACTGTTCCCTTACATGTAAGTCAATTAAAAAAAAACCCTTCTGCTCATCGCAGCTTTAACCCACTAAAGCTAAGATCTGGGCTCACTCTGTGCAGAGACTGCTCGATAGAAGTCATCTTGCTGCTGCTGTTGCACTTTGGAATGCGACAATCACCTGTGTTTTGCGACTTTTTCCCACGGTGCCCTCTCCCAGGCGCTGCATTTGTAAAGGATATAAAATCACACACAGTAACTGTAGCTTATTCTGGGTAATTGCTGACAGTGTTAATTCGGTATATTAACGCCACCAATGATTCTTTAAATTGTTCATGAAGGTGCGTATGAGTAAGTGCACATAAATATCACTATACATACACATTGTGTGTGTGTTTGTATATATATAAATATATAATTTTTTTATAAATAATATATATGTACACATTTAAATACATACGCATTTCTATTATATTTTTATTTATCTAAAATAAAGATATATTACTTCCAGATACTGCAGCTAATATAAGTTTATTTAGTTAGCGAAACAAAATCTACAAACAACAGTTACATTCTTGCTAAAATAATACATTAAAAACGAATGAGCCACTGAGTTACAATGTTCCATAATAAACTGGGCGCGCGATACAAAGTAATTGAGAGAGTATTGACACAATGAAGGTTTCCGCCTGATTTCCATCAGAATGTAGAAAAGAAATGTATCCAGTTTGATGTGGGATGTAAGAAATAGACGCGATTCCCCCTGCCTGCTGGAGATCTTGTATCATGTCGGTAGGGATCTGCTGATGGACAGAAGGGGAGAAGTGGAGGGAAGTGCAATCAGCACCAGGTACTTGACCTTAGGACACGAGTAAAAGTTTAAGATCCCCTCTAAGCCATCAATCACAGCAAATAAGCAGAGGCTTCTATACTGAGCTGCGACAGGCGCAGAAGCGATTACAGACATCATACATGTGCGCAATTAAGTGTTACACGTCATAAATTATATAGTGATACATTGACAAAAGCTGGAAACAAGGGAGGATGGCTCAGGCGATAATAGAGCGGACTTGTGCTTATTACAAGGATTGTACTGTAAAAAGAATCCAAATAGAAACGGAGCCAAAGTGAGCGGGGGGTGCAGGGAAGAGGTCGGACAGGGGTCGGGGATGTAACGGCTGCACTAGCTCCTGTACAGACAAGCTGAAAGTTTAGCGCAGTGGAGACTTGTCTATAAGGTTTCACACGTTTGGAATAGAAGAAGCGCAAACAATCCCAGTTGTGTCATTCACCTGCTTTTCTGCACACAACTCATTGTATAACATGGATATCCGTACAGAAGGGAATGTACAATAGTAGCACATTGAGCTGCTGGGATAGGGCCAGAGAGAGAGCGCGCCAGGTACGTGCTAGTAGCGCTATGGGAGCGCATCTGTGGGGAATAAAAGCGCAGCGGCTGATGTACTGGCAGCGACATAACGGGTGTGAGACACCGGAGAGCTTATGGCTGCGAGTAGCACATGGCTCATGTTAGTAGCTGGGGAATCCTCTATCAATAGCTGACATACGCCCCCCATGTATGCGCGTGAAGGAGAGGGGGTGCTGCTAAACGATCAAGTGCTGGGATATTGTTTTCCCCCCTTAACCTGGCTCCCCTCCCATCAACTCCACCACCCACAGCATAAACCGCTCCGGCCCACCCCCTCCCATGACACGGGAAAGAGAAGGACTGTGCGCGCTGCCCCTTCCGCGGACAGGAGAGTTTGCTGGGAAGGGATCCGGCTCGGAAGGTCTCACTGGGATAAGGGGGGGAGTGAGAGAGAGAACGAGTGTAGCAGCAGCAGCATCGGGCTCGGGATACTCAAACACCCCTTGCACTTCTGCACCGCATCTCAACTCCCGGCAAGTTCATGTGCAGCACTGGGACATCCCTGCTCCGCTTTGGTACAGGCTGCGCACTACCTGATCCCATTCGCTACGGCTGCTGCATCCTCTGAAAGGAAAGGGGGTTCATCCGAATGGAAGCGCTTCGGTGCTTACAGCAGTCTCACTAAACTTCTTCTAAAGTTCCCCCTGTGAGCGCCGATCGTACAGCCCATCAGCATCCCACCTAGGTACCCACTGTCCCCTGCCAGGAGCAAGCACTGACTGGACGCGCTCACTAAAGCTGATGAAGAGGGGCTTGTATTGTGCTTATAGTGTCACTGCCTCCTGGACTGCGGCAAGTAAATTCCCAGGCGGGGGGGGGGGGGGGGGGAAGCCAAAACACAGAGGAAGGTGAAAGGAATCATTGGGCAAGGTCGTGCGCACGGAAAGGAGAAAATAACTGTAACTGAAGGAGGAAAAGAAGAGAAGGGGCGGAGAGGAAGCTGCAGGAACAACGAGCAAGAAACTTTCCCCTCACTAACAAGCGAGCTCCTCGCTCCAACCAAATCCCACGGCACTGCCGGGAGCGCTGAGACAGTAGCGAGAGGCCACCAACGGGTCAAAAGAGCACAGCCCTGATATCAAAAGTTTGGGGGTGGAGAGGAGGAATAAAAGTAGTGCGCAGTCAAGAGAAGAGGAGCTGAGCGGAGGCAGCACAGGAGGGGGAACATCATGACCTTCCCTACAGTGACATGTTCCCTTCGTGGGCGCCCAGAAGAAGTGTAGCCCGGCGGGCGGTGCAAAGAAGCCAGATCATTTGGCGGAGTGAGGCGGCTAATTGCTTGAGGCCGTCCCTCATTTCCATATGAAGTCTGTGTCCGCTGGCCCCGAGCCAATCCCCTCTCACCCCCGCCACTAATCGCCATGTATTATTCACCATCACAATTATATACCGACATGCGCAATCCGCGCCGCACCGACACCGCTTCATTTTCCGTCATTTTGCAACTCGACTATTTGTGAACAATTTTTTTTTTGTCATTCGCCACTGATGTATCTGCAAAAAAGCAGAAAGGACTCTGAGTTCCCAGCGGCGGCAGCAGCATGTCTCGGCGAAAGCAAGCCAAGCCCCAGCATCTGAAATCAGAGGACATCGCGGCAGAGGTGCAACCTCACAACGGTAAGGGGAGGGGGGTCCTGCCTAGCCGCTAGTATCCCTATTATTGCCACCTAGGCGCTACCATGTCATCCCCCCCCTCCCGCACGTGAGCTGCTCTGTCCCTATCCCACTGCACAAACTCCGCTTCCTTTCCACACACTCATGTTCGCTTTATTCTTCTCCTCGTGTACAGAGGAAAGTAGTTGCTGAGTGCGAGGCGGACCTTGGAGAGAAGTGCGAAGTTTCACACTAGTTTGCACCTGCAGAGCAGACAAAAGGAGAGGCAGGCGGAGAGTGTACAGTTGTTGTGGTGCTGGGGGGTTGGCTCTGAGTATGGGGGGCTATAGGTTAGTGGGAGGAGGAGGGGGAGCAGTCACTTGCTGCACACACTGACCCTGCCTGGCTGGAGAGCTTAGGGGAGACTGAAGAGAGGCCAAGCTGAAAGTTCCTGTTAGCAGCGGGAGCTTGTTTGTGGCGTTCAGCTACTGCGAGGAGAGGACTAGGGGACAGTCTGGGAGGGAGGGAGGAGGAGGAGGGGGCTTTACTCATCTTGTTTTCGGGATGGAGGGAGATTGGGAAAGGCTTCTGGAGACAGCACACACACACACAGGAGAGGAGCAGACACCACCAATGAATGCCTCAGCCATCACTGCCGGGGAGCTGCTCCCAGCTTCAACCAAAGGTGAGAGTCCTGCTCTGAAGAGGCTTCTATTCAATAGGGAGCCTGAAATGGTCCTACTTAGGGAGCTAGTGATTATAGCAGCAGCAGCAACAGGGGGTCCTGGAAGGGCTAATGATCCTCACTTGCTCTTTCCCTGTTACACAGACACCCACACTCCCCTGCCTGCCAGCACCATGCGCTGCTTACATCTTTAGCACTTTAGCACACACAAAGTTGAGCGTGGTGCTGGGGTGCAGTCCATTCTTAACTTTCACTCCCACGTCACACTCAGGAGTTGTTTGTATTTTGCAGCATCAGACTGATGTGCTTTTCCCGAATGCATGGAGCGATGGAGGAGTGTCCATGGAATCATGCCTGTTTCTCACACAGAGTGCTCCCGTGCATAGCCATAGCTGGGGCTTGTGTCCCACAACATGTCCATGTGCTGTGCTTACACCCAAGCCAACAAACCCAAATCTTGTCCCTAAACAGATGGATACAATTTCCGCCTGCAAATATTGCATCACATTTCACACATGCAACAATTAGTGCTAGACCAGCCAAGTCAGATCTCTGTTATATAAAGATTTATTCTGATTCTGCGAGGGCTTTATTGTGCTTTTTTTTCATTGTGTCACAAGATGAACATTTGTCTATTGCTGAGTGGCTGCAGACAGTATTTATTTTGTGGGGATAATGATCCCTTTTGGTAATGCACAAATTAAACCCGTAGCAAACGCCGGGCAGCTTTCTGTAATAAAGTGTCCTGCTCAGCCTTTGTTAATGTATTTAATTGTGGGGTGCCGTGGAAGGAAGGCCTTGGTTCATGAGCTTTGAGGCGTTAGTGCCCAGATGCTTTCTTTCATTCCATTAAACAGTAACATGTCATTGTCAGGCTTCACAAGAGTTTCATGGATTTGTGGAAGAAAGTATGATTCTTGGAAGCAGCTTTATGGCTAAGAGGGAGTCTTATCTGTGTGGTTGTGACACAGGAGATTAGAACAGGAGATATGCTAAAAAGAAACGCTTGCATATGGTGTGTAGATTAAGGGTGCAGGAGGTTTTTTTGTCATGGAAATATTTTTTTGTTTACTTCTTCACGTAGCATTTCTCACCCTTGGTTTGTTTTGTATTCCCCTACACCATCAAATGAATGGTTTTATTTCTGGAGAGTGAGAAAGACAGGCTTTGCATCCAAAGGGCTACATTGCATCCTAGTGAGGACTTTTACAGCCCGATTAATGTGGTTTGGGAATGACTCAAATCCCATTTCCACAGCAACCTCAAACTGAAGCAAAAGCCGTCGTTGTAATAATGTTAAACGCCTCTCTTACAATTAAAATCTGTATTGTCAGACCCAGCTACTAAAAACAATATTTAGCAATGTCTGTGATTCCAGCTTCCTTTCTTTTTCGTAAGATGACTTTAGAATTGTCTTGTTGATTTATAAACTGTTGAAACTTTCAGGGAAACACTTATCTGTATACTGTAACCTCACCATTAAACCATGAAAGAGGCCATGCACATTTAAATGCATGGAAAGGGTGATCTTAAATGAAACTGCATTTCCTTTTTGAAACAGGGTATTTAATTGTCAGACTTGTTTGCAGACTAGTTTTACGCTATAGTTGCTGATGTTTCTCTGTGTTGTAAGTCTTAAATTTGTTAAACATGATAGCGAATAATTTATAGCTTGTAAAATAAATTTTATTGTGTATACATAAGATATTTATCTATATTGTGCATACATAAAATATTTATCTAGATTTCAATCTGTCCCCCCTCTATATTTTAATGTATATATGTACACACACATATAAATATATATCCTTCTCTCAGTTTACATTTATTGTGTCCTCTACCTACACATATACATAACATCTTAGAATTCCAAAGAGTTTATATTGTGTTAATTCTGAATCATCAGATGTAACTGAATTGATATTAGAACCATTCAGATTATATTTTTAGGATAAAACACAAGTTTGCATTAGATCTGTTTGATCACAGGTGTTTACACAATTTACTAGTGTTTGGTTATGAAAATAAGCGTAAGTGCACATCTCAGAAGAGGAAATACAAAAATAAAACCAAGGATTTTAATTTTACATTGCACTAGTTCATAATTGCATGTGTGAAACATCTACTGTAAATTATTAAAATTAAATTAATTAAAATAGCATATATATATATTTGTACACAGATCTATCTATCTACAATCCACATAAACACATTTTTTCTTAGTGAGGACTGTAAGCACTGTAGTATTAAAGCAAATTAATATGAACAGTGTGTGGATTATTACATACATAACATATTTCAGAGACATATTTAAACAGTATTAATGGCACTTTATAGTATATATTTGTTTATGCTGCAGTTTTAGGACATTATACACAGAATGATTTACTTACAAATAAGACTCACTTTTTGAAATGCAGAGGTATATATGAGTTTAGTCCCACACACGCACACATGTATTTATATTCTAAGCATCCATCAACTTATTCAAATCTATGAAACAGTTTTTTTGTGCATTTACATTGTTAAACCCAAAGTGGGTCAGATTTCCTTATCATTTTGGTTAATCCTTGTGCTGTCTTACTGTCGATCATAAGATGACCAGAAGATTATTTTCTTTGCACTTTGAGGAGCTGTATCTAAAATCCTAATAACAAAAAAGGAGTAAACAAAGGCTCCTGTATAACCTCTTGATAAAAGTTTTAGATATTTTTCAGGTAGAACAAGTAAAACACATTACAAGGCACACAACCATTAGAATGTTTTTGTTTTGGTAATAAATTGACCTTAGTAAGAAGGGATTTTTGGGGATGTTAAAATAAATGCAAGCAAATCATTTTAATAGGTGGGAACACTCACTTACAAACCATGTAAGTGCTTGCATTCCGATTCGACCTATATGTACATGTAACATTTTTATTATTTTAAACGTGGTTTTGATTTCGATGTGATGATAAAAACACAGTATAAAAATATTCGGAATGCCATTTGTTGGAAATGAAGGCATGTGAAATGCAACTTTTTTTTCATTTTGTGCTCCAAATATATTTTAAAACATAAGAATAGTTGCTTGTTTCTAGCCTTATATGCCTTCAATGATGCAACCCTGTTTAAATTGTTTAAAATAGGCTATTAGGCTCCTATTTCAAACCATTAATGCCCAGCACACACTAGAGATTCATTTTGTTTGGTGACATTAAAAAGGTGGGACTGCATGAAGTGCCAACAGGTTTCCAATGGCGTGTCCCTGAGGGTGGGTGTTTAGAAGTGCTTTGACAAGGCTGGCTGATTTAACCTTTGCCTGTTTTGCCCTGCCAGGGGTGGCCGCTAGATGTCAAGCTCATAATACAATTAGTACATCTGTGCAGTTGACCTTGGCAGCATGGTTACTTCTGTTATGTTAAGTGTTAACACTAGATTTGAGTGTTACCTAGAGATCTCCGCATGTTTGCTACATGCTATAGAGATTAGCAGCTACTGATCTTCTTTAGCTAAAGTGTTAATGCGGGAAATATTATCATCTGTGTATTTCTGCATCATGGTCGGAATTGTTTTCTGCATTTTGAGCAAAAGTTTCAAGACCCTTATTCTGAACAATGATGTCTAATTCTTTCGTCGGTATTTGAAGTCTTTTTCAAGTGAAGACAATTGCATAACCATTTGCCTGTTTGCCCCAAATTGCTAGTGTATTTTACACAAGCACACACAAACACATACACTTGAAATCACACCATTTCATTATAACAAAAAGAACTAGTTGTCAGACCAGAATGAATGGGAGTGTTAGCCTCTTTATTTTGGCTAATGCAAATGTGTTTGTTTTTCTTTACCAAAAGATGCATTGCTGAAAGATCAAATTGAAATGGTTAAAAATGTTATGTTAATATTTTTTATTTTAAATTCTGATAAATCAGACCACCCATTTTACTAATTATGCCTTTGAATCAAAATGTATTTTTTCTATTTTTCAGTTATTAAGAAAATTATATATACATATATATATATATATATATATATCTATATCTATATATATATATATATATATATATATCCATAATACGTATTACATGAAAAATGTGGATTAAAGATTATAATTAAGAATGACATGTTTACCGGAAATTATAAACCAGGAAGGCAATCTTCTTAATATACAAGGTGGAATTAAAATAATATCCATTCACTTATCTGTACTTAAATATAAAAATACACAAGCTGAATCAATTATTTATTCAACTGTACTGCCAAATACTGAGACTAATTGGGCATTCATTATGTACAATATCACATATTAAAAATTCTTCATTAAATCTTGCAAATCTTGCAAAATGTTTTATCTTAATTTATTTGATAGTTTGGATTTAAACTTTATATTCCACTGTAATGCATTTTTACAAATTTGTATGTGTGTATATATATATATATATATCTATATACATATTGAACACAGAGAGATTAATTCCTAAATTGTAAAATCTGCTTCTTATTAATCTCTGTATTCGCTAATGATATTGTACATGGCTAAGCCTCCGTCTATTTGCACAGTGTTTAAGTAGCTAATGGATTGCTTTCATGATTACAAACTGCAAATGTTAAAAAAAGCAGAAGACAGTTGGTGACTATACCACAGGTGGTTGTTACTTAACAAATTCTGAGATTTAGGCCACCGAATAGATTAATCTAAATATACTAGATCCATAACATTCTGCATAGTAATAGTGCCCTCCACTGTTCACTGTCATGTTGACAGGCATTGTTTAGCTTGAAAGAGGGCAAAAAAATTCTATTGAGTCTGGAATTTCTTCTACATTGTTGAACACAGTAGGGGTCTCTATTTGTCTCCTCCTGTTTCACAGCTTGGGCTCTGTATGTGATAATTCATCTTCCTTTATGGGAATCACAGCTATCATAAAGAGTTAAAAAGAATTAATTTGCAAGAATACAAATGCCTTGAACTTTTTTCCCTCTTAAATTCCACAGAGCTAAGAGGAAAACCATTGCTCCAGAATTGTTTCTTTTTTCATGTCACCTGGCCATATGAAAGAGGCTATGCCTTCAGTCAGCCTGTATAGTAGTACATGCATTCCAATTCTGATTTCTGTACCTTTAATTCTCATCTTCATGTGATGTATCTATACAAGCACTGAAGAATTTGCTTTTACTTAGTTATTAAACATAACATCTTAAAAAAAGAAATAATAAGGTCATGTTTGAATACAAAAGTGCTATAAAAACACGCATTATAATATTATTAGGATATTAATTAGCAGTGGTTTGCTGTGGTTTTATTTTGGAAATGTGGAGGAACACATGCTATATATGTTTAGCTTCTGATACAGCATTCCACTTCCATAAATCTAAATGTTAATGGATTATAAATGTAAAAGGTAAGTCAGTGTTATGTAGCAACTCCATAAAAATTTTGTCAATAGTCAATGGGTTGACTTGCACTTAAACATTAAAAGCGCTATATTATTTTATTATTACTACAGTTAATCTCCCCTCATGCCATAAGTTACTAGCCAAACAGATTGCACCAAAATTTCCTACTGAAGCAAGCAAAAAATCAAATATGTGTTGTGAGCACAGATATAAATTGTCATTACCGACATACTAACACAGACATTTATGCAATGGATGTTTTATGATATTGAAACATTTGTATTTCTTACCACAAATCATGTAAAAACATGCATACAATTACATTTCTTCTCAATAACACTGCATACAACTGTGAAGAGGTTCAGCACAAAGGAAAACCACAATCTGGAACTGAACTGCACACAACAGAGTTCACTCCACATAAAGAGAACGGGGCTTAAGCATTTTCCAATGGGATCAGGAATGGATACTGATCAATGCTCACGTGAGATTTAGAATTTTACATAACCAGATAGTTTAATTAATTTTTTTCTTTTTAGTAACTTGAATTCGCACACATGTTCGCTCAATGTTTGTGAAACTACTTTTTTTTTCTAATGACAAATATTGCAGAAGATAAAGTGTGGTGGAATTTGTTTCTTTCCTTGAATTTAGCTTTAAATACTGTTATCAAAAGCAACCTGGCATGGTTCCGAATACATCACACATACATAAAATAATAATAATTGGAGACGGCCTATTACTGTAATTTTAAACTAGTACTGACTATTCCAGTTAGAATAGCTAACCTTTATGTCAGTGATTTGCTATCATGTAAATGACTTATGCTGTGTAAGTGTGTGCGGTGAGTAATATCAGTTTATTTTAATAATTATTCTTAAATCAGAATTATATAAGATGAAATCAGTAATGTGTTTTACTGATCCATATCGTTATAAAAAGCTGTCCTATACGTTTGTCATCTAAAACAAAAACCTTTTTTATGTTGTCCTGGGGAAATGGAAACATTTGGCTATCTGCAGTCGTACTTGTGCGTCTTATGTTTTCACAGCTAGAATTAAGACATCTGAAATTGTGACAGGGTTGCATGTATTCTCTAATTTCCCAAGAATATATGCTACAATTTGACAGATTACAGTGTTCCTAAAAAATGTCATGTTACATATTTTTTTTTAATCAGACATAAAAGTTAAAATGTGATAGATCACAAACATGAAAATTATAAAATATTAGAACAGCGGTTCTCCAGGATGGTTGTAAATGATGGATATGAAAGCATGCATTTGATTCAACCTAAAAGGCTTAACTTGTGATGCGATCTTTGCTCCCCTTCTCTTTTATCAGGTACAATTAGGCTGATTCTTTTCACACATGCATTGTTTTTTTAATAATATCAGTGTTTAACATTGCAATAAATAGTGTAGCATTGTGTGAAATGCATGTGTAAATAAAGTTCTGTCTTTGCATTTTGTATTTGGCCACTACAAGCAAAATTATATATTTTTCCTTGCAAATATGCTCCATTAATGTTTTGCCTTTTGCTTTACAAACATTTTTAATGTTGCATATTTTTAGCAAGCTCGAATATATTTCAGGAATCAGGATATAAAACAGGCAAAAGGTATAGAAATTATGCACTATTTTTTTTTTTTATTATTATCTGCTTTTATCACTTTACAGCTAGACTTTGTAATAGTTATAATAGACATACATTCTGAGTGTGATTTCATACCTTCAACTTTATACAGTCAGAAGCTTGTTCGTGCATAATTTAAGATTAACTGATAATGTACTAAGTTTGTTAGAAGAATATATTTATTTTATAAAAATTGCAAAATATTGACCCCAAATAAAGTAACAGTGCATATTCATTTTAAATCAACATTAATTGGTTTACAATTCTTATATTCAATTGAGAATTAAATACATCAAATTCAGTGATAATCTCAATTAACAGGTTAAACCTAATTAATGCTTTAACATATAGTTTTTAAATTAGAATCACATATACATCCATTGAGAAATGTTGGGTGTGAATGTAATTATATTATTTTATACTATAATGCTGCAGCAAAAATGCGATATAACATTGTACTGTAAAAGCTTACTGATTACTTTTCTACATTTTTTCTATATACCAGCAGTTTTTAATTAATAGTAATCAATATATATGCAGCCTTAAAAAAATACATTAGCAGATTGTAAGGTGCTTGAAATTGCTTTATATGTTGATTTCGCTATAGCTATTTATTTGATCAGGTGTGAATTAGAATTCTGTTCATTAAACATGCTTGTCATTCAGCACAAGAGGGTAACGCAAGTCAGAGGAAGTGACTGCCTACAACAGTAATTAAACATGTGTAACCAATTAGTGCGTTTTCTACAGTGGCACAAGCATATAATTTACAGAGCCTTTCTTAAAGAATAGATGGAAATAGGTACAAAATTGTATCTCACCATAACACACTTATGTTAAAAATGTCAGTATAAATGTAGTTTTAATATATAATTCCTACCTTGTGCAAAGATCTTAAAACGTAATAGTTAGTGCCATGATTTGTAATTTTAGTGGTTAGTAATGAATTTCTAACTTTTTTTTAGATTTTTTTTTAGATATTTAAAATGGTTACAATTTGAATTGCATTCTGAATGATAACATGACATTTAAATAACTTTTTAAACAATTAATATATGGACCAATGTATTTTTTATAAAGGTCCAGTAATGTGTACAAATATCAATATAATATAATTTCTTATTATTCATATTATTATATTGCAGTTGAACAATGCAACATTACTGGCTGGCTGGAGTATTTAAAATAAAACTTTCCAAATATCATTCCATATTGACATAATGGTAATATCAACTTGCATGAAACACTTGATGTTTCAGTAATATAAAAATTCATAAAGTGGTGTAGTCAAGGCTACACTTGCTTCATTTGATCTAGTCATGTACTGACTGAAGTTTGAAAGGTTACAGATTAGTTTAGCAATGTTAACTGAACTGGCAAAGGCATCTCTAATTTTGCTGGAAATTAGGAAGCTCAATGCTAAAGGGGAATCCTAATGAGCCCATCAAAAGCCTGATTTGTACGCAACAGACAAGGTTGCTGTGAATTGTATGAAAATATTGGAAATCAATGACTTCTATGGAATTTCATTAAGAAGCAGTATCCACAATTGATAGAGCCTCATAATTTGATGGATTGCGCAAAGAAAATTATTAGCTAGGTATAAGAAGTCATAGACTACTTACGTTGGGCTTGAAAATTGTTCAAGTGGGGTAATTTGTACAAAATAAAAAGTATTGATTTTACTTGTGCAAAAATTTCAAATGTAGCCATCTGTCATTTGGTTTAAAAGCTAATATGGTCTTTTCATTTGCTTTCAGCAGCAGCCGCGGAAAGACCCGATGATTGTGACAGTGGGAATGAAAGTCGAAGTGGAAGTGAAGAAACTAACGTTTGTGAAAAATGCTGTGCTGAATTCTTCAAATGGACTGATTTCTTAGATCACAAGAAGACATGCACTAAAAACCCTCTTGTCCTGATTGTGAATGATGATGTAGCAGCACCAGTACCAGAAGAGGTTCCAGAACCCTCTCCTGCAAGTTCTCCCAGTAATCACGCAGAAAGTGAGACTGCAGAGGAAAATATCCAGGTAGAAAATAATGACACCTGTGACATAAAAGACACTGAAAAGGAAGAGGAACCCATGGAGGTTGAAATTACAGAAGAAAAAAACTACCCAAGTCAAGAAGCCTCAGACCCTTCTACTCCTCTACCTCAGATTCCTGAACCATCTTCCATGACTAATTATAACATGCCAAACACTAATGTTACCTTAGAGACTCTGCAAAGTACTAAGGTGGCAGTTGCACAATTTTCACAAAATGCACAGTGTGTGGGGGGTACAAATGTTGCAACTGCCGCAACTGCAATGGCAATTCCAATGATTTTAGAACAGTTGATGGCACTACAGCAGCAGCAAATTCATCAGCTGCAACTCATTGAACAGATACGTAGTCAAGTTGCACTGATGAACCGGCAGCCATTACGGCCTCCATTAAATCCCACAGTTCCATCCCAAAATGCTCCAATTCCTGCTTCCAATCAGTTGCAGGGTTTTGCTGCACACTCTACCCTCCAGTTAACGTCAGTAGTCCCTCCCACTCTTTCAGGACCAGCAACTAGCGGTCTGCCCCCTTCTTTTGAAAATCCACAGCATATGTCACAGCCACCATCTGGGGCAAGTACCCCAAATATACCATGCCCTGTATCATCTGTACCAACAGAATCAACCACATCATTATCAACAAATAGTAAAGCAAGTTCAGCAGCCCCTAGTTCTTTGTCCAATTCTACAAGTAATCCAACCCATCCACAGAGCTCCTCAACACCTCCATCTGTAGGACATGGAAATATCCTTAATTCATCTTCCAGTTTGCCAAGTCCACTTCTACCTCAGAGTTCATCAAATAGTGTGATCTTCCCCAACCCTCTTGCCAGCATTGCAGCAACAGCGAATGCTTTAGACCCCCTCTCTGCACTTATGAAGCACCGTAAGGGAAAGCCACCAAATGTGTCAGTATTTGAGACCAAGACAACCTCTGATGATCCATTCTTTAAACATAAATGTAGGTTTTGTGCCAAGGTCTTTGGAAGTGATAGTGCATTACAAATCCATTTACGTTCTCATACAGGAGAAAGACCATTCAAATGTAATATATGTGGAAATCGTTTTTCCACAAAAGGAAACCTAAAGGTTCATTTTCAGAGACACAAAGAAAAATATCCCCACATTCAGATGAATCCATACCCTGTTCCAGAATACCTCGACAATGTTCCCACTAGCTCTGGAATTCCATATGGAATGTCTCTTCCTCCTGAGAAACCAGTCACAACATGGTTAGATAGTAAGCCTGTGTTACCAACTGTTCCAACCACAATTGGATTGCAGCTTCCTCCCACAATACCTGGAATGCCTGGTGTTAATAGCTATAGTGATTCTCCAAGCATTACACCAAGTAACAGATCCCCCCAAAGGCCATCTCCTGCTTCTAGTGAATGCAACTCATTATCTCCTAACATAAATAATTCTGAACTCTGCATACAAGCATCTTCAGAATCTCCACAACCAGCACATGCAGGAACTGTTACTCCTAAACAAGAAACTATTGTTCAGCCTTCCTCTACAAGAGTAGGTGAACAGCCTGTAAATGTACAGATATCTTCTCCAGTCACTACTCCTGTTCCTACTATTACAGATTCCAGTGTTTCGACAGGCCTCCCAAACTCTGTGCTTCCTCCCATGTCTGACCAATTCAAGGCTAAGTTTCCATTTGGTGGTCTCCTGGAATCTATGCAAACATCAGAAACCTCAAAATTACAGCAATTAGTTGAAAACATTGATAAAAAGATGACAGATCCAAATCAGTGTGTCATTTGTCACAGAGTACTTAGCTGTCAGAGTGCTCTCAAGATGCATTACAGAACACATACAGGAGAAAGGCCATTTAAATGCAAAGTTTGTGGACGCGCCTTTACTACTAAAGGCAATTTGAAAACACATTTCGGTGTTCATAGGTCAAAGCCTCCACTGAGGGTTCAACATTCATGTCCCATTTGTCAGAAAAAATTTACGAATGCTGTGGTTCTGCAACAGCATATTCGTATGCATATGGGTGGACAGATTCCAAACACCCCATTACCAGAGGGCTTCCAAGATGCCATGGACTCTGAACTTTCCTATGATGACAAGAATCTTGAAACAATGAGCAACTATGATGATGATTTTGATGATAATTCATTAGAAGATGATCTAGACTTAAAAGACACAGCAAGTGACTCATCTAAGCCACTCATACCGTACTCTGGATCCTCACCTGCTTCACCTCCTACTGTCATTTCCAGTATTGCTGCTTTAGAAAATCAGATGAAAATGATTGACTCTGTTATGACTGCCCAGCAGTTTATTGGTTTAAAAAACATAGAGAATGGATCTGGTGAAAGCGATCATTTAAGCAACGATTCATCTTCTGCTGTTGGGGACTTAGAAAGCCAGAGTGCAGGCAGCCCAGCAATGTCTGAATCCTCTTCATCTATGCAGGTTTTGTCTCCAGTTCATAGTCACAGTGAAAGCATTCGATCAAAATCTCCACTTATAACTAGTCAAGAAGAGCCACCAGTAATACAACTCAAAACAGAAAAGCCTGACAGCCCTTTACCCACTCCTGAAAGTGAAGGTGCACTGGATCTGACAGCCACTTACCCTGTGAGGCCAATCATCAAAGAAGAGGCTCCTTATAGTCTCCTGTTCCTGAGCAGAGAACGTGGTAAGTTTAAAAGTACTGTTTGTAATATCTGTGGCAAGCCTTTTGCTTGTAAGAGTGCATTGGAAATTCACTACCGCAGCCATACTAAAGAACGGCCATTTATATGTACAGTCTGCAATCGTGGGTGTTCCACTATGGGTAATTTAAAACAGCACTTGCTGACACACAAATTGAAAGAGCTCCCATCTCAGTTATTTGAACCCAACTTTACTCTAGGTCCCAGCCAAACTACAACTAGCCTGATCACCAGCACAGCGCCTGCCATGATCAAAATGGAAGTGAACGGTCACACCAAGCCGATCTCATTGGGTGAAGGTCCCCACCTTCCAGCTGGAATCCAGGTTCTTGCTGCACCACAGACAGCGATGAGTCCAGGCATCACTCCAATGCTGGCACCCCCACCAAGACGAACTCCCAAGCAACACAACTGTCATTCGTGTGGGAAGACCTTTTCTTCAGCAAGTGCACTACAGATACATGAACGTACTCATACTGGTGAAAAGCCATTTGGCTGCACAATCTGTGGTAGAGCATTTACCACAAAAGGGAATCTTAAGGTAAGGTGAACTCTCTCCCGTCTAACAAAAGAAAACCTAAGGATTGGGATTAGTAAAGTCTACCAGTTTAAAACTGTTGCTAAATGTCATTGCCATTTCATGAATGTGTGTGTGTGACTTTATATGTTTTTAATGCTTTCAGCTGAAAAAAAGGCTTAGCACTCAAATTTTCCTTTTAAAGGAACAGTTCAGTGTAAACATAAGGGTAAATAGATAGGCTGTGCAAAATAAAAAATGTTTCTAATATAGCTAGTTAGCCAAAAATTGAAGCTAGAAAGATTGGAGTGAGCAGGTGTCTCACATAGCAGAACAGAATACAATTTCCTGCTTTTCAGCTCTCTAACTCTGAATTAGTCAGCGACTTAAAGGGGGCTACATGGAACATAACTGTTCAGAGAGTTTGCAATTGATCCTCAGCATGCTGCTCAGATTCAAAGCAACAATTATGACCCATGTAGCCTCCCCTCAAGTCAATGATTGTTTGCTGCCTGATAACCAATCATTGGAAACCAAAAGTGCTGCAAAGCAGGAAATAGTGTTTTGTTCTGTTAGTCATCCAGTCACTCAAGCCTTTCTAGCTAGCTATCTATCTATAGATCATCCTTCAAAAAGGTCCCAATGGGGACCGAAACGTTGGAAGTAGATACTATGTAATAATAAAAATTACATTTTTTTCACTAAAGGGAGTGCTGGTTTGGAAACTATTGGTGTATGCAAAAATTACCGTGCGCCCCTCTCTCTTTTATATTGCCTTGGAGTGCGGATACTCATTGGAGAATTTTATATATATATATATATATATATATATATATATATATATATATATATATATATATAAATTCAAAAAGTACCTGCACTTTAACCCTCTCAGTTCGTAGTGGGTGCCCGGTCAAATAGGATTATGTAGCTTTTCAAGATGGACCAGCACTCCAGTTTATTCAATCAAATGTGAATATTTATTTGAATAGTAACTATTTAAATAAATATTCACATTTGATTGAATAAACTGGAGTGCTGGTCCATCTTGAAAAGCTATATATATATATATATATATATATATATATATGAGAAAAAGTAGGTAACCAGCAAAAACTTCAGTTCAGCCTTAAATTAATGGCTTGCCCTGGTGCTCAGCTACCATAAGGGACACCGTCACGTCCCCAAATCTTAGAGAAATCTTGAAAGAACTGAAGCGGCACTCAGTATCAAATTGCTGCACATATACAACGTTTCAGGCATACAATATGCCCGTTATATATTGGACTAGAGCTCTACTGCTTGTTTATAATTTAGAGGATTTTAGTTTGAGCAATGTTCCTTCTAAGTGTGCTTGTGCCTGCACATACAAGTTATGACATTGACGCACATAATACTGTAAGACACACAGATCATTTTGTATGCACACAAATATGTCAGTACTTGGCAGTACTAAAATGCACAAAACTAAATTTGTAAACAAAGGCCTACAACAAATTAGAGAACAGTGAGTTGGAATCCAGCAACATATTGGAACATAGGTTCAAGAAAGCCTAAACTATATAATGCATAATTATACATGTCTGTAGATAGATTCTTATTCATAAGAATGAAAAAAAAGTATAATAGCTAAATAGTACCATTTCGCAAGTGCTATATAGAATACAGCATTATTTGTAATGACAATGACATGCCTGCTTGTGGTCTTGAAATTCTACTTTAAAAATGTAAAATACGGCTGAAGTATTTTTGATCACTAAATTGTATTCCCTTACATTGCTTCATAAGTCTGTGTTCTAACATATTGCTCTTGCTTGTGGATTGTTTTTGGTTTTCACAATCCTGCTACATGAGAACACATATGTGACAGTCATGGAAAATACACATATCAAATTAAATTTTTTCACGAATTGTTAAAACTGTGTCATGTACTGTTGCATACAAGCACACACAAAACATAATATTTGGATTCGCAGTACTTATGTTATTTTCCTTTTAACTGGATAAAAAACAAAAAAAATAGCATAATAGCATATAGTGCTGTTCATTTATAGTTACATTTTGGTTCATAATAGGCAAGTTTTTGGTGTTTGTTTTTTATAACTTATAGGAATAACATTTTATATCAGTACCAGTATAGGATCCCTTATCCGGAAACCCGATATCCAGAAAGCTCCGAATTACGGAATGGCTGTCTCCCATAGACTCCATTTTATCCAAAATTTTAAAAATGATTTCCTTTTTCTCTGTTATAATAAAACAGTAGCTTGTACTTGATCCCAACTAAGATTTAATTAATCCTTATTGGAAGCAAAACCAGCCTATTGGGTTTATTTAATGTTTAAATTAATTTCTAGTAGACTTAAGGCATGAAGACCCAAATTACGGAAAGATCCGTTATCAGGAAAACCCCAAGTCCCGAGCATTCTGGATAACAGGTCCCATACCTGTACTTGCTTATTTTGTATTTGTAGTATCAAACCGATTTTTCCCTAAGGCATTATATTACTTTGAAGTAAGTTGATGCGGAAGAACTGATTTGTATAGCAGTTTGGAAGCCACAATTTGTACAATGATGATCTAAAAGTGTTGATTTGTTTTTTTGATTGTGGGGCAATAAGTGTGTACGAACTGGAAGAAATATTTAATTTTCAACTCTTCCAGCAAATTCACTGCAGTATGGAAATGCTGTCTTGCATGTTTGGAAAAAGATTTTCGAAACAACTCATGCCGTTATTGTGTAGCTTGTATACTCTTCCTTTATTAGAAATTAGCTCATAGAATCTCCCCTAGATTCAGGAATTTCAGCTTTCTAAGTAAGCACCTAATTGGCTGAAACTTTACCCTGTTTTCTCGTGAACAAGGCTTTTAAAAATTAGTCTGATAAGTGTATTTCTTTATTTTTCTAATCATTAAAATAAACCCCTTAAGGTGTTTAACTGACATTAGTTGGTATATACAGTATATACTCATTTTTGTGGATTTTCTGCTAATCTATTTGTATCCAGCAGCCAGGCAACTGAGGTGTGTGCGAGATTAAAATTGTCTTATATATATATATATATATATATATATATATATATATATATATATATATATATATATATATATATATATACATACACATTTATAAATTTACTGAAATACCCATACTTACATTGGAATCATTGCTGCCATTGTACTGCTACAGTGATAATACTTGTACATTTATTGCAAAATCTGGGGTACCTTCTTTGATCTATGTGTATATATATATATATATATATATATATATATATATATATATATATATATATATATATATATATATATATATGTATGTACATTTTTTACAGCAAATGTACAGCAAATTTTTTACACCTCTAGACATTTTTATACTTGTCTAGGTTGTGGGGCATTTCGAACACACACACACACACACACACACACACACACTTGCTTATTGCTTAAAGATTATGAATATATATGCTTTATCCATTATTAATGTAAGACAGACAGATAAATAAGAATTGTTTTATTGTGTTTGAAAATTATTTGTATTCATATTTTTTTTATGAAAAAAATGAAAGGCCTTTATATGCAGCAAGTTAATTTACATTGCAAAATTCCTCTAGGTATTGTGTGTTTCCTCAGCCATCTGGCTATAGAACAGTGGCACGATTCATATTGTTACTTATATATGTAGAAATAATTATTTAATTAAAAAAATATTTAGCTTTGTAATCAACTGTATTATTTCCTTTTACGTTTATGTAAAAAAAATGATTGCCTTTTACGTTATTTTTTGGAATCTAATATGTTAGCTAATAATTATTAGCTAGTGCAGTATCACCATACAGTCTTGTGTAAATACATAAAACAAATACAACAACCAGGATCAGTAAGATAGTCAAATACGCTCTTTAAAAAATTGTGCTGGGATTAGGACCAACAATGGTACCTTTAAAAAAATGATGTGATAAGTATGTGCCTACATTTCACCTAAAATTTCAGTTTTTGGATTGATTTTACAAGTATTAGACTATCTTTCTGTGATAAGGGTTGGTGACATTTAAAAAATACTATTTCTTCTACATTCTTCTACATCTAAATAATATATACATTTTATTTTAGTGAATAAAACATGTTGGTCCCTAGAAAACTACAATATCATTGAATTATAATTATAATTAGTCTTGAAATTACTTAAATTCTTGTTTCTCTGTTCTTGTTTTGTGTCAATAGGTTCACATGGGAACACACATGTGGAATAATGCTCCTGCAAGACGAGGTCGTCGGCTATCTGTGGAAAACCCTATGGCGTTGCTTGGTGGGGATGCTCTGAAGTTTTCAGAGATGTTTCAGAAAGATTTGGCAGCTCGAGCAATGAATGTTGACCCAAGCTTTTGGAATCAGTATGCTGCTGCTATCACAAACGGACTAGCTATGAAAAACAATGAGATTTCTGTTATACAGAACGGAGGCATTCCACAGCTTCCAGTCAGTTTGGGTGGAAGTGCTATACCACCATTAGGAAATATCTCAAGTGGAATGGACCGAACACGCACTGGCAGTAGCCCTCCTATAATTAATCTAGACAAAGTGGGCTCTGAGTCTATAGTCAATCGACCATTCACAAGGTTTATTGAAGAGAATAAAGAAATTGGCATTAACTGACAGTGAATTTAAAGGAAAAACACTTACGGCCACTTCTCTTCAAAACTCTTGTACTATTTGATGTACAGTTTTTGAACAAATATCACAGACTTCTACCCCAAACGCCTACTGCCCTTTTGCCCATCACAGAAATGCATAGTTATGTGGATGTAGAAGAAATGTCTTGCAAAATCTGCATGGTACTTCCTTCAGCAATTTGACTGACTGTTAAACTGGATATTTTTTGCTTCAGTCTTTAGTTAATGAAGTTTTATTGGATAACACACTTATAAAGGCTGCAGTACAGCATTATGTTTCCCTGCACAATCCTTCATTTATTAATTTATTGAGGTGATACACATTGACTTCTTTATCCCAATCTTTTGAAAGTTTTGTTTAAATTAGATATAAACTTGAAGTTTGTCTTAAGTACTATAATACTAAATAATGAATTTAGTATGTCCCATCTGTAGTATTTATAATAACTTTATGCGGGTATCCAACAGTATCAAAGCCCCATCCTTAAAGAAATCTTGTACAGCAAGGTACATCTGAGTTTGTGACTTTTTATTAGCCCTTTTTGTTTGCTATAATTCAGTGATTTTTATTCCAATGCAGGCAAAACTGTGGTATTTTATTTGGGACGATAGCATGCTTTACATGTGCAAGTATCTGTCAGTAACAAATTTTTTAATTTAAATATTTGTAGCTGCTATGTGGACAATTGTTTGATATATATGAGAAAATGTGTGAAGAAAAGTACAATGGTTGGAAATCCATTTCCACACAAACCTTTTCAATCATAAGTATCACTTCATAGGAAACTGTGAGTCAAATCTTCATGTTACCTTTGCTGTAAAATAAAGGGTAATGTTTGTATAATGTGCTTGCAAATTCTTTAATTTATACTATTGCACTTTTAGTATTTTGTATTAGGGTTGTTTGTCTATCATTTGGAAAATGAATGAAGATGTAAATTATTTTATAACAGCCCTGTGGGTCAGAGGCAAGCAAAGTAAAACATAAAAGCTGTCGTAATTTCCTTGTTTTGTCAAGTCATATTTCAGTTGTATGTAAAAACATATAAATATATATATAAATATATATATATATATATATATCTATATATACAAATACAATGCCAATGTGCTTAAAGGTCTGCCTCCTAACCATTGAAATTACATGGAACTTATTAAAATGTTGTCAAACCTAACTTCATTTCAATCCAATCTAATAATCACATTGCTCAAACTCTTTTCTGCTGATAATCATTACCTTCGTAGGGGCAAATTGTAAATTCGAATTTTCGCTTTTTTTTTTTTTTGTTTCAAAATCGAATTTTAATCCCCCAATTCGAATGTAAATTGGATTTATAACAGCTCGACCATGGAAACAGTTCTGATTCAAATATTCACCACCTAAAACATACCGGGCTAATTTACAATGGCAGATTAGATGTTCACATTGTTTCTTAAATAACCTCGCATTTGAGTTGTGAGTACATTCAAATTAAAAGAAAATTCACACAAATTCAAAATTCGACCTTCGATAAATCGCCCATTAATGTCTGCCTAATTATATATATCATGTAAGGATATCTAAACATTTTTTTTAAAGAACGGGAAAAAGATATAATGCATTATTGGTATGTAGGACACATATCCTAGATTTAGATATTGGTAGAAGCATATTTCATTTCTAGAATGCCACAACTTCAAGAAATAGCTCTGAGGACATGAATGGCACTAGTAAGCAGGGTTGCCAATTCATCTGTTAAGTAAAATAAAGTGGCTAGGATTGTATTGAAACTCATGCAGCCCTGCAGAATGCAGAAGCATTGTTAATTAATGGGACAATGTACTCTACTACTATTGTGGTCAACATCACTTCCAATAAATAGGACTTTTGTTAAAAATTTTTGAAAAAATATTTTACACTTGAGCCTACTACTTAGAAAATTACCCTCCTCAGTTAAATTAAACTCCTTATCTGTAAACCTTATGAAACTTCTGTGATTTTGTTAGTGTTTTATATTTAAGAATATATTTATTTGTAATAACAATGAAAAGAACACATACTTGCCCTATTGATTTTATCATGCTGACCATAGGTGTAGATTGCCTTTTTAAATGGATGACTTGACAACCCTGCCATTAGGTACCCATGCTACCTAGTTCCTGTTTGTTTTATGTACAAATGTTTAAAAAATATTTTTTTTAATGAACATTAACTCTGTATCCCAGGAAATTGCTCTACTCCAATTTTTGTAAATGATACATCCCAGCATCCTTAGTTTTGACTGAAACAATGGAAAATGTTGAGTATAATATCTCAACTCCAGGATACTAGAGCTCATTGATGTGCATATGATTATTTGTCTTATTCCCCTCTGTCTTGCTGCTTAGAAAGACTAGTTGTAGTCTCCTAAATACAGTATTACCGTCAAAATATTATAGATAGATATAGATTACAGTTTACAAAAAGAGCAACAATTACTTCTTGTATGTTTTCTGGACTGCGGGTAATACCTACTTATTTTCATATCAAATGAATACTCCATGACATTCATGTAACGGAAATACATTTAATGGTACTGCTTGGAGGGATTTGTCACATAAACCTTCAGAAAGCAACAAAAGCAGCACCAACAAAAGTTTTCAATTAATAATTAGGTTTGACAGAACAAAAGATGATTAAATAAGATGTACATTAAGGGGCAGATTTATCAAGGGTTGAATAGTCAATTCGAATTTGAGTGCAAAAATTCACATATTCAAATTTGAATCCCCCTTTTCGAATGTAAATTCAAATATGAGATTTATCACACCTCGACCATGGAAAAAGTCGAATATTCGCCACATAAAACCTGCCGAGTTCATGTACAAGTCAATGGTAGAGGTCCATTTGGAGATGTTAATAGTCTTGACATTCAAGTTTTTTTTCTGGAGAAAAATTTGATTTTTACGAATCGAATACAATTAGAATTTTCTATTGTTATTTTTTTTATAAGTATATCAGACTTTTAAAAAAACTCACATGAATTCGAAATTCTACCTTTAAAAAATGTGCCTCCCCGTATCAGAATGTTTTTGTGTATCTTATGTGTTTTCTAACATAGCATGCGCTTCCCAAAAGGATGTAAAGTGTTGTAAATAAGAAGGTTAATAAGCATTGTAGTCAGTTATAAATTCAGGGCTTTTCCACTCTGCATGGTGAATAGAAAAACATATTTTTATACAGTGATACTATGCAGGGCTTGGGACCTCCCTGAAACACTTCTGTTTTCTAATTAACAAATACAATTTCCCCAATTTCATTTTAACATTTCAAACAGCTTGACATTCCTACAGATTTTCATGGATGTCTTAGGTTAGGTTATAATTTTTGTCTCATGAAATTGAATAAAATGCAGGATGTACTTTTGTTTCTGAATTGTGTCACTTGGGTTTTCTAATGAGTGAAGGCTTTAGGATCAGCAAATAGAAGAAGAATACCACAAATAAACCTACATGGCACAGTAACACTAAGCTGCATGACACACTGATTTTTACATAACACCACATGAGAATTCTTTCTTAAACAATACTATCTACTTATGTTGGTTAAAAACACAGTTGGAAGGATAAAATAACTATCCATTTTAAAGGAGAATTCAAACCTAAAATTAAAAACCCTGCCCCGCTACCCTACAATACACCCTCTTCCCCCAGCCTAAATGTTACCCCGGCAAATGCCTCTAACGTTTTACTTACCTCTCGGTGTCGATTCAGGCATCAGAGTTCACGGTTACCATCTTGAGCCGAAACAGAATCTTCGGAATGAGAACAACGATTCGGCAATTTTGTGAGTGGCGCATGCGCAGTTGTCACAAAACAGAAAATTGCTCCAACTGCACATGCGCCAGACTCATTCCGAAGATTACCAAATCGTCTCAAGATGGTGCCCGTGAACTCCGATGCCTGAATCTGCACCAAGATGTAATTAAAACGTTAGGGGCATTCGCCCTTGGTAACACTTACGCAGGAGGGAGGGGGTCTATGTAGTGTGGGGTGGGTAGGATTTTATATTCAAGTTTGAAATCTGACATGGGGCTAGACATATTGTCAATTTCCCAGCTGCCCCAAGTCATGTGACTTGTGCTCTGATAAACTTCAATCACTCTTAACTGCTGTACTGCAAGTTGGAGTGATATCATCCCCCTCCCTTTTCCCCCCCAGCAGCCAAACAAAAGAACAATGGGAAGGTAACCAGATAGCAGCTCCCTAACACAAGATAACAGCTGCCTGGTAGATCTAAGAACAACACTCAATAGTAATAACCCATGTCCCACTGAGACTCCTTTAGTTACATTGAGAAGGAAAAACAGCAGCCTGCCAGAAAGCATTTCTCTCCTAATGTGCAGACACAAGTCACATGACCAGGGGCAGCTGGGAAATTGACAAAATGTCTAGCCCCATGTCAGATTTCAAAATTGAATATAAAAAAATCTGTTTGCTCTTTTGAGAAATGGATTTCAGTGCAGAATTCTGCTGGAGTAGCACTATTAACTGATGCATTTTGAAAAAAAACATGTTTTCCAATGACAGGATCCATTTAAGGTTTAGAGTTGAATTTTCCTTTAAGAATAAGTATTCTGGCAGTTTTAGGTCATAGGCGATCTATCATGTACTAGTTGTTTCCGCTTTCAGGTCAACCCCCTTCCTCCTTGGAGTGCTTTGGAACCCCCTGGGGGGCTGTGCCTGATACATACATTCTGGTGATGGTGAGGAGCATTTAACTGCCACTGTTGTCTACATGATGATGGTGGTGGTAAAACTAGCCAATGAGACATTTGTCTTAGAAACCTGATTTCTAAATGAGATTGCAAAGATTAATTTATCAGGCTTGTAGCACTTATATTACAAAGGCAAAGCAAGCCTTTCAAATAATGTTAATTTTTTTGGCAATCTTTATCTCTGAAGTTTGAGTGCAATACAACTGAAAACAAGATTAAAAAAGAAGAGAGAAGGAAAGGAATAACAAAAAATGGAGATGAGAGGGAACAGTAGCGTTTAAGCAGTATCAATATATCTCAGCCCCTCTGTTTTTAAAGGTGATATTCATCAAGGTAAACCAAAGGTTCTGAAAATATTCCATGCTAAACTCTACATAAGAATTAGATAGTAGAAAATGAGATGAAGTAGAAGATTCAGCAGAAGTTCCCCAAAGTTTTTTCATTATTTAGCAATCATCTTAGCATACAATGCAACCATATGTGAGCTATGGCTCATTGCAAACAAAGGGTTGGCTTAATTCATTCTAAAATATTTTTATTCGATTTCTGTGTAGATATATCTTTATAACATATACAATGAGGTAAAAAATGTAGGATATTAATTAATAGCGTAAGTGGTAGTCACAAAACTTTAGCTGAAGAATGAAGCATCTACTCCCCGTGCAGAGGTTCTGAGAACATAATGTATGTTTGTATAATTTCCCTTGAGCTCTTTATCAGTGTGCTGCTAAATTTTGTTTTTATTTACTGTAAGCTATTTCCATGTATAGTGTATTAATCAATTTGATCATCTAAATAACAGTGCCTGTGTATGTGCTCCATGTCTTGTATCAAGAAAATATCTCTAGTGCCTTACCCAGGCCAAATACCACTGGTCAATTGAAATATGAATGCAAGTGTTGATGGCCAATAAATTAAGGTTCAATTGCTGTTAAAATTGTAGTCCACAATAGGCATTCCAGCTGACAGTTCTCACTATCCTGCCTTGCTGAGGTAAGATTTGAAAAAAGCTGGTCAATAGCATAGTGATATGGATGGGCAATTTAATTGTATTTGACTGAATTACTCATCCATTCCCATCTAGTGGAAGGGCCTTTGAATGATCACTTTGAAGGTCAAAATTCAGTGCAGCTGTATCAGATGTGATAGTTTAAACAGCAAAAGCTTGTCTGCTAATGGCCTCTGTCAGTACATGTAGGGGATCATCTAATTGCAGGTGACACATGGCACCAGAATCTGAAAGATAAGTGCAATTTGGCCATACATGCATATTCACAATTCAGAGGGGCAAATTTACTTAAGAGCGAATTTTTGCCAACGACCACTTCGTCAAACTCCGCACCACTTCTTTAGGTGCAAATTTGTTAACACTACGCTAATTCACTAAAATGAGAAGTTGTCTTAGCAGCCGAACGCTGACGAATTTTCGCTAGGGTTACTTCGTCATGGTGAGCATTTTTTAGCAAATTTTCGCTAGTGTTCATTACTGCCTAGCAAAACTTATTTGAATAGGGCAGGTACCTAAAAGTCATATGGACGTCTTTATTAGTAATGTTGGTGCAAATGCATGAAGTGGCCACTTTTTCAAACACATGTCCAATGAGCCATAATAAAGACAGAAGAGATCTTCTAATGCCCTACATATGAGCCCACCCTTAAACAAATGTGGCATGCCCCTCAAAATTTTCACACATAAATCTTTCATAGTTTGGACTTTTGAAGGCAATCCCACTTTAAAAAAACAAAAGTTGCCAGCGTTTTTTTCAGCTTTGATGAATATGGAGGATATGATGTCATTGACATAAGATTGAGGAAGATGTAACTTCATTTTAGCCGTTCACCTGGTCTGAGGTGGTGAAATAAACTCTGGCGAAATAGGTAATGTTCCTGCAGATGAGATTTTTGGTGAATAGTCGCTAGCAACGGCCACTTCGCCCTTTAGTAAATTTGCCCAAGAATGTAGCAAGCTTCACAGATTGGCATGAACTGCCTATATCATCGTGTTGCTTATGTTTGTAGTAGTTGCAGGTGAATGATTTTAATTTGGTGTGGCCAGAGATTTCCTTGCCCACTCATGCTTCTAAGCTATATAGGAGGTTTTCATGCATTGATTCAGAGCGTTCCTTTCAATTTTATTAATCAACAAAAATATTGCATTATTTTATTCTCTTCCACTTTGACTTTGTTGGTTGATCAAATATTAAACTGGGGATTCCCAGCAGATTGACATTTCCCCCATTCAACAAACATTTCCTGTAAAGTTTTTGAATACATTGACACATTTATCAATCCTGATGCCTGCTCTGAGCAGTTAAACACCATTTTGATCTATTAAGTGGTAGTGTTTTGCATGGCTTGACAGCAAAACTGAGCACTATACCCTCTCTGAATTTATGCTCCCTTATACATATCATATGAAGGTAAAAAAAGATTTTTCATGCTGGAAGTAATTGTTCCTGTAAGGAAATCCAAAGCTGTCAGAAGTTTTTTTTATGAAGTAGTAACTATAATTACTCCTACTTAGAATTGTGTGACTATAAATTGTCTCTAAATCAGGCTCCAGCTGATCAACTTGTATAATGAACTGCACAATTGTATATCTAGCTTAAATGGATGCAATTTGTGAAACCTTATACAGGTTACATAAGATGGGGTGGGTGTAAAATCTAAAACTTGCTTTGTTTGAACTATACATGTACAGGTGTGTAGCATTTTAGGACTCATTTATTGATACTGGGCATTTATTGTTAAAGGAGAAGGAAAGCTACGGAGGCATTTTATTGCCAATAGATCAGCTGCAATAGTGCAAGCTATAACA
Organism: Xenopus petersii; assembly: GCA_038501925.1. NCBI lineage: Eukaryota > Metazoa > Chordata > Amphibia > Anura > Pipidae > Xenopus > Xenopus petersii. The sequence continues at coordinate 62,763,069 of CM076682.1, forward strand.
CTATATTTATTCTGTAGAATGTTTTACCATACCTGAGTAAAAAGCTCTAGAAACTCTCTGTTTGTTTAGGATAGGAGCTGCAATATTAACATGGTGTGACATCACTTCCTGCCTGAGTCTCTCCCTGCTCTTGGCTCAGATTACAGTAGAAAAGGGAGGGGGTGGGGAAGAGGAACAAACTGAGCATGCTCTTGCCCAGGGCAATGAGGTTTAAGCTGAAAACAGGAAGTCTGATACAGAAGCCCATGAGTACACAATAGAAGGAAAGAAATGTGGTGTTTCTTTTGACAGGGGACTCAGAGCAGCACTACTATGGGGGTTTACTGGTATATTTACATGGACCTTTCTGATAAGGCTTACTTAGTTTTAACCTTTCCTTCTCCTTTAACATCATGAAAACAAAAATGTAATTGGTTGCCGTGGGTCATTGCACATTTAAAAGTTAAACGAGCTTATTTATGTGGGTTATCATAAACCCAGAGTTATATATAATACACCAATGCTCCTGCTATGAACATACAAAAAATACCCAGTTTGTTTATCTGTTTTTTTGGCTTTAGCATTCTTGTTCTTTTTAGAATTTGCTTTTTTTGTTTTACTTTGTGTTATCAAATCCATTAAAGGGTATTTTTGAAAAGGCTTAAAACAGGACACAAATATAGGGGGCTCTATTCCTTATTTACAATTTGTAGATAAAAAAGGCACCCTAATACATATAATCCTAACAAGGACATTGGCTTACTTAAGACGGGCCCTCGGCCAACCCGGATGGGGGTGTGCCGTGCGCAGCTGAAAGTGCCAGGCCCCCGTTTGATTTGTGGGGAGACCCAGTCTTGTTTCATTATGACACTGTTATCAGCCTTAAACCACCAAAAAAGTGAAACTACATCGAACAGGTTCTCATACTAATCATAGTAAATAAGTAGAGTGTGCAACTCATACTCATATGATGCATCACATTAGTACTGATTATTATCAGGTGCAGGATCACTCTTGGGGCTGATGCTGTCTGAAGGATGCTTCGCTAAAAAGCCAAATTTCAAATTTACCACATAAAGTTACCAGGGACAGCAAAAGGTGGGTTCTCATCTTATACTCTGGTGGAAAGAGCAATGATTAGGTGCAGTGCAAAAATGGACACAAGATTGCATCCATTAAACTGTTATTTACAGGTACTTTTTTTGCACAGTTCCAGTTTTGTTGACTGCTGAATAAGGTGCAAGATTTCGGCCACAATATAGCCCTCGAATTAACACCTGCATTGAAGAGGTGGAACTTCCAGGGCTCACTGTGCATGTTGCACATCTTCTTCACATGTTGCACTTTTTTACCCAAATATATAATGTATCCCACTAGCACCTAAGCAAATAACCTATAGCACAGTTTCATAACAATATGGTGTTATTTGATCTACTTTAGCTAACCCTATATCACTCAGGTCTCTTAGGACTTCTCCAGCAGTTTGCGTGACTTTTTGTCAGAAAACAAGGAAGTAAAAAATGTTTTCCCCTTCCCACCCCTAATTTGCATATGCAAATTAGGGTTCGGTTCGGTATTCGGCCGAATCCTTCGTGAAGGATTCGGGGGTTCGGCCGAATCCAAAAAAGTGGATTCGGTGCATCCCTACTAGATAGAGATAGATATTTGTTTGTTTTGATGTTTCTTTACCCTCAAATAAAACACATTTTACACAAGTAACACAAATTACTTTAAAAAAGCAAAATGCATTCTTCGTAATTTTTTTATGATAAATTTGTAATATGGTATGATTCCTATTAGAATTACTACTTAAGTGGATACGTTGCTGACTAAAGTCGAATGAGGCGGAGTTGGAGGACATCATTGAACCCACCGGGCAAACAATACAAATGTTCTAAAAGTTTTACCTGTCTATTTGTATTCTTGCCAAACATCTACAAAAAGTAGGCATGAAGGGTTGGCAAGGTGCAAGATCTAAAAAAGATGCAAAAACCCAGTTTTTCCTTCTTTCACCATTTCCCGCTGAGGTAATATAAAATAGGGAACAAAGTGTATTACCCTACTCTGAATGCAGCACTACCTGTATTTACTGGCTGCATATGGGCATTACCAGGAACCCTAAGCCTGCATGTCTTACAGGGCCTACAAGCTAAGCAGCACTGGCAAGAGCAAGGTGCTGAGGAGTGATGTACTTACTACCATAGGCAGGTAGTAAGTCCATCATAGGTCTCCCAGGGTTCCCTTGCAACGTTGGTGCATGGCACAGAGCGCAACTTGCAGCGCAAATCCCACAGGTGCAAGGATTCCAAATATGGATTTTAGGGGTACAAAATGACATCCCTTAGGGCTTCATTATTTGCACCTGTGGAATTAGATGATAGATGAAGCCTATCTGGGTTTATTTAGCATAGCAGCAATAAATTCGAAGGCACATTTATCAAGGGTTGAATTTCGAGTTCATGTGAGTTTTATTAAACTCCCATAAATTTGACCAATCGATATTTATTAATAAAATCAAATTTTTTCAAGTCAGATGAATTGAAACCACCTGACAAAATCAAATCGAATTTGAATTAAATTCGGTCAAACTTGATTCGAGTTTTTTCTCCGAAAAACTCAATGTCAGGAAGACTGCAAACATCCCTGGACCCCTCCAATTGACTTAGACAGCAATTTGTCAGGTTTTAGGAGGCGGATAGTCGAATTTGAATTCTTTAAGTGCCAGATTATGATAAAACTCGAAAATCAAATTTGAATTTTTTAGCAAAAACTCGAATCGAATTTGGATCACTCCCTAGTCGAATTGGAGAGTTTTGACCGTAAAAAAAAAGTGAAAATTCAAAATTTGAATTCGACCCTTGATATATCTGCCCCTCAGTGTATCACAATCACAGTGCAGAGTAGGTAGAAAAGTACATATTTAGAATAGACCTTACAATTTAGCAATATCCTAGGTAACTAACAGCACAATCATCAAATGATTTCTTGGTTATACTACACTAATTCCATTGTTCCTATATACAGTACATATCATGCCAAATACTTTAGAAGAGCTAGAATACTATTACACATTCAATTCCATATAAACATTGTCACCTTGCTGCAATGCATTTTCATACACTCTGTCTCACGTCAAAGATAAGGGTATTTGTTATTCTACACAAACTGTATTCTTTATTTGCTACATTGCTGCTGTTGTTTTAAGATTAAATTTAATATTGTTAATATTTATATAACATTGTGACAGGGCCAAAAGGTCAAGAATGAAAAAATGATATCCTTCACACATGAAAGTACTCTCTTTGATTGTTCATGTAAATCATTGTTCCCCAACCTTTGAGCCACATTCAGATTCAGAGAGTGACATAAACATGAAAAAAGTTGGGTGTGCCAAATTTGGTATGTAATTGGCTATTTGTAGCCCCTATGTGGACTTACAGTCTACAGGAGGTTCTTTTTCACAGTACACCTGTTTTTTATGCTACCAAAACTTGCCTTCAAACCAGGAATTAAAAAATAAGCACCTGCTTTGAAGCTACTGAGAGCAGCATCCATGGGCCTGGAGAACAACATGTTGCTCAAGAGCCACTGGTTGGAGGTCACTGATGTAGATAAATGGGGCCTTGCACACACCAAATTTAACTGCTGTGTTAGCATTATTGTACCATACCAAATTGGACGGTGCACACCTTCCTTCATCAGGTTACAGAGGCAGTGATGTCGCAACTATTGATTTTGGGGAAACCTGGAGCTATAAAAAACCCCTAAAGTTTCTGGAGAAATGGTGCATTGTGGAAAATATATGGTGATTGTGTTTTATATTGCACTTTGCTCAGTGCACTCGCAGCCGCTCATACCCCTACTACTTATTGGAAGCCCAAACCATCTTGTGTTGGTTCTATTGTCCTTGCTGTTAATTGGCCACTTAAATCAGTACTGAGCAATAGTTCTACAGTATACAGAGTAAGCTCATAATCATTTGCTTTGCCTCCTGTCACCCAGGTTTACAAAATTTTACAAAGTTTTTAGCCAAAAGTTGATTGCCAGAAGGGAAAATAGCACAGTTGAATATGGAACTGTTGCAGAGACCAAAACCCATGGGTTTAAATTAATATTTTAGATTTTATATTTATTTATGATGTATTATTGCTTGTCTAGTTCTAAATCAGTATTCCTCCATTGAATTATTTCCAGATTGTTTGGAATATTCTTGCCTGGTAGCAACATTCTTCTTCAGTTTTTGCTTTTTCTGTAACTTTACATACTAAAAGCGTTCACTTTATCATTTATTGAAGTATAATTTTACAATTATTATTATTCATTTTTACTTTTCAATGAACCATAAAAACTATTTTATGATGGTCACTTTTTCTTCTTTTTGGGTGTGAAGGATGTCATTTATGTCTGGGAAAGGGAGGCGAGTGCTACCACAAAAAAACTTTTTTGACCTTTAGTATTGACAAAAGTAATTGGACCAGTGTTATATTTTCAGTAGAAATGGAATTATGCATTGGAATGACCTGTTCTGCTCCTGTGTACTCATTCCTTATGAGCTTCTATAGCCGTGCTGTAAGAGGTTATGATTTTATAGTGCTGGCACATTTACCCAGAGTTTGTTTATAACATGCCAGTCCCTGCCCCAGTAGAGTAATCTACGGTATCTATTACATATGCCCAGAGGAGGGCACTTAAAAATGGAATACCGATAATATCAGACATGCCCAGTTTTATATGGGTTTAAAATGGAAGTCTGCTGAATGGTATAGATCTGTAAAGGGAACCTATGATCAAAAAAAACTCCATGTGGAATGGAGTTTTTGTACATTGCTCCTTGTTTACACTTAAACTGTTTCACCATTCACCTTTAACTATGGGTTACATAGTAACAGTAGCAAAGCTTGCTTACATCTAGTATCCTATAACAACCAATTGTTACTATTTCCATTAATTTATAAGTTAGCTTTTATTGGTGTAGTGCAGATAGAATAATGGAAGCATGTATCTGATTGGTTGCTTTGGTGCTCTAGTTTAAGGCATACTTTGCCCCTGTTTCTATATAACTGTAAGGCTTGAATTGTAGGTTTTTAGTTAATACTGCCAGCATACAAGCAGTATTGCTAAGCTTACTACACATGTGTAATGCAAATGAAACCAATTTTTATGGGATTATATATTGTGTTTATTTGCATTCCAAACAGAGCCCTCATTTACTTTTAGAACAATTATTCGGGGGGGGGGGGGGGGATTTATCACAATGAACATTTGCTCTTCTTGTATGCCAGAAGTTCGATGGTAATCAATTTGTCTATTCACCATTACCTTTTATGCTCCAGAAAATTAATCATTTTACTGGCTTCAATCATTTGGGAATGTAGAATGCTAATTCAGACCTTATTACAGACACAATTCTTCATTTTGTCCTTCCTTAGTATGACACTAGAGTCTCATAAATAGTTTCTCTCTCTTTTCCTCTCTGATCTTAAGAGCAAAATTCATTTTCCACAATGTTGAACATGACTATCATTGCTCTTTTAGGAAAATGCCTCGCAGAGGTCAGATTGCTTTTTCATGGAAGTACACAAAGTAAAAAGGAGGTGAATGTATATCTTAGACTTCAATATGAGAAAAGAACACGTTTTATATTGGCACGTTATACCTGCTGAATAGTGACAGTCAATAATGATGGATTCCCACTTTATCAGCAAAGATACACAGCAGGGCCTAGACTATTGGTCTTCCCTTTGCTCCTACAGCCCCTTCTTCTTATTCCTGTCTTTCCTAACCTTCTCCCGGTCTTTCTATCTTTTATTTTTGCAACAGGAATGCTCCCTTCCATGACCTGAGGTGAGCACCAGCTTGCTTCAAGCAGCACAGCTACAGAAAAAGCAAACAACTACCCATAAAAGAAGTTACGTCAAACGTCCTTTTAAAAAAGGAATTTCCACTCAATGGGCAAGTAAAACGAATGATCATTAAATGGGACCCGTCACCCAAAAAATTATTCCAAATCCTATTTTATCATGTTAGTCAAGCACAATTAACTTCAATTACACAATATCAATTATATGAATCGTGTTCTCTGGGAATTCATAATTATAGCAACCAGGAAGGAGCCATTTTGTATGCAAGCCTTACATAGTCTCAGAATCTTGTTTGTGTACCAGAATGGGGACCTAATGTCCATCTCTATGCACGGGTTACACAATTAAATGGGAACTGGGGGAATCTGGGGAGAGCAGTGGAGCAGTGACATCTAGGAAGTGCTGAATGGAAATGAAAGTAATTGCTTGCCCCCCGCCTCTATGCCTAGGCATAGAGGAGGGGCAGGAAAATTTTGATTGACAGCTGATATTTTTAAATGAGTTTACAACAGCTATGAATGTTTAATAAAAAAAAGAAATTGGATTTCATATTTAATTTGAAAAGGACTTTTATTATACAGATTTTTATGTCTGGGTGACGGGTCCACTTTAAAACTACTTATAAGGTGTAGAATGTCAATGCAAGCTCAAACTAGGATATACTATATATATACTCTATCAGTAGTAGATACTACAGTTTGGCTTCAATTGTGATGTGCAGTGCACATCAATACCATGCACATTTCTAAATTCCAGATGTATTACTTTGTATTTACCTAGATTATAGTGGTCAATTACAGCGACTTGTGGTCCCGCAAATTTCCCTGCAGTGAGTTGCGTGAAAGTACTTCTTGCATTTCTGTATAGTTACACCTCCTGTCTAAATCGAGTGATGTTGCAACTATTAATTTGGGGGAACCCTGGAGCTATCATCACCTCCAAATGTAACAGTAGCTCCAGGATACCCACAGTATTCTTTGTCAATCATTGCAGTCCACCAAAAATAGGGTTTAGGGTCAGGGCACATGCTCAGATTCGGGGAGATTAGTTGCCAAACCTCTTCTTCTTCGGGGCGACTAATCTTCCTGAACTACCTCCCGCCGGCTAGAATGTAAATCGCCGGCGAGATGGCACTTGGAGCCAGTGTCGGACTGTCCCACCGGGATACCAGGAAGAGTCCCGGTGGGCCCAGGTGTCAGTAGGCCCTCATGCTGCTAAACATTTAGCCTATTTCATAGCCATTCCCTATTTCTATGAGAACAAAGAGGCTAAATAGATGGAATAATAGATTATAGTATGTAAAGAAAAGAGACTAGGAGAATAGAGGTTGAGTGAGGAGAGGAAGAATAACAGAACTAAGAGTGGGCCCCTGGTGGTGCCCTGGTCAAAGGTTTTTGGGTGGGCCCCTGGTGTCCCAGTCCGGCACTGCTTGGAACGCATTGTTTTCCGAAGTTGCCTCGAGGAAACTTTGACGCGACTAATCTCCCCGAATCTGAGCGTGTGCCCTGACCCTTACACACACGTCACTCATGCTGTAAAATTTGACACAGTTGTGTCAATTAGTGAGCAAAATTGCACTAATCTTAACACATTTCCAGGTACCCACAACAACACTGGAGAAATGTTGCATTGTGGAAAATACTGGGGATTGTGCTTCAAATTGCACTTTGCTAACTGCACTCGCAGCCGCTTATATCTCTACTACTTCTTGGAAGCCCAAGATGTATATTTATCAAAGGTCACGTTATAGTGGTTTTAGAGGTTACTGATACCACGACTAAACTCACAAACTCTAAAACTATGAATGTCATGACAGTTTATTAACAAAAAATTACACTAAACGATACACTAAAAATACAAAGACTTTTTCAGACAATTTCTAACAAATGGTATTTATTGGCTTGTATTATTGGCTTTTTGGGGTGTTTACACTCAACAAATCTTGCATTTTGAGAGCTTTTTAAAAAAACAAAAAAAACAGGAAAACTACAAATGTTTTGAGATTTGTGAAAAAAACCGAAATTCGATTGCTAGTAAATGGTCCCCATACTGTAGATAAGCATGGGATCCAGGTGGTTAGGCAGTGGGGTTGTTGAGGGCCTGCATGCCCCTGATTGTCCCATAATGGAAATAAGAAAATAAGACATGTAACACAAAGCTGTGCAAACAGGGATGCCCACATTAGATGTCACAGAATGTGGTATCCATGAGGGTAGCAGTTGTTTGCAGAGATAAAGTAAAAAGACCTGATCCAATGTGTAAAACAGGCCTGTACACCTTTGATTCTACAGGTATGGGACCTGTTATCCAGAATGCTTTGGGTCTGGGATTTTCCAGATAAGGGGTCTTTCCGTAATTTGGATCTCCATGCCTTAAGTCTACTCAAACATAATTTAAACATTAAATAAACCCAATAGGATTGTTTAGCCTCCAGTTAGAATTACTTATATCTTAGTTTGGATCAAGTACAAGGTACTGCTTTATTATTACAGAGAAAAAGGAAATAATTTTTAAAAATCAGAATTATTTGCTAAAATGGAATCTATGGGAAATGGCCTTCCTGTAATTTGGAGCTTTCCCAATAACAGATCCCATAATTGTATATACCGGTTATCTATTACATAATAGATCATGCTAGTCTCCCAATACATAGGGAATAAAGTACCCGTCTTATAAAATATAAGGATATTATAAGTTACCGAGGAGTTCCATGACCATATAAAAGCACAAGGCCAAAGGCCAAGTGTTTATATACAAGTCATGGAACTCCGAGGTGATTTTAATATCCTCATATTTTGCAACAGGGGGTACTTTATTTATTATAATACACAAGTTTCAGTGAGTCATGTGACAGAAATGGCATCACTAAGCTCTGATTACAACCAATGACATAATTAAGCACTGCATAAGGATATCATTATGGCATGGGTATATATATATATATATATATATATATATATATATATATATATATATAAAATCATTCACATTAGTCCCTACCCCTATTATCTATGGTCCCAACCATACCAAGTTTTGGTGTCTCTCCATAGAAAGGAAAAGAAGATACAGCTATTTTATATTAATACAGGATACAGTATATACTTACTGACTCTAATGCTTGACAGATTATATTTTACACTTTCAGGTAAAGTTATGAGGCTCCTACATTTTGCACTGATTTTTTTTTCTTTATTTCACATGGCTAAAAGTCAAGTACATCAAGCTATTTATGTCATTGCTTAGATTTCCTGTGACCTTCTATATTTTTGACAGGTTTACTGTGCCAATTATACCAACATTTTTTTTCTACTGCACTTGAGTGCCAGATGGAATTGCAATGCAATGCAGCTCCCAAACAATAATAAACGGTTACAACTCTTGCAAATAAATCGCTATTGTGCCTGGCACAGCAAAATACTGTAATCTGCTGCATCTTTAGGGCTTATTTCAAAATATACTGTATGCTCTCCATTTCTCTTATGCAGCATTAAAACAACATGGTTGTGTTTTAAAGCTCTGTACTTTTCTGTATTAGAGAACTAGCAGTATTTTGTAGTTAGTAGGTAGGTAGACATATATGTACAATAGTGTTAAAAGTAAAAGCATCACCTCAGAGGTTTATTTAGGAGTTTTGGGTGCATGGCCTGGTTCTGATTCCTGTGTTTGTTTCTCGGAGAGTCTACACAAGTTTCTATTGGGTACTTTAGTTTCCTTGTGGATTCCATAAACATACAGACAGGATAATTGGTTTCTGCTTAAATTGACCATAGTATGAATGATTGTGATAGGTGCAATCTCTGTACAGCACTATGTAAATGTGTCAGCCCTATATAAACAACAGATTCAATTAAAATACATATCTCAATGTCTTAAAAGGATGCTGATATTTTTTTCCTGCCATTCTCAGGACCTGCTTTCCCGGGATGACACTTTTTTCAAAACATCCTATTTTTAGCATTATAGTTGCCCAAAATTTGTGGCCCAGCTCACTGAAAAATACTTTAGGAATTAGGGGTTTAGTGCACCCCTCTCTAGGGGAAAAGAGTGTAGAAACCAGACTTCTTTAGGCATGGGTGCCAAATATGGTGTAATTGTCAGGAAACCAGGTCCTGGGATTGACATACATGTATGGACCTGTTATCCAGAATGCTAGGATAAGGGATGTTTCTGTAATTTGGACCTCCATACTGTCTTCTAAAAAATTACTAAAACGTTAATTAAACCCAATAGGATTGTTTTGCCCCCACTTAAGGATTAATTATATCTTAGCTGGGATCAAGTACAAGGTACTGCTTTATTATTACAGAGAAAAGGGGAATCATTTTTACAAATTTTAATTATTCGGTTAAAATGGAGTCTATGGGGCAAATTCACAAAGCGCCGAAGCGCCGAACGCTAGCGTCAATTTGCTAGCGTTTGGCATTTTCGGTACTTCGCAAATTCACTAACGGACCCTGGCGTAATTTCGCTAGTGTAACTTCGCACCCTTACGCCTGGCAAATTTGCGCAATGAACGAAACTACGCAAGTTTACTAACATGCGCATTGTTCTCAACGCCACCTTTTACGCTAGACTTCCTTTGCCACCTCAGACCAGGCGAAGCGCAATAGAGTAGATAGGGATTGCTTCAAAAAAAGTGAAAATTTTTTCTAAGTCCCAAAAAATGCTGGCGTGTTTTCTATATTATGGGCGATAGGCTGAAAAAGATTGAAACATTTTTTGGGGCTCCCCTCCTTCCCCCCTACATTTCCTAACTCATGGCAACTTAACTATACAGTGGGCACATGTGTAGGGCAAAAAACATTTTTTTATTTGATGTTTTGAAGGTTTTGAAGGTTTTCTAGGCATTTGTAGTGCTGGCGCAACTACGATTCTTAGTGAATTTGCCCCTATGAGTGACAGCCTTCTAATAATTCCAAACTTTCTGGTTAATGGGTTTCCAATGAATGGATCCTATATCTGTACTTTCAAAAAAAAAGAACCAAATACTCTGTGTTGTGCTTGAATAATCATTATACAGAAATGCTTTAAGAAAGAACATGAGATGATAATAATGGCAAAAGGCAGAGCAGACATTGGGAGGGCAGGGGTACTGTTGTGTTAGTACTTATTGTGTTAGATAATTTTATATTAATTAATGCCAAGGATGTCAGTTGAAATACCCCCCCTACTCCTAAAGGTGCTAGCTGGTTTTAGTTCAACAATAGCTATAGGGCTTTAGGCTGGACATCCATGATTTCCAAAGCCCTGTTTTGTAACTTTAGTTCCAGTTATATTGGCAGTTAATAAATATATTCAATTATTATTCTTACATATTTCCCACAGTTTATCCATATTTTATTTAGCAGCCCAAAGTATCAAGTGATGGAGCAATTATTTCATTTTCATTATTCATCCTTTAAACAGAGAATGGCCTTATGTTAAAATAAACACATTTCAAACTTTTTTTGGGGGGGAGGGGCAGTATGAGGTTCCTTCTTCAGCTAAAAGTTACAAATGAAGATGGAATGAAAGATTATCTTTATACTAGGTACAAACATATTGTGTGTATACAGTTTAACAAGGAATGTAAGATGCAAGATAACGAGAATGAGTGCAAATGAGAATCCTCCAAATGGAATGAGATCAAAGGCAGTAAAACTGGGACGGTTTGTTAGGAACAGGGTGTGAAGAAGCCTCGATGTCTGGTGTTTGAGACTATCTTTAAACAGTGTGTTATAAACACATTTGCTTTATAATGGAACATAAACACAGGGCCCAAAGTCCTGTTTTAAATGTATGGAAGGTTTTAATCACATTTTTTCCTTATTTTTATTTCTGCAATCTCTGGTCCAGGATGCTCTGATCTGGGCTGGAAATGTTCTTTGCCCTTGACAAATTTGTTTTCCATTTCTTTACAAGCTAACATTACTAGATAACATTGATCTCTTATATACTCCCTTTGTTGCTTTTATCTTACAATGAGACCTTTAGGCAGCTAGCACACGGGCAGATTCAGAGAGATTTAGTCGCCTGGCGACTAATCACCTCTTCTGCTGGGCAACAATCTCCCCAAACTGACTTTGCCATGCCTGCTATAATGACAAAACACTAGCGCTTATGCACTTGCGGCACTTCGATTTCCGAAGTTGCCTGAAGTTTCCTCGTGAGGAGATTGACGCCCCGCAGAGGAGGCCATTAGTCGCCAGGCGACTAAATCTCACCGAATCTGCCCATGTGCTTGAGGCCTTATAGGTTGAAGCATTTAGTGCATAATATACAATAGGCCATGTTTCAACAGACACATATGAAATGGCAGAAAATCTGTTGATAGAATTCACTTAACTGTGCTTATAACATTCTGCTTTCTGCCACCATTTGGGATACAATACCATGCACAGTATTGTGGGCTAGCCAGGGTGAGTGCCTATGGAAAGCAAATACAAGTACAATTTAAACTACAATTAATACATTTCTTGCACATTAATAAAATGCCCTATTCATATCAAACTAACCCAAACCATTCTTGGCTCACCTTCCTTTTTTTAGGATTCTGCTTTCATACCTGCTTTCATCTCCTATGCCTTATCATATTGAATAAACAGTATATCTGTGCCTTACATAAAACAAATCTGTCATTTCACCTTCTGGATACCTAAAATACTTGGGTCTAATGCAGAATAATAGTCCATGAAGTTTCCTTCTGCTCTGGCTCAGGTACTGCTGTCTAGTCATGTATGGGTTGACCTGAAACACCTGGGGATATATTTATTAAAGAGTGAAGTGAGATATTTCCGCAATATGCTAGAGGGAAATTCTGCCACTCTTAATTGATTTCTATGGGATTTTTAAAAGAGTATTTATCAATGGGTGCAAGTGAAAGTTCACCCATTGATAAATATGCCTTTCAAAATACCATAGAAATGAAGGGAGAGTGGTGGAATTTCACTTTAGCGGATTGTGTTGATCTTGAACTTCACCCATTGATAAATATGCCCCCTGGTTGAGCAGGTTCAGGTTGAAATTTGGCCAACCATTGTGGGTTAGCATTGGGTGCAGGGCAAACTGGGGAAGTACACACCTCTACTGCTCCCAAAGACTCCTTGTCTTGGAACAAAAGGTGTGCGCACATTAGTAGAGTTTAGAGTGAGATGACGTGAATATGGGTCAGGTGCGGGTTAGCGTTGGGTGCAGGTTAAGATTTTTCCGGTTAGGGCTGGGTGCACCGTCAGCCCACACCTGCCATCGACTCCCCCGGTTTCAGTTTACAAAGTCACTCCTGTGCCTCCTATGGTTTTACAATTTTCTATGGCTTAAAAAAATAGAAGAAAGGCAGACAGGCTCCCAAACATCACAGGTATATGCCCTAACTACGCTTAGAATTTGAAGTCAGAAAAAATATACATTACAAAAGGACAAAGTATAATGATAAAAATAAATGGTTGTATTAATAAAACCCATATTGTTAAATTGAATCTGCTGCCTCTGTTTTTATATGGCTCTGTCTTTTACTTAATGTATTAAGGCTGTCTTTATTGATGACATTTTGTAAGTGCGACCAAAGAATGATGGAGAACGCAAATGCTCCGTGAGCTTCCCTTTGTGATGAGTGCTACATCTCTTCAAAGGAAGACTGAACTTAAATATAATTAATATACTGCTTCCAGCTATCAACAGTAAAATAGTGATTAGTCCATAAAACATTGCAGAAAGTAAAGCTAATGCAGTCACTAATTTACATTCTTTCAAAACCAGACCAAAGGGCTAAAAGTTCAAAAATTGCATTCCTGATGATAATATTGATATTAGATCCTCATTAACCTCTAGAATTCACACAAATGATTATCATGGCCTCCCAGTTCCATCAAGATTATTGATCATCTGTATTAACATTGTTTGTGTACAAATAATAAATGATCGACAATAATTCTGTAAGCAAACAATGCTGACATGAGAAATCAATAACCCTAATGATGACTGGTCACTTATAATGCCCATTTGATTGATGCTTAAATTAATTAGGAATCTGACACATTATAACCATTTTCCATATTGCTTTTTTTTTGCCTTAGAAAGGTTCCCTCTTAATTTGATTTAACAGCAGAAATGTTTAACTGACTTGTGCAAAACAGCCCCAAGTCACTGCAAGAAGGAGGATTTTCTTCTAAACGCAGTCGATGGTTATGTTATGTCTTACATATGGCTCCATGATAAATCATGTTTATTAGGTCTTCTGGCATGATTTTAACAAAATTTCCATTTACCATTAAACATATCATTAAAATGTTATACGGTTTAAAAGCAAGAGTTCAAAGCCATAATCAAAGTATATTGTTAGCATGGCAAAACAGTCCTCTGATACAGTGTCCTTATGCCTCTGTTTATTTATACACTATAGATAAATTACAATTAGGGCTGAGATGGAAAAAAAGGAGACCACAATACTACAAGCTAATGTTAATAAATATGTATCATATATATACTGTATATAGGGGGGCAGATTATCAAAGGTCGAATATTAGAAATTTGAATAGTATATTATTTAAGAAAAAAATTGAATATCTAAAAATCTAATGAATATTAACGACCCAAAATTGGAATCGAGTTTTTTACCTCCCAACTCTCCCGTTTTTTGCGGGACAGTCCCGATTTCGACAGCTAGTTCACTAGTTATATTGCCATCTTCCAGGTCTTCGGTCTCCTTCGGTAAGGGAATGCCGTATCTGGTGCATGCGCAGTTGGAGCAGTCCAGTATTTGTACCAACTGCGCATGCCCCAAAAATAACCTGGAAGATGGCACCCATGAGCTCCGCTGTGCTACTCTGCATAAATAAGTGAGCAGGCTGTCCAGGGGCACTTTTTGGAACAATGAACTATGAGGGTATGAAGCAGTTTGGAGAGACTAGGGTAGTAGATGGGGCTTTTTTTATTGGGGGGGTTAGATCTCCTTTAAATCCCTCAACCAGATAATACTCCTGCTTCTGAGCCTCACACCTAACTTTATCAAAGCTGGAAATGGCCATTCGCACTACAAATCCAGATTTGTTTTTCAAAAGGTCCCGCAACCATCACGCTGGTCGATTAACCCTGTCTGGTTAAGTCTAGTAGACAATCAATGCCAGCTTGATCAGACAATAACAGAATTTTTCAGCTAAACCCACCTCAAGCAAACCTGTTCATTACGTGGGATGCCTTTAAAGCTTATCTGAGAGGTACCCTTAATGCAGAGTTCATAGCCTTAAAACGACAATCTAAAGCTACACAATCCCAAATGGAGGCCTCATTGCTTGAATCAGAGCATGAAGTACGGAGGCACCCCCCTAAAATGGAAAAAAAAGATTAAAACTAAAAATATTAATAGTTACAACTTTTAGGAAGACAATTTCTGCTTTAAAATATGAAAAAAACTGCAGTGTTTTTTATAATTTTTATGACTTTTTGGCATAAAGGATATGATGTCACTGACATAAAATTGAGGAGGATGTAGCTTCATCTTATCAATTCGCCAGGTCTAAGCTAGTGAAGGAAACTCTGCCGAAAGAGGTAACGTTATATCAAATTCGTAATTCGCAGAGTAACAATTGTTCATCTGAGCAAAAATTTACCTGGAGAAAGGGCTCAAAATTTAGCAATGTACTCTTTCGCTAGCAAATTGTCATTCACGCCTGTTAGTAAATTGGCGATCTCCCTGCGGATTGGATTTCTGGCTAATTTTCACTAGTGACGGCCCCTAAATTGGGGAGAGTCCCCATCAAGAGCAAAGCTGGTTGGCACAAGGACTTGGAACAGCTCACAGACTACCAATGGGAGAGAGGACTGAGAACTCCAAAAATGGTTTTTGTTTCCCTGAAATATAGACTTACAGTAAGCATCTGTATGTGATCGACAGGACATGTTACACGAGGTCCAGATTACATAGGATGTTTCCACAATCTTCCTTACAATGTCAACGCTGTAATACTCAAAGAAGGACACTACGACATACAATATGGGATTACTCTGAAATAGTTTGGTACTGGGAAAGGCTACTCACGAAACTAGCAGATAGCACTTGTACTGATATCCCAAAAAGACCCTAACAGACCCTGTATCCCAAACATCATACTAGTACTGAAATTGCATACAGCAGTAGCATTCTTATGCCAAGCAC
The DNA here is from genome assembly GCA_038501925.1 of Xenopus petersii. Classification (NCBI taxonomy): domain Eukaryota; kingdom Metazoa; phylum Chordata; class Amphibia; order Anura; family Pipidae; genus Xenopus; species Xenopus petersii. The sequence goes on from CM076682.1 coordinate 62,779,038, forward strand.
TAGTTTTAGCCCATAGACAAATTACAAGCAGAATTATACCAGCTAGCATCAACAAGCAATGTGAACTAGAGAAATATATGCTTACACAGGCAGGCCATATGGGGAAATACTGTATAACTCAATATGGCAGTATTGGATAACCTCTGAAGGAGAGTAAGGCAGTCTAACGTATAATGATTGTGCCGCTGATGTACTATAATGTATAAACATGTCTCCCCTGGTAAACGATGCTCCTAAATCTATACATTGTCTATGTATATTGCAGGTACGCTCAAATCAGGACATTATCTATGTATAACACATGTATACTAAAAATATCAATAAACCTAAAAATTTTAGTTTTTCTGACAATTCCTAGCAAAAAACAAATCAAAAACTTCTAAAAGCCCGATTTGATTAAAAAAGGTCCAAAATCAGCGCATCTCCCATTGACTTTTAAAGGGCCTTAATCACTTTTACATCATGAATTTTTGTGTTAGAGTTTTTTTGGTCTTTACACTTAGAGGGTTATTTATCAAAGATCGGGTGTTAGAGTCTTTTTTTTGTCAAGGCCACCGGGAGCGCTCAGCGGCACGTCTTCTCCCAAAAACTCAAATACTCAAATTTTCGTTGAAAAAAAGAACTCAAACCCTAATAAATCTGCCCCTTAATAAATCTAAATGTATTGAGTTTTAAAGAAATATATAAAAAAACACAAACTTTTAGAGATTTTTTGAAAAAAAATGTGAATGTTAGTAAATAGGCCCCTTAGACTTGTGTAAACCAATTTTTCTCTTCAACATGATATTTGTTGTAAGTATATAAGTCAGACTTGGGGACTTGCTTTTCTCACATTTCAGCATCCGTCATGGTTTTCTTACAAATGTGTTAGTTAACCAATGACACCCAGTGCAACATGAATCAATGACTTGGTTACAAATGGGGACAATGCCTGGGAGAAGCAGATCACACAACCTTGTAAGAAATACAAGTACATAAATGAATAAATACAATAAAAAGGGGGTAGTATGGGGGCATTTTACTTTATATAAATAAAGGATTTTCAGCTATATATATATATATATATATATATATGAGTGTGAGTATTTAGTTTAAAAGCAGATTATCTCTAGACTCCCATTATTATGATATTGCTTTTGTTTTCAAAAGTGGGGGGGATATAATTGATTTGGTAAAATATACGCTATTTAATAAAAAACAATAAAACAACTATATTTACAAAAGCGTAGAAGTGTACATGTTTAGGGTAATTCATGTTAGCCTTTGAAGTTGAAATCTTTATTATATTTTCTTCTTTCTGTAATGGAGTGCTGTTGCTCAGAAGTCTATGAATAATCTGCCTGGAACGAATACAACATGGCATTTAACAGTCATATGTAAAATGAAAATTTCAGACAGCTGATGTTCTATAATCAAAAAAGCTATTTCTTTATATGTAACTCACTTTTTATACCAGGTATATTTTTCCTGTAGTTTAGTCTTGAAACTTTAAGTTTTATTAACACATTGTACAAAAATGATGTACATTTCCCAGAAACCTGTATTTTTCTTATAGAGCCATGACTAACAGATGAGATAATATCATGAAGTCATATATCTTTCTGGTGTAGCTGACTGAGAAAGAAAAAACTTTGCAAAGATTGGCAGCCTCATTTTGCAGATACAACAAAAAATGGTCTCTGAACGCAGAACTAAAGTAGACCATCAGAATATGCTAGTTTGTTGCCGATACTGGACTATGAAAATATGACCACATTCCTAACTATTCCCTTTCTTAATCCAGCCATAAACCCCAAAGGTAAAATCATTAGGCATATGTTGATGTAGTCATTTCATTAGACTAAGTCATACTAAAATAATAAATAGCGCAGAATAATGAGGGCTTCATTCCTTTTTCTGTAGGCCACAAAGCAGGACTTAAAGGGCCATGTGTAGTCCCAAAACACCACTTGGACAGTGTCAGTAGTACACTGCTCAGTGATTAGCACCACTCTATACAGTTTGGAACACTGAGATAGACAAGGAGTTTGTATGTTCTCCCTGTGTCTGTGTGAGTTTCCTACTATTCTTACACTCCAAAAACACGTTTGCTGGCTCCTGATTAGATAGACCATAGTGTGCTCAGTTAATGTTGATCTAAGATTGTAAGCTCTACTGGGGAATGGACTGACTGATGTGAATGAAGAATAGTCACTGTAAAGAGTTGATATTAAAAATAAAGAACAATAAAAAGCAGTGGTTGGCCTAATACCTAAAATAGCCCACAAAGAATTGTACTGGTTGGACTTCCATGTATTTAATGCCTACAGACATATGATGTGTTTAATGTGTGCTATAACTATAACATTAGCTAAAATCCCAATGTCAGCTCCTTGCTGTTCAACCAGCTTATTACCATCAGATAGGAGAAATGCACCAGTTTTGTTGTAATTTTAGAGGCTATGTGCCTCCAGAACTGCTGAGCCAGCTGTAATTTGCACTGCATTTTAAATTTTGTATAACACTCTGCAGATTCAGAGTAGAGTACTAAACAGTAATTTGAAGATATTGTGATCTGCTCTGGGTTTTTTCTGATAATCAGAAAAAAAACGGATGAAAACTCGAAAAGTTTGAGCTCAATTTTGTCAAGGCTTTTCCCACCTGACTTTTTCGAGCTGATTATTTGATAAATGAGTTCAAATTGTGGAAGGGAGTTCGGTGGGAAAAAATAAGATAAATTTGAATTTTAGTAAATGTGCCCCTAAAACTTGGCTGTCTCCTGAAAAAAAGTGTTACACAAATGCTCCCTGCTGTGCTTCTAAAAGTAGGGTACTGAAATTATACAGTTGTTATTACATAAATTCATAGTTTTTAACTGAGGTTAAGAATCAGAGAAGGACATAGGGAAATGCATCTTTTAAAACTGGGCAAAAGTATCTAACTTGAATTTAGAACTAGAGACAGGGGTGCTGCGCCCATGAGGCGAGTTGAAAAACTTGCCTCAGCGTCAACAAAAAAAGAAGATCCTGGTACCTTTAAGAGCTGAATTTCCAGTTCATTTGTCTTTTATAGTTCAAGAGAGCACCATTGCGATGCAGTCCACATTGCAGGAACAGAAACACCCCTGACTAGAGAGAAATTGGTATTAAAATTCCTTGCATAGAAGAACAATTAAAATGAAAATATTGCTGTAATTGGGAAGTCTTCCCTAATCTGCTCACATAGCTACACAAAATGAATCATTGTCCAGCTATACCAAGAGTCATATACAGCGTCACCAGGAAGTGTATTATGACATGGCACAGCAAAAGGAATCCATGAATGTCTCATTATATTGTTATGTATGTATATCTTTATTAGTACATGAATATGACTCATGTTGGACTCTCCAATGAGGTATAAAGGCTGGATGCTGAAGGCTATATTCTAAAGCACAAAAATCTTCTATATACTGAAAATGCTAGCTTTAACCACCGTTTCCCTATAAAGTATTCATTCATATTCCAGAATCAGACTACATCTGGCAATAAGTAAACATTATGTCTAGTCTGAAAACATAGTCCAAATAGCAGACAATACTCTTTTCACTATTGTAGCAAAATATTTCTAATAAAAACATGTCAATGTTATGATATAGCAGATGATTAGAACCTTTACAGATTTTCCTCATGCTACTGCTATATGTCGATCCTTCACGTGAAATCCAATGGTTTGGAAAATGGTAATTATATGATTTAGGTGGACAGGCAGAGATAAATATAAATGATAGTTACGAGTTGACTGCATCATATATCTTGGTATAAAAAGCACATTAAAGCTGAAAAATGTAAACCCCAATGGACATATTTATGACTAGGTATGCACATGATTAGGTGATTACAATCTTCATTTTGCAATGTCCCCTGAGTATAGCAATACATTAAGTCACTGCAGGAATAAAAAATGACATCTTCATGTAAAATGCTGTTTTCCTTTTAAGACCATGCTACAAGCCTGTATTATTCAGTGGTGTTAAAAGCATTAATCCTCTGATTTGATTTGAATTCAATATCAATACAAGACTTCCAACTGATCATATAACATATTTTGCATGCACTTATTTGTAAAAAACGAACAAACCAACAAACAAACATATTTTATACGTGAATAGTTCATAAAACAGAAATTCAATAACACCTTGTATTTTACAGACAGTACAGTATCTTAATATTGTTAATATAAATTTGCAGTAAGTGAAAGCTCCTATATATATGCAATGCCCTTTAAAGAAATTTTATATATATATGTTGCATAATCTTATATAGTTTCAGTATTTTTTTATTTTTACCCTTATATTGTTTGGCAAAAAATTCACTGGATCAATAGGTGGACACTACTTAAAAGAATGGAACTTTCATTTACATAGGGAGTTATAACCACTTACATAGTGTTGCATAATCTTATATACTTTTAGTATTTTTTCATCTATTATCCTTAGGTTTTTTGGCATATTTTTTTTCACTTATTTAAAGTCTGATTTTTTTTACCCTGAGGTGTGGTTTGGGGAGTAAGTAATAATCGTACAAGTTTGATATATGGGCACATATTTCCTTTCATTAATATTGACATATATATATATATATATATATATACTGTATATATATACTGTATATATATATATATATATATATATATAGTTATAGTGTATAACTTATATACACATATAATATATAACTTATATACACATATATTCATATAAGTGGGGCGATATCTATATTATTAAAGATTTATAGACGGGACATACTCCCACACCATCCACATGTGGATATTATTGTATAAATTATGGGTTCCAAAACTATGTCTTGTCCCTATGAGATCACATTGCATGCTATAGGTTTTATAACATATAAAACACTGTCTCCTTTTACACAGTTTGCCTAACGATATGTCTAAGACCCACAAACTAGCTGTCAGGGAACCGGGAGTTCCCTCTGGGGGAGTTGTCCGGATCTAGGAGGAAGCCCCTCAGGAGGGATCAGGATCGCGGTATCCAGGGATTCGGCAGAAGGGGTAATAGAGTTCAGGCAACAGGTCACAAGGCAGGCAGAATACAAACAGAGTCCAAAGTCCAGGCAGGGGGTCAATAACAAGGGATCAATCAGGAATATCTTCAGGGATAACAGGAATAGAAGTAGGGAACCCAGGAATCTTCTCAGGAACGAGATCCTATTTTCGGGCGCCATCTTGGTGCCTCAGGCGTCCTTTTAAAGGGGTTTTTTGGCGCCCTTGCGTCGGCGTCAGCACGTCTGCGACCGACGCACTGTGCCTGCGTCCGTCGCGCCGTTGTGACGCCTTCGCGCCTGCGCACTTGCGCGCAGGCGTCTTTGCGCCGGCGCCGCTACCCACGTGGCGGCCATGGGCGCCGCCATCTTGGGAGCGGCGTCGGAAGAGGTAGCTGCGCCGCCCGGAGCTCCTGGTCCCGCTCCGGGCGGCGATCGTGACACTAGCAGATTAGGTTCATTTCTCCAGAGAGCAAAATAGGAACAGGTGTGTTAAAACAATAGTCTAACCATTGACACCTTATCATATAGAGAGCTCCCAAAGAATGGGGAAATAGAACTTTTATAATAGGATTAAATTAAATTAACTATGGATGCAATAGCCCATGATAGTTTGGTAGATTGATACATAGTGGCAAATTCACTAAAGAGCGAATCGGCTAACGTTAGCGCAAATTCGCCAGCGTGACATCATTTCGTTACTTTGCCGATTTACTAATGTGTGCTGGTGTAAATTCGCTAGCGAAGTGGACCTACTCTAGCGCAACTTCGCACCCTTACGCCAGACCAAGTTGCGCTATGTCGATGGGACGTAACTACGCTAATTCACTAACTTGCGCATTTTACTGAACGTTACCTCTTGTGCCAGACTTGCCTTCGCCACCTCAGACCAGGCGAAGTGCAATAGAGTAGATAGGGCTTGCTTCAAAAAAAAGTCCCAAAAAAGGCTGGCGTCTTTTCCTTTTTTAAGGGTGATAGGCTGAAAAAGATCGTAAATTTTTTTGGGGGTACCCTCCTTCGCCTACACATGTGGGCACATGTGTAGGGCAATATAACACCTCTATTTTATTTTATGAAGCTTTCCCAGCCTTGTGTAGTGTAATGTATTTGCTGCTACATATACATCCATTGTACTTTAACTTGGCGCCTTATGCAAATTAGGCATAGCTAGCATAACTTCGCTTTCCTTGACGAATTAACGCTAGTGCAACTTCGCTACCGTTCGTGAATTTGCCCCATAGTGCCAAATATACTCTAAGTTTTGGACATTATTGTAACATAATTTTTTAATTTGTTTCATGTTAAAGTAACTAAATAGATAAACATCAGTGGTTACAAATGTCTAGTTTTTAACTGTAATGAACTAGAGGAAATATATTGTCTAGTTTTGGTTTATATGTGAATTTTAGATAATTTAAGTATTTAAAGTGAATGTACTAATAGTACTTAAATTACTGATCGTGTGACTTTTACCAGCTGTTTGTTCCCGCCATAGTGTATATTTAAGGCGGTTTAATGTTCAGTTTGTTTTAGAAAGGCTAGGGCCCTAGCCGAAACGTTAGTCATTTATAATAAATATTATGATTTTTATAAGTCCTGAGAGTGCGGACCTTCCCTGAAGGTGAGATGTTGGAGGGAATTCTTTCATGCACAACCGATTTCAAATCCCCTCATTCGCATCTCAATAAGATTTAGCTCTCAGAAATGAACTGGTCATTCCAGAACCCTACATTAGTTTCTTTTCAATAATTCCTTAGTGGATTTACTGGAATCTGTAGGGCGATTCCCATGTTGCAAGGACCACTTTTGGTTGAGCTTCAATCTTCTAACATGATTTCACCTTATCCTCAAGCACCCTTTCGTACAATGAAGAATTCATAGGGAATTATATGATAGTGACAGGCTGTGATGCAGCAAAGCTGCCCAAATGATAACATTTCCACCACCATGCTTTAGAAATGGTATCAGGTTATTCTTGTAAAATACTGTCCTTGTTTTTTGCCAAATGTTTCCTCTGATACTGTTGCCAAATAACCATATATTTTCCTCTTCTGTCCAGAGAACATTGTTCAGTCCAAGGGGCAAATTCACTAAGATCCGAAGTTGCACCAGCGTCAACTTCGCCAGGCGTAGTTTCGCCAGCGCTATGTAAATTCACAAAAATGCGAAGTTGCGATCAGGGAGGCGAATGGTAGCGAAGTTACGCTACCGTTACTTCGTCTGGCAAAGCGAAGTTACGCTAGTGATGCCTAATTTGCATACTGCGCAAAGTTAAAATATAATGGACGTATATGCTGCAGCAACTACATTACACTAAACAAGCCCAGGAAACCTTTAAAAAATAAAATAAAGATGTTCTATTGCCCTACACATGTGCCCACTGTATTGTTGAGTTGCCATATGTTAGGAAATGTAGGGGGGAAGGAGGCTACCCCCAAAAAAATTTACGCTATTTTTCTACTATCACCCTTAAAAAAAAAAAAAAAAAAAAACTATTTTTGCACAAACTCCTATCTATTGTATTGAACATCGCCTGGTCTGACCTGGCGAAGTAAAGTCTGGCGCAAGAGGTAATGTTCAGTAAAATGTACAAGTTAGTGAATTCGCGTAGTTACGTCCCTTTGCCATATCGATAGAGTAGGTCAACATCGCTAGCGAATTTACACCAACACCCGTTAGTAAATTGGCGAAGTAACGAAATGACACGCTGGCGAATTTGCGGTAGCATAAGCCACTTCCTGCTTTAGTAAATTTGCCCCCAGGTCTTTGTCTAGGAGTACATGAGCAAATGTACCCTGATATTTATCCTGATTAGTGATGAGCAAAATTTTTTACCAAGGTCGCCACAAAATGACACCCATAGGGACAGATTCACTAACCGTCAAAAAGTTTGAACTTTGATGCTTTTTCCACTAAAGAATATGATGTAAGTAACAGAAGATTGAGGAAGATCTATGCACTCCAGTGCACTTCATCTGGTCTGAAGACAAGTGTGGCAAAAGAGGTAACGTTCAGTAAAATCCGCATTTTAGTGAATTTAAGGAGTAACGTCCATTCGCCAGAGCAAATTGTCGTGCGAATGAATGCTAGCGCATATCTCTTTCGCTAGCGAATTGACATCTGATGTCCCTGCGGGCAGTAAGTTGCCATTGTTTGCCACTTCGCCCTTTAGTAAATCTGCCTTACTCTAATGGGTGAAAAAAATTGTAGTGCGTCAAAAATGTCATGCATCAAAAAAATATTGTTGCCCATAGACTTCAATGCATTTCACCGTTTCGCGAATTTCCAGTGAAGCAAAACGGGTCAGGTTCACCCATCACTAATCCTGAACAGCAAATCTTTCCTCCGGGCACACATTCCATGCAGATCTAAGCTGTGCAGCCTCTTTCTAAGGGTATAGGTTGGCAGCTACCTGTAAGTCCCATGATGAAATGCTGGTGTTCTTAGAGATTGGCAGTTGTTTGATTTTTTTTCCACATGTAGCTTTCCAGACAGTGGAATAATTGATGTTGTTGTTTGGTGGTCATTTTTAAACCCTTTCCCAGACTCATAGGCAGGCATCTATTCTAAAGGTCTTAGAGAGCTACTGCAATGGCATGGTGATACCAAAACAACAAAGTGCAAATCAAAATAAATGTATGAGGATTAAATAAGACAGTTTCTTCCAATATCCTCTTTATTGATGTTCTAATTATTTATACCTGATCTGGCCCACTTGATTCTAATTTCAGTTACAGTGTACTGGAAATAGAGATAAATGTAGGAATGTACTTATGAAGACAATTCTATTTTTCCATAGCTCCCAGTAGAAAACCAAATAGATGTGGCAAAAAACATTCTTTTAAGATTCCCTTTGATGTGGCAAAGGTTTAACTAAAGCAGGGTTGTTTTCGTTTCTTTTATTTGCTTGAAAAGAATTTAAGCCCAATATCAAAATAAGTGCATTTTTGCTGATAATCAGCTAAATGTCATGCACCAGTAGCACTGTATTTTCCAGCCATTAATGTGCCAGGAAGTGCTTTGAAGGACATATTTATAGGATAGTTAAATGATGAGATGCTGGTTCTATGTTTCAGTGGAGTACATAAATAAAGGTTTGAATCAATTAGCTGTGTAAATCCAAATTATATTGGCTTTTTCTTAGTTTTAATTTTTCCTTCAGTTTTGTTAGTCTGAGGGCTATTGAGTTGAAGTTAAAAAGTATGGCTAACCCAAGCCCTATTATTTATCCAAGGTGGTTTATATAATACAATTGTGGCTTGAGCCATCTGTGACTACTAGTAACACCCAAATCTCCTGTTTACTAATACGACATAGTAGTAGGGATTAATTATACTACTGAAAAGCAGTCCTTTATTTATTTATTTGCTTAAAACAAGAGTGGCTACTGTGGTCTGAAAGCCTGATGCATTTCATTTATAAAACTCTTAAGGTGGCCATACACGGGCAGATAAATCTGACATCGGCCGTTTGCACCGATTTGACAGCTTATCTGCCTGTATATGGGGACTTCCGACGGGTCTTCCCGATCGATATCTGGCCACGATATAGATCGGGAAGGTTTGATTTTTAACAGACCGACCTGTCAGAGCCCCTTGACGCATCGTAATTCGATCGTTCGGCCATACGGCCGAACGTTCAAATTACCCCCGATATAGCCATGCTGTTAGTGGCATATCGGGGAAAGATCCGCTCGCCAAACGAGCGGATCTTTGAGTCTATGGCCACCTTTAATCATATGCCCTTTATCAGAGCCTATGATTAAGGGTTTATAACCGAAATGCTTCAGGCTTTTAGACCATAGCAGCCACTTAATCAGAATGTTTAATTAAAGGTTTTATACCCAAAACGCATCAGGCTTTCAGGCTAAGGCCACACTAGGCGATAGCGCCGTGATTTGACTCGCGGCGACTTTTCGCGGCGACTTTTAAGCCGCAATCGCTGGGGAAACTTTTGCGCTGGCGTCTATGGGGAATCGCGAAAAATCGCCAGCGTAAAAACAGACGCGGCGATCTTTTTTCTACTGTCGCTCGAAATCGCGTCGCTCGAAATTGCCTCGATTTCGAGCGACAATAGAAAAAAGATCGCCGCGTGTGTTTTTATGCTGGCGATTTTTCGCGATTCCCCATAGACGCCAGCGCAAAAGTTTCCCCAGCGATCGCGGCGCTATCGCCTAGTGTGGCCTTAGCCTCAGACCATAGCAACCACTAATGTTTTTAACAAATAAATAAAGGACTGGTTTTAATTCTGGAGGAGTGCAGCCTTTTATCTTTTTTGCTCTATTCGTGTCGCAGTGCTGTTTGCTAGATTGACTTGCACCCTTTCCTCCTGATTCCTTCCCTGACCATACTTAAAAACAACAAAGGGGGCGAGTCTGTGTGGGTGGGCAAAAGTGTCCCAAAAAGCCCTGTAATTGCTGTAAAACCTTGTAACTGCATAGAACAATAATATAAAAAAAATTGGAAAACTGCATGCCACTAAGAAGTAGTTTCTTAGGCTTATCTGATTCCAATGATAAAAAGCATAGTTTATAAATTAAATGGGTTTTTCACTTTACAAATACTTTTTTTTTTTTAATTCAGAGGTATTGAGATAGTACAATAGAAATAAGGGCTTTTTTCCAGTTGCTTTCTATTTTTTACCTTTTTTTCTGAAATTGAATTTTAAAGTTGAATTTTTAAGCAGCATCTTTGGAATGTTATTATAAAAGGGGAACACCACACAAACCTAACTTAAGCTTTTTGAAAAGTAAGCATAATGTCAAGCAACTTTGCAATATACATCAATTAAAAAATATTTAATAAATAATTTCCTAGCCCACTGCTTTCCTGCTGATCTGTCTGACTACTTTACTGAGCTGGCTGACTACTGTTACTTTGTATCAACAGCCATCTATCCTCAGCCTGCATCCTCCAAACCCCACAATTACCTGCACATGTGATTTCAATAAGGAATGGAACATCACAGTGCAATGCATTGTGGGTTATGTAGTTCCTGCATGCTGTCTGTAAGCTGTGGAGTAGTTTGTAACATTAGTGTTTAGTCACTCCGTCCCTGCCAGGATTTCAAATGATGTAGAAAGAAAACTAACAGCTGGATTTCAGCATAGAAAATGGCATTTATTCATAATTTTGGGTAACTGTGATGGGTATAATAGGGGTTTCTATTTTATGTGGGCCTCTTTATCAAATTTTGGTTTGGAAGCCGGAGATCCCCTTTAATGCTCTTATATTAATTATAATGGCTGTCTTTAATGTAACTCAGGGATTATGCTCAACAGGGCCAAATATAACATTATTATGTTATTTATCTAATCTTTAGAAATATTTTTTCAGAGCTTTAGATTTTTTAATTCATTTGAGTGGAAATTATTAGCCTTCATATTCTTCATCTCTCCATTTTGGTTAAGAGGGTTTATTCCAATCAGATATTGATTTCATGGGTACAGGGAAAAAACAACCATGTTTTGGCCACATAAGGTCTGGTTTCGAAATGCTGCCAAAAAATTGGATTTGGCCTCATAAATGAAGTTCAAGACTTTGTATTTTACTGCAATGTACTTTGAACTGGTTTAGACATATAGCTTATTGCCTAGTACTGAATAAGACTTGGTGGAGGAAGGACAAGAGTAAACGAAAGCATCCTTTTTATATATGCTCAATATTAGTAATGCAGAATCAAAGAGAATTATTATGTTCTATGAACGCACTAAATCTAGAGTTGGGTTTGGAATTTGACCAAACCAGAACCTAATTCAAATGCATAATGTCATCAATGTACTTAAACATAACAAAAGGCAACAAATGTTTGCTTACAGATTATGATACATTTGTATTGCCTTAAATATGAGTTTTCAAATTAGCGTTTATATTGGGCTTGGTAGGAGCCCTCAAAACCGCATTTTAAGGTACTTAGTAGTTTATCTGTTGTAGAGTTAGTTATTCGGCATAGAACATCACCCTAATGCCCATACTTTATTAATGCAGGGTCTACTTTTAGTGATGGTTTCCCATTATGATCTACATCCATAAAAGCATTGTTAGAATTCTGTTCCATGGAAAATATTAAATATTTTATTGATTTGAGAGAATTTATATTTCTATATTTAACAAACAACTAATTCTTATGTAACCTTAAAATAATAAATGAAAAGAATTAAACAGAATGGGTGATTTAAACAATCTGTTTGTTGACAGTGTCTTGAGATCTACTGATCACCATCTTAAGGTCTACTGGTAGATCCAGATCGACCTTTTGGGCACCCTGCCCTAATGCATGGTTAATATCTAATAAAATAAAGATAATATTGACATATCATTTAATATACTGAAGGTCAGATTAAGGTGGAGGCATATTATAGTCAGTCAAATCTTTCTTTATTCATGCTACAGTATAAATAATAACAATATTGCTACCCTCAGACAAATACTAGAGGTCCGCTGCACTCAATCCATTATCAATATATTTACGACATTGAGACATTTTGTGCATACAGCTACTAAAAATGCCTTACCCTTTAAACAAAACAGGGATTGTTTGTCCATATATTACAATATATTTAAGCTGTCCAAGTCAAAGTCATCCCATATCTGGCCAGTCCTACACTCAAATTGCATATGATTCGTTACGAATTCTATTGCTTTGTTATACGTTTTATTTTATTTATTTTTTATTTATTTATTATATTTAATATTGGTACTCTCACTTCAGTGCAACATCAACTCCTTTAAACTCAACTTCCACTGGAACAGAATTTTAGTATTGTGGTTCAACTGCAAAGTATTAATCGCTGCAATGTGATTTCTGTGTTTATAGGTGGGCACTCAAGGGGTTTGTGGGAATAGCTTGAATTAACAAAAATAGAACAACGAAGACTGTAGTAAGAGAAGTTTTATTTTAAACACATCTGCTCATATTAGTTTGCTGACAGGGTATAAAATGCTTTATGTGCAGCAGACCGGTCACTTCTTGGAATGAACCATCCTCACCACTAATATTCATTTTCTGCTATTCTGTATCCACTGCTGCCCTGACTTCCCTTGGTTACACTGCACTGTGGGCTCCAGGATTATTTCCTGCTAAGAAGTAGTGATGGGCAATCTGACCCGTTTTGCTTTGCCTAAAAATTTGTGAAAACAGCCTAAAGTCGCCAAAATGCATTGAAGTCTATGGGCGGCAATTTTTTTTTGTAGAGATATGCAGCACAACAATTTTATTCACCCATTGGAGTCTATAGGCATAATTTTTTGTGTCGAAAAATTTCACTCATCACTACTGAGGTAAATGGTAATTCGGTTTCAATAATTTTTTATTAAGTATTTTCAAGTATACATAGTCATATTAATGACATTATACAGTAATGTTCTCTTTTTACATAAAACATAAATAATAAACATGAGTCATATGATCTATAACAACAATGCTAATATTTACATAATAACATATATTAAACAGTTTCCATGTAACAGCCTATCTTAACAAATAGATGTGTTATGTTATATTATATTCATATCTATAGCCAATATTCAAGTATATTTCAGTTGCCTTTAAATGTTTATTTCCTTTATCTGGTGGTCAGTAAGGCAATTCAAGCGGATTTATTTGTGGATTTCCCTCAACTCATGTAATAACACAAGATTGATGAAAAAAATACAAATTTCTCCATTACATATTTTTAAGATATTGGTAGATACACATTTGTTATATCTATCTAGGTTTGTTGAAGACTGATTCAGAATATTGTGTAGTAGTTTCCATGTACAGTATAATGTTTCTTCAAGCTAATTGATTATTCAATATCAATATCTATTGCACCAGCTGTCATTATTGTAGGTGTTGCTGTGAGGTTCCACTTAACCTGGGAAATGGGGGATTAAACCACCCTACATAGATTCCAGGGAATGGATCTTTATAACTTGGTTTTGTACCATGATACATGTTCAAGTAAGTGTTGGGTACTGAGGTATATATTATTCTATAGCTTTAAACCCTATTTATAGAAGTACTATCAGGGTGTTGCAATTAATCCTATCTTATCTATTAGTATCTAAACTAAACTGAACTAAACTAAACTATACTAAACTAGCATTCTAAACTAAGTTGCTTTGTTAGGTCCCAAGGTGTCTATTAGAGTAAGTTGTTCTTTATAGGCTGATCAGGAATAATATCCAACAAGGCCATAGATCATCTTTTACCCTAAAGTGAGGAGGCTTAAATTTCTTAACATTTATATAAAGATATATATATATATATATATATATACACATCTCAAGGGCTCTAGAACTCCAAAAGCGTGGATTCAGTATAGATAGTAGGCCATAGGCTCGCCCTTCTCAGGAATGATTGTAAAGTGCCACATCTGATAGCCCATGATTTTTCTGCTAATAAGTTTGATTCTACTCTTTTGAGTATCTCATCAATTTTGGGTATAATCACAGATTTCCAATTACTTGCTATCAGGTTTCTGGTAGTGATAAAGATGTGGTTCATTATTAGCCTCTCCTGAGGGGGTAAGTCCATTGTTCCTAGGTGAAATAGTACCATACCAGGGGGGATTGTATCCAATGAGACTGGTAGTTTTTTAAGAAAGTTATTGATATCTATCCACATATTCTGGAGTTTAGGACAACTCCAGAATATGTGTAAAAGGGATCCCGTTTGGTTGCAATTTCTCCAACAAAGGGGAGATGCTTTAGGATCAAATTTAGTGATTTTTTCTGCAGTCATATACCACTGCCAAACACATTTAATAAAATTTTCCTGATGGGTGACACAGTGTGATGTCTTTCTCAAGGATTTATAGGCTATTTCCCATTCTTCCTGATCAATGTCAAGCTGAAGGAGCTCCTGCCACTTACTTAGCTGCCATCTGGGTGTTTCATCTTTAAATTCTAATAGGGATTTATAAAAGGTAGGTATACCTTTTAAGTTTGTTTTTTCTGGTTGGAGTAGTTTTTTAATTTTTGGTGGGAAGACTAAAGGAGTAAGGGGGTGTTTAGTTAAAAATCTGTGAATTTTCAGGTAAGTAGGTTTATCTGATGTAGGGATATCGTAAGCTGAGACCAATTTGACGAATTGTTTAATCTCAGAGCCTACCAACAAATCATTAACATTTATAATGCCACATGTTATCCAATGTTCTAAATCTAATTCTATGTTTTTAATCACAGAGTTTAATGTTGTTAGTGATGTGGGGATCTCTATAGCTAATATATATTTCTTATATAGTTTTATCATCTCCTTCCAAATCCTTAACATATTGGCTGAGATAGGATTTTTTGTATTTTGTTGGACTTTCCAGACCAGTCTGGATTCTAGAAATGATTTGTATGTTCCAAATGGTAATTGTTCTTCTTCTATATTTATCCACTGTTTAGTAGTATCATTAGTCCAGACTGATCTAGATTGTTCAAGTATTATTGATTGGTAATATTTTTCAATATCTGAAACGCCAAGGCCAAGGTTGGAGACAGGGAGGGACAAAACTTTATTTGAAAATCTAGAATGTTTGTTCATCAGTATAAATTTATCAAGCATTCTTTGTAATTTGAGAAAGAATGTTTGGGGGACTTTAATTGGGAGGTTTCTAAATAAATATAAGAGTTGTGGAAGTATCATGATCTTAAAAGCTGCAGATCTACCTAAGCAGGAAAATTCTAATTTAGCTGAGGCATCTAAATGGGACTTTAATTTGGTTAACCATGGGTCATAGTTTTCCTTATCGAGTTGGGCAATTGTGGGGGTGATATGGATACCTAAATATTTTATTTATTTATTTGTCCAGGAATATTGGCAGGAGTTTTTCAGAATGTTTATAGTAGTTTTTGATATATGGCAAGGGAGAATTACTGTTTTACTATGATTTAATTTGTAATAGGAGGTAAATGGTAATTCGAATGAATGAAATGTGTTATTTGAGCTATGTAAGAATTAATCTTTTTTGTATATGTTAAAGTTACCTATACAAAAACAATACTAGTTCACCAAAAGATAATTACACTACTTACAAATAATTATAAACAGCCTTGGGCTCATGTTACAGTCATACTACTGAATATACTAAAAATTAATTTAAAAAAGAGACAGTTCTTTTTTGCTCAATTCAAAATATTAAAGATGATCATAAAATGTACTTTGATGCAATGTAGACAATGGTATTCTAGAGCAACTTGCAATTGGTGTTTTTTTCAGGCCTTTGAATTATATATGTTTTAGTTCTATAACCTCCTGTTTGGACTTAATGATTCTGTTAAACAGGCAGCAGGTTAGAAATCAAAATGGAAGAAAGAAAAAGTCAAGAAAGAAAAGTTAAGGGCTTGAATAGAAAAAAATAAATAAAATGACACAGTACATCTGTTTTCGGTTGCTGGGGTCAATGGCTACAACAACCAGACAGCATTTCAGTTGCAGGCTTCAATGAGTCCTATTAGGAAGGCTAATACAGGTATGTTATGTATTATCAAGAAAGCAAACAATTCTTATTTTTTTAAAGATTTATTATTTCTTTAATAAGGCAGTACCTTCTAGTTGATGGTAACTAAGCTGAACAAATCTACATTGGTCTTAAACCAATCCTACTTGCTTTTCTTAACGTTTTGCAAGTTTTTAGAAGATTTAAGGTAATGTGAACTAAATTAGAGAAAGATTCCCTACTCAAAAAAAACCCAGACCCCAAGCATTCGGGTTAATAGATGCCATACCTGTTATTTGAAAACCATAAAAAATAAGACCAATAGAAAAGCTGTTTGGATTAGGTGCATCTATAAAAAAAGTTTTTCTAAAAAGGAAATTCAACTTAAACCATGGCACCATTTCCTAATTATAAAATATATTAATGTATAGGAAGGTGTTAGCAAGCATGTCCTTCATCAGGGACATGGCCCTCATGTCTCCTCATGACAGGGAGGGCATTAAAGTATTTTTATTAATACAGTGACCAATAGCTTTAATTGGGCCAAGATATTTAACACTTTTTTTCTTATTTATTGTCCATAATTCATTAGCAATTTTCAAAGATTATAAGATTTCAGTTATGGACCTAAATTAAATGATTGCCTTTGTGTGATGGAGCCAAAACGTTAGTCTTAAGC
This sequence comes from Xenopus petersii, assembly GCA_038501925.1. Classification (NCBI taxonomy): domain Eukaryota; kingdom Metazoa; phylum Chordata; class Amphibia; order Anura; family Pipidae; genus Xenopus; species Xenopus petersii. The sequence continues at coordinate 62,796,145 of CM076682.1, forward strand.
TGTTCTACAAATAAATTGACTTTACATTTTTAAGTCCTGTGAGTGCTGATCCTTTTGGAATGGATGGAAATGATTTACTGATCGTGCACCCAGGCATATGAACACTTTACCCGGGAGTGCTGGGCTTCCTGGTGTGTGTGTGTATGCATATATATAGTCTCTTATACATGGTTGTTTCTTCCTGCACCCTGTGGATCATCTGCCATGCGCTCCACTGCAGGAAGAAACACGGCCCATTCTACTGGATTGCTCCATGCTCACTATGACGCAGTTGGAATGCTTTTAGTTTTTAGCGACGTCTACTTTAAAATGGGGCTTGACGAAAAAGTTAGAAACTACTGGTGTAAGGAATTTTTGCGGTCTGTATTTTGCGATCCACCCTGCATTAAACCAATATTTAATCCAGTACTATATACTTTTTTTCCTGCATCAGTAGCAGTAAATCACACCCCATGTGCAAACTCTACATTGTCTACTCTTCTCTACTCGTACTTACCTGTGAACTGCCTGGACACAGGTTTTTGGCTTATGGTTAGTAATGCTATTCTGCATTGAGATGTATGTTTTACTTAATATAAAAGGTCATGCCATCCTCATGGGTATAACTGGGCACTGACAAAGCTTAGATTTTTGATTACTAATACTATAGTGCTGATCTGAAATGTACTTCATTACAGAATGGTCTACTGGCCTATCCTATAAAAAAATTAAACGAATGGGGTTATTTAACAAAGGTAGAATTTTAAAGCTCCAGTATATGAGTTATTTAAAACCTCAAGTGAACTCACAACTGGAATGGTTTCTAATTTAAGAGTTCTGGTTAACAACCTGAAAACTCGAATCAATCAAAAAAAAAAAAAAAAAAACACGAAGGCAGTTTTCAAATGTTTCAGGGGACCTTTGCCATTGATTCCTACATGACCACGACAGGTTTTACATGGTGTATTTTCGTATATCCTAGCTATTTTCAGGGTCAGGGTATAATAAATCATGAAAAATACGAGTTTTTTTTTTTAACCCGGAAAAAATTTTTTGACCCAAAAATCAAATTTTTGTGAAAAACACACATCGATCCTTAATAAATCTACCTCTAAATCTGTATACTATTAGCATCCAAGAGCCAGTACCCAGAATTGTTTTTGTCTCGAGACAGTAACATATTCTGCAATCAATATGAGATTACTATTTTGTGGCCATAATCCTAAATCTGTCCACTATGACACTTTGCAGCAAAGGTCCCTGGAATTTCAAGTATACAGAGGCCCACTCAACCCACACAGAGGCCCAAACAGCACCCACCAGCCCACTTAATACAGAATTTCTATGGCACCTTATAGCAGCCCCTCTGGCATTTGCCAGAACCCACAGATTGCCAGTCCAGGCCTGTGCAAGTCTGTTTTTTGGATGCTGTTCTGCAGCATTAAAATGATATTGATTGCAGAATAGTCTATTGCCTTAACTTCAGTTGCTGGATCCCATTTTTTTGAGGGTGCTAGATTTCAAAATAATATGCTTGTGCATACTATAATGTAAGCAGTATGTTGCATTTTGCTTCTAGATCCTTTAGGTTGTATTTTGGGCTGCAGAGATTGCAGCACAGCCCTACAAAATGTTTAAAGGGACATGTTGGAATGAGCACACCTAATGTGGGGGCAGCACAGATATCAGCACATAACTCAATGAAGGGGAATCTTAGGGAAAATACACCAAAGTGGGTATATTTGCTTTTGAAACTGGGAGTCACTAAGCTATTTTATGGTGCATGGACAAAATGATACATAGTGTGAAAGGTTGGCAACTAGGGAGCAACCTTGTTGATAAGTCTTTCCAGAGCATGCCAGTGGTGGTGTCCTTGTTTTGTCAGTGAAGTTTTAGGTTTGGTGTTTATAGAAGACAGCAGCAGCTCAATTCACTACACCAGGACTATGTAATGAGAAGCCCACAGATTAGATGTGGCCATTGGATCTTTATAGATCCCAACCTGTCCAAAAGCCCTACCAATATACAACAACCATAATATTATAATGCACAAGAGCTGTAAATATCCAGTAAACTATATCCTTGTAAGCTGTGCTTAGTCAAGTCATCAGTTATAATCGGTGCTTAGTGATATAATTTCTGTCACGATTCCAGTGGCGGAACTACCGCAGCAGAGGTGTGATTGGACCAGGGCCCACACCACCTCAGGGCCCTCTGGCAGCTTGTGCACCATGAAAGCCATACAGAAAATCACGAATGGAGGGGGGCCCAGGTGCTCGTCCCGCACCCTGGCCAGCCCTTCACTAGTTACATTACTGCACGACTCACTGACACGTGTGTATTATAATAAATAATGTAACAGCAGTTATAAAATAGCAGGATATTAAAGAAGAGCTAAAGCCTAACTAAAATAGTATCTAGAAATGCTGTACATTATGTTCCGAGCTTCTGTTCTAGCCCAAGGCAACCACAGCACTTTAGCAGTAAAGATCTGTGTCTCCAAAGATGCCCCAGTAGCTCCCCATGCTTTTTCTACTTATTGACTGCACATGTTCTGAGCTTAGGGACCCACTCACAATATACAGTACTCATAGAATATAAATGCCACAATATAAGACTGATTAGTGATTAATACAGATAATTACCACATGGCAGCAAATAAACCAGTGCAACTACCATCAAAATTTAATAATCAGCCTTTTCACATAAGCTTTTATTACAGGCCAAGCTCATTTTCTGCTTGATAATTTATGACGACCCCTAAGCTTAGCTTCTCAACAGCTGATCAGAGCCCACTGAGCATTTGAGTGTCGCAGACACTTTCCAAGTTGGTGACCCCCGTGACAAGTTTGAAGTCCTGGATCATTGTTGCTATTGACAAGCTCAAACTTTAGGCTGATGCAATAAGTTCAGTATATAAAATATGGTATTTTTAGTCCTGTTCATTTTTAGGGTTTAGCTCTCCTTTAAGTGACCTTGTTGTTACGAGATAAAAGCACAGAGGCTGCCGTTTATCTCCTTGTGTTTTTAAATAGGGGGTACTTCATTTGTTGTCAAATAAGACGGACAATGAATCAGGTATGCGGATAGTGTCGCACAGACATAAGACGCAACTACTATATGTTGCCATTCATAAAAACTGACAGATAGTAAAGTACACACCAAACAGACTTTGGATCCAGCTTTTTCCCTACAGTCCCTCTGCTCTTCTCCAGAAACACGTGGCACCCTTTTCCGTCTTAAACATTAACTGAACAGCGCACACCCAGCCAGTGACAGAGCAGCACTGTCACTGAAGCCTCAGCTTGCAATGCGGCGAACACAGCTGTTGTGTCCAAACACCTGCTGCCCCAGAATTCATTGTCTGGAATCATAGAAGCGATAACGCCCAGCGACTGCCGCCTGACAAGCTCTGGCGTTCAACAACCTAACAGCGAGTCAGCTGATCATGACGTAACAACGCCATCCCATTCGTCCGCTTCGCTAGGCAAAGTCTTCCGCGATTTTAGCTGGCTGCTTGCCGGTGACGTCAGTCGTGGAGCGGCGGAAGATGGCGGATAGCATTCCATTGCAACCGGTACAGAAACGAGCGGCCTATTATACTGCAGACAGGAGCAAGAGGAGGTGAGGAAGGGGGGAAGAAGGTGACACCTGCTGTGTACCACACCCCCATCCTTAGACACTTGTACTGGTCCACTAATGTTTGTTTATTAGTCAATATTATAACTGGATGGCCACTTTATGTGCCCACAGCCTCACTAGTAATCTCTGTTACTATATGTTTAACCCCCTTTCAATGTAGACCCTTCTATTCCCTCTCCTACATACATTTTAATTAGAATAGTTGCCAGCAGCTAAGTGCATAAATCCTGACCCTTCATTTGCTTACTTTGTAACTCTCACTTACATCTCTGCTATACTCATTCCTGTACACATGTCTCTGTGTCTTATTATATGCCTCTCACAATGGATTTCTATATAACTGTATACTATTTGCACATACAGTCTCAACAAGCCACGTAATACCTAACACTTTATGTCTAGCTCACATTTTACTTACTAACATACACCTGGAATAACAGTCAGAGACATACCAATCTGTACAATTGAACTGAATTATAGAATTTCAGGCTTTCTAAACTGAATTGGACCTGTACAAATACCCCAGATTGTCAGTGTGTCTTGTGCGACCCCTGTGTGTGTTTGTTTATATATATATATATATATATATATAGACAAATATTTCACCGGCACTCACCCTCAATATATCAAGTCCCGGGTGCTCCTCAGAGGAGAACAAATAGATGCAATCAGGAGCACTCACGGTTGTAGTGAGTGCTCCTGATTGCATATATATATATATATATATATATATATATATATATATATATATATATATATATATATATATATATATATATATATTTTATATACAAAAATAACTTTTGGGAAACGCACTATATGACTTGCAAAGAATAATATATTTGTGAACAAACTGTGTTTGTGTGTGTCATCATATCAGTTAAATCTGCATGTGTATATGTCACATGCCTGAAGTCATGTTGTTTTTCAGCTCTGCATAGTAAATTGGTTAGGTAGTACCTAGTTAACACATTGTATTAAGTGACCTTTAACCTGGGAGTGATGATATACTGTATTTTAACATGCTGAACAGCTTCTGGACCTATATTGGTTTCATTACAGGTTTCTACCGAAATATCAATTTGAATAGCAGGCGTTTACAAGAACTCTCATTTTGATCGTTGGGGTGCTGTGTGAAAAAAACAACCTCATAGAACATGTTGTAAAACAGGCATTTGATAGACTGACATAGAAGAGTTTATTGCAATACATTTTTGATGGATACAGTATATTGTATAACTTCTTTGCAGTTTAAAGGGTTCCAGGGTCGACTTGATCCTAGGGGGCCCACCGGGGATGCAAAACAAGGGCCCTCCTGCCAGTCATGTGGTTCCCCTACTACCCGTAAATCTGTCGGCACCGGCACGCTCATCCGTGAACGTGCGACGCGCATGCACAAAGGTGCAGCAGAAAATGCAACGTGCCAACACCGCCGTGGCTACGTTTTTTTTTTTTGAGGCAGCCAATGGAGCAGGTCTGGGCCGGTGGGGGGCCCACGAAGGCCAGCGCCAACCAGGTTTTTTCCCGGTATCCCTCCGGCCCAGTCCAAGCCTGGGTGGTTTACCTTTCAGTTAAATTTTAGTATGTTATAGAATTGCTGATTCTAAGCAACTTTTCAGTTGGTCTTCATTTTTCCTTTTTTTTTTTTTAGTGTTTGAATTATTGTGGGGTCACTGACCCCATTTAAAAAAAATGCTCTACAAATGTATTGATATTTCTACGTTATCCCATTTAACCCTAACCTGGTTGGTTTCTCTGCTTCACTACTTTTTACTACACATCTTTCTATTCAGTAAATATTTCCTATTTACAGTCCAGTCTCTTATCAGTGCATGATTGTGAGGGCAGTTTGAACCCTAACAACCAGATTACTCTAATTGCAAACTGGAGAGATGCTGAATAACCAGCTAAATAACTCAAAAACCACAAACAATAAAAAATTAAAACCAATTAAAATGTGTTCCAGAATATCACTCTCATAATCCTACCCCATATCATTATAATCACAGTATTTTGTTGGCAGAAGTTTGTGGTGTCGAGTTGCAAACCCGAATATTCAAAGCCAGTGCAACTAACTAATTAAGTGTAGCAACAACATACTGTAGCATGGTTTTGCAACATAGAAACAACAAATTACACATATCATAACTTTATCATGTGGTTTGTAGCGTGATAGCAATGGATAAAAGTCACCTGGTTATTGTTTGCTTTAGGAAGGTTGATTTTGGACTTTTTTTGCTTTATGCACTTCTTAGCTCAAAACAAGATGACAAATGTGAAAACACTTAGGGATCAGCAATTCAGCCATACATCATAGAAGCGTTGAAGTCTTGCTGTAACTGACTTTTAGGATTGGATTCCAATATTATCTAGATGTAAATAGACATTCTATCTAACTTTTGGGGCATGTTTACTAACATTAGAGATACATATCTGGAGAGATTTCTGGAGATGTTGCCCATAGCAACCAATCAGATCTTTGCTGGCTGTTTAAATCTAATTGCTGATTGGTTGCCATGGGCAACATCTCCAGAAATCTCTCCAGATATTTATCTCCAATGTTAGTAAACATGCCCCTATGTCCCTAACTGGCCTTTAGACTGGACCCCCAACCAATGTACTAAGGCAACCTGAGGGGTGGAGGTACCAAACTTTTAGAATTTATGTTTTGAGTGTACAGGTATGGGACCTGTTATCCAGAATGCTTGGGCCTGGGGTTTTCCTGATAACGGATTTTCTGTAATTTGGATCTTCATACCTTAAAGAGATACCGACACCAGAAAATAACCTTTTTTATATTCATCATAACATTATCTTTGAATGCTATTTATAATTTTGCCATAAACGGATTTGCCTGATGCTTTTGCATTACCTTTCTTACCCCCATGTTCCTGTATGAGGGGGCTGCCATATTTATGCAGCAGCAGCAGTAGTTGGTTGGCATTAGAAACTGACAGACTGAGATGGGACAGTCAGGTTGGCAAAACAGTCAGATTTAGGAACTTTAAGTAATAATTACTTACAAAAGCAGAACTATCCGCAAAAAAAGATCAATGTGAACTTTTAATGTAGATTAATATTTTGGAAAGAAAGTTTTTAGTGTCAGTATTACTTTGTCTACTAGAAAATCATATAAACATTAAATAAACCCAATAGGCTGGTTTTGCTTCCAATATAATTATATCTTAATTTGGATCAAGTATAAGGTACTGTTATTATTTCAGAGAAAAAGAAAATCATTTTTAAAAATTTGGATAAAATGAAATCTATGGGAGACAGCCTTTCCGTTATTTTGATCTCTCTGGATAATGGGTTTCTGAATAATGGATCCCATACTTGTACTAGTGCCAAATAATATCAAGAGGACAATATGTAAAATGATGATTACATTCTTTGCATCAATTGCCTACTCACGGGTTCTTTAGAGTTTGTCTTTTATATATATTTTCTTGTACAGAAAACAAGCTGCCTCATAAATTATTACAACAGACAGCAGAACATTATTGTCAGCTTCTTAAAGGAAAACTATACCACCAAAATTAATACTTAAGCAACAGATAGTTTATATCACATTAAGTGACATATATATTTAAGTAAATATTGCTCTTTTACATCTCTTGCCTTGAACCACCATTCCGTGGTATGTGTGCTGCCTCAGAGATCACGTGACCAGAAATAATGCAATTCTAAGTGTGGAAGCAACAGACAGAACTCTGTCTATTAATTGGCTCATGTGACCTAACATGTATGGTTTGTTTGTGTGCACCGTGAATCCTACGAACCCGGGGGGGGGGTTGGCCTTATATTTTAAAATGGCATCACTACTAAAAAAGTACATCATTATGAAAATAGTTTATTTACATGAAGCTGTTTTATGCAATATCTTTTTTATAGAGACCTACGTTGTTTGGGGGGCATAGTTTTCTTTAAACTTTTCCTAACCAACAGTGAATGCTATATTAAAGGGGTGTTTCACCTTTAAGTTAACTTTTAGTATCTAATATAATGGTTAATTCTAAGCAACTTTTCAATTGGACTTATTTTTTTCTTTTTTTAATAGTTTTTAATCATTTGCCTTATTCATTTGCCTTTTTTCCAGCTTTGAAATGGGGGTCACTAATCCCATCTAAAAACAAATGCTCTTTAAGGCTGCAAATGTATTATTATTGCTACATTTTATTACTCTTCTTTCTATTCAGGCCTCTCCTATTCATATTTCAGTCTCTTATTCATATCATTGCATGGTTGCTAGGGTAAATTGGACTCTAGCAACCAGATTGCTGAAATTGCAGACTGGAGAGCTACTGCATGAAAAGCAAAAACAACTCAAAAAACATAAATAATAAAAAATTAAAATCAATTGCAAATTGTCTCAAAGCTGTTTACTCCTGCTTGTTTCTGTGCTGGAAAATGTATCTGTCAGAGATTGAATGTTATATTCATTAGCAAAAAGTATTGATCTCCTTGACACAGGAGAAGCCATAATCTTGAGTGTAGTGAGATTGAGATTATGATTCTTTGGGTAATACTCGTTTAATCTGGATAAATGCACACTCAAATTCCAAATTTTCTTTTATTAATATCAAAAAATACACTATGGGGCAAATTTACTTACCTCTGAAATTGCGGCAGCGACGGCTTCACTGACATCGCAACACCTCTCCAGGCGTAGATTTGCCAGGAAAATGGTAATTCACAAAAATCCGAAGTTGCGTCCAGGGTTCCAAAAGCTTGGCCAGGGAACCTTAATAAAATAAAATTCAGTTGTTTTATTGCCCTACACATGTGCCCACTGTATAGTTTATGTGCCATATGTTAGGAAATGTAAGGGGGAAAGGAGAGAACCCCAAAAAAAATATCACCCTGTGAAAAGTAAAAGACGCCAGCGTTTTTTGGGACTTAGAAACATTTTCAGCTTTTTTTTTGAGAAACTCCTATTTACTCTATTGCACTTCGCCTGGTCTAAGGTGCGAAGGCAAGTCTGGAGCAAGAGGTAATGTTCAGTAAAATCCGCATCTCAGTGAATTTGCGTAGCTACCTCCATTCATGAAAATTCGCCTGGCGTTAGAGTGCGAAGTAGCACTAGTGTCTATCTCCTTCGCTAGCGAATTTACGCCAGCACCTGTTAGTAAATCGGCGACGTTCCGAAATGACGTTACGCGAAGTTTCGCCAGCGTTAGTCACTTCGCCCTTTAGTAAATTTGGCCCCACATATCTGTATCTGTAATACTTCTAGAACTGTTTTTAAAAGCATTAAAACCACATGATCATCCTCCCCCAATATCCAAAAGAACCCATGCCCACCCAGCCTCTATTGTCCTGGAATCACTGGTTCCCTGTTTCATGGCTGCATTTACCCTGGATAATTGCACACTCAAATTCCAAATGCAAATTTTCTTTTATTAATATCTAAATATACACTATATATCTATAATATTTATAAAACTGTTGTTAAAAACATTAAAACCACATGAGTGCCCCCCCTCCCCCAGTCTCTATTGTGCTTCAGTTGAAATCCCTGTTTCACGGCTGCATCTGGCTATGCTAAAAACTCAATGCATGTATAACCGTCCCAAAGAAAGTGCCATGCGCAATATAGAAAATAATGAAGTACAACCCTACAACAAGCATTAATGAGAATGGGTAAAAATGAATAACTCAATGTATGCCAGTAAGTGCTTGGGGTTTTTATGAGGGCTCAGGGGGACGCCATCCTCCACAAGTATTGTCCTACAAGGGCTTTGTCAGGGCTTGCATTATCCAATCACAGCAGTCCTCTTAACAGGGTCATTGTAGTTTTATGGTGTAATAGTTGCTTACTGGCGCTTTCTATTATGTAAGGTTCAAGTCTTCTAATCTTATGTATTATTTAACAGTAGTGCAGGGACCAGGCTTATTTATTTTTACATAAGTACATATTTACTTAACCGTGTAAGGGCTAGGCCCACGGGAAGATTTCAGTGAGGCAATTTGAGCGAATTTGAAAAACGTATCGCCGCGTGTGAATAGGCGCAGGCGACTTTAGCACTAGCGGGTGCGAGATACCAGCAAGCCATTCAGGGAGATTTGTCGCCTCAAAGACGCGGCAATTAGTCGCCAGGCGACCAATCTCCCTGAATCTTCCTGTGTGGCCCTAGCCTAAAGACTGACCATGCGGAGAACAGTAATTTCCACAAAGTTACAACATCCACCACTTGGCTTGCTGGTATTTGTTACTGAATGGTTCTACACTTAAACAGTTGTTTGCTCTCACCTTTAAGACTCCTATTACATATTCATATTACAGACTGATTGATCTTGGGATCATAACATTTAGACCCTACGAAATTTAAATGCAGCAAACAATATATTTTAGTGCAACTCAATGCAATTTCCATAGAAAACAGAAAATGTTTGTGTAAATGACATCTGTTTGAATACGTATTACATTACATGTGGATATGCAAGTCAGTAGAGATTAATAGAAATTCAGCTTTCCATCCATCTGCTCTTAACTGGGCCAAAAGATGGGCCAAAAGTATGCTGCAGCTCCTTCCAAAACTCTGTTGCATCCGATTTAATTACAGAGTGCAGTTAGGCCATTGATATGACCCTGTTCTGTATATCTTAACTGCTTGAAATGGATTATAAACATTCCAGAGCATTTTCGAATGAAGTCAATTTGCAATTGGCCTTCCTTTTTTATTATGTGCGGCCTCTGAATTATTTAGCTTTTTATTCAGCAGCTCTACAGTTTGAAATTTCAGCAGTTATCTAGTTGCTAGGGTCTAAATTACCCTTGTAGTGATAAAGCAGTGGTATGAACAGGAGAAGCTTGCATAGAGAGATAACTAATAAAATGTAACAAAAAAATTGTAGCTTCACAGAGGAATATTTTTTTTCTGATCCCCATTTGAAAGCTGAAAAGCATCAGAAGAAGATTAAAGGAACAGTAACATCAAAAAATAGAAGTGTTTTAAAGTAACAAAAATATAATGCAGTATTGGTTTGCATTAGTAAAACTGCTGTGTTTGCTTCAGAAACAGTATTATTGTTTATATAAATAAGCTGCTGTGTAGCAATGGGGGCAGCCATTCAAAGGAGAAAAGACTCATGTTACACAGCAGATAGCAGATAGCTCTGTAGAACATAATGGTGTTATCTGTTATCCACTATTTAACCTGTGCTATATAGCCGTTTTTCAATTTCCTCCATCGCTACACAGCAGCTTGTTTATATGAACTATAGTAGTGTTTCTGAAGCAAACAGATTCGTTTTACCAGTGCAGGGCAACACGACTTGATATTTTCATTACTTTAAAACACTTGGCGCATCGTAATTCGATCGTTGGGCCATACGGCCGAACGTTCGAATTACCCCCAATATAGCCATGCTGTTAGTGGCATATCGGGGAAAGATCCACTCGTTTGGTGATGTCGCCAAACGAGCGGATCTTTGAGTCTATGGCCACCTTAAGAGATGCGATTTAGATTTATCATTTCCCACTAATTTATTGGCCAGTGCACACGTGTTTCTTTTTTTATGTCTCCATATGCCGAGGAGGCAACCGACTAACTGGTTTCTAATTGGAGCAATCTAAAGATTAAATAGCTGTAATTTTTCTGTTTTGATTTGCTGTTTCAGATACAATTTGTATTTTAGTAATTTTAGCAATAAGTAGGGCAAACTGTTTTAGTGAATAAAGGATTACTACAATCCTTTCCTACAATAAACAAAGGTTTTTTTCTTTGATATCAAATAATGCTTTTAAGTGGATTCAAATCATATACTGTATTTTGTGGAAAGTCATATTATGTATTATTAGATAATGGAATCTTTTAACTTCTGACCTGAATTCGGGTTTTGATCTTCCTCCGTGACAAAGAAACTATGTTTCTGATACTTCTAAACCCACTGAATGTAGCTCTTTCTGTGCCATTTTTCCTTATAACTCCTAATGAGGGCATTTTAAAGCAATTAACATTTCTGTAATGTGCTGGAGGCTCTTGTCCTACTTGTTTAATGGAGAAAGAAAAGGAGCACCACTAAAGCAATTATTACAAAGACACCTAAAAGAACCATCAATTATATTTCTCTGTAAGAGCTCAAATCATTTTTTTCTAATTGATGTTGTTTCTAACCTTTAGAGTTACAGAAATGCACTTTTACAAAAAATAATACCAGCTCAAATACAATTCAAATACAGTTAAAGATTTGGGCCATAAATGATTGTACTTCTTTCATCTCATATATATCGCCTTTTTATTCAATATGTTAAAATGGTAGTTAACCTTGAAATACAGTTTTAAATAAGTTCTGGGTATGTAACATTCTAAAAAGACAAGGTAATGTGACATTAAGGTAAAGTTTTTATCTTCTCCAAACAGCTCTTAATACACCTTTAATCCCCAAGGTCCTTTTGAGGAAATAAATAATTTAAAACGTGTAATTAAAAGCCAAGTTGATCTGTAATAATTTTAGTACCCCTTAAAAATTCTTAATCAGAATAAAAACCTGGCCAGCTGGGACCCCAAATGAATCAATACAAATTCATAAAGATAAAATAATTGGGCACTTTAAATCACAATAATTAAAAATCCCTTGTAAACTTTCAGTAAATTGTCTCGAAATGATCCTCCTAATCTCCAACCCGAGTTTAACCAAAGAAAGTCTTTATGTGTGAGTTACAGTTCTTCAACACCAGTCAGTATTGTGTTTGTCAGCACTTGAAGGGTGAATTTATTTTTGAGAAAAGGAATCTTGACCTCACAAGATGCAAAAAGTTTTTTTTGTGATTGCATATCGTGTATTGAAAGCACTCTGGGGTAAAGCATGCTGTGAATTTCCGCTAGCATTTCTTTCGTTCTTTTTTAGTACTTCCATCTCCGAAAAGTTTCTTGCGTTGTACTTAATTGCTTGAAGCTTTGATTGTTTGTGAGTGACAAAGCAATTAGGTGTGTAAGACACACATTACAAAGAAAATTAGACTTTGTTGTCCTCATCACGTGAAAAAATCCATTATTCATAGTCTTATTGTTTTTGAATACAGGGGTAAAATTTTACTGCACCGAAGGAAAATTACTTCTGAAATAGAATAAATTGCATTCCATTTCAAAGGCTACATTTTTGAAGTCAGTGATAATAAACATGATGATGCTGTGCATTTTTCCTTACAATAGAGTGCATCTGTACAAGTTCATATTTTCATGTTAAGAAATGGGATACCGGTAATTGTTTTTTAAAGATGCACATACTTATCTCCCACCCCCCATTTTTTCCTATGTATGTATGTATGTATGTATGTGTGTGTGTGTGTGTGTGTGTGTGTGTGTGTGTGTGTGTGTATGTGTGTGTGTGTTCACATTTTCTTTATGTAATATTTTATGTCGCAGCAATGTAAAAATAGACTCCATTTTATCCAAATAATCCAAATTTTAAAGACTGATTTCCCTTTTCTCTGTAATAATAAAACACTACCTTAAATTTGATCAAACTAAGATATTATTAATCCTTAATGGAAGCAAAACCAGCCTATTGGGTTTATTTAATGTTTGCATGATTTTCTAGTAGACTTAAAGTGATACTGACACAAAAAAAGTCTTTTCAAAATATCAATCTACATTAAAAGTTATATATAGGTCACATTGATCGTTTTTTTGCTGGTAGTTCTGCTTTTGTAAGTAATTATTACTTGAAGTTCCTAAACCTGACTGTTTTGCCAACCTGATTGTCCGTTTCTAATGGACTACTGCTGCACAAATATGGCAGCCCCCTCATAGTGGAATATGGGGTTAAGAAAGGTAATGTAAAAGCAGTAGGCAAATACTTTTATGGCAATATTATAAAAAACATTCAAAGATAATGTTATTTTCTGGTGTCAGTATCTCTTTAAGGTATGAAGTTCCAAATTTCAGAAAGATCCATTATCCAGAAAACCATAGTTCCCGAGCATTCTGGATAACAGGTCCAATACCTGTATTTAAATATTGTGAAAAATTATGTAAATGTACAAAATGCCTCTTTTGAATAGACATTTGAATGTGAAGGTACTAAATTAGCAAAAAAGGAAATCTAGGTTTCTAAAGACATACCAATATTATTAAAAATATTTATTGTACAAGTATGGGATCCATTATCTGGAAACCCATTATTCAGAATGATCAGAATTAGTTATGTGTATCTTCACATCAACCTGGTATACGTGTATGATGAACTCTGATAACTGATCCTGTGATCCCTAGGTGCATGTATCCTTATACAAGATCACTTTTTATACATTTAAGGTGGCCAGTGGCCTAAATCTTCATTCTATTGACCTCCTTTCCACTCTGTAAAAAAAAAAATGTGTTCAAATATTCACAGGCATGATCATGACCTCTTGATTAATTTGCACAATTTCATCAACATACAGTAGGTTGGTGTGAAGCATTTGGGTTTATTAAGCAAAAATAGGCCGGTTTGCTGTAGTGCAGCAAAGGCTTAGCCGTATGTTTTACACATAAACCGCACTTTACACAATTACAGCAACAGTTGCTACAGGTTACAGTACTGGCTTAGATTTGGCCATTGCTAGTACAGGTATGGGGCCTGTTAACTAGAATGCTCAGGACGGATCTTTCTGTAATTTGGATCTTAGTACCTTACATCTACTAGAAGATCATTAGTTATATCTTAGTTTGGATCAAGTACAAGATACTGTTTTATTATTACAGAGAAAAAGTATATAATTTTTTAAAAATTTGGATCATTTGGATAAAATGAAGTCTATGGGAGATGGCCTTTCCATAATTCAGTGCTTTCTGGATAACGGGTTTCCGGAAATGGGTCCCATACCTGTATATGAACTCAAATAATTCATTAAAGCCACCTTGTTATACACAAGTCATTTGTGCCCTGCAGCTCTCCCAACACACCCTGACCATTTTATTTATCCATCATTATATAACCATTATTGCATTAAATATGCCCAGTGACATTTTAGGCAAAGTGATGGGGGAGGTGCATCTTCAAAATACCAGCACTGCAGCACATGATATATTTTTTTCTTCAGGTATCAGTTAGAAGATGAAGCATCTCCTTTAGATGAAATGCCACTTATGATGTCGGAAGAAGGTTTTGAAAATGATGAAAGTGACTACCAAACCCTGCCGAGAGCCAGAATTACTCGGAGAAAAAAAGGGTTAGAATGGTTTCTCTGTGGAGGGTGGAAGTTTCTCTGCACCAGGTATGTAAAATAGTATCAAGGGATATATGGACTATATTGGAGGGTGGGTTATGCATGTGGCTTGTTCATTCCAGCTTTTATCAGCTTGCTTCAACGTTCTTTTAGCAGTCATAGCCAGGAGTGCAGCAAATATAAGCAGCCAGACAGGTACTGCTAGCAATTCATTTACAAATGACTTTGAAAGCATTAAAATCTTTTATATACAGATATGGGAACCTATTATCCAGAATGCTCGGGACCTGGGGCTTTCCAGATAATGGGTGTTTCCGTAATTTGGACCTTCATACCTTAAGTCTACTAGAAAATGTTTAAAACATTAAATAAACCTGGTTTTGCTTCCAAAAAGGATTAATTATATCTTAGTTTGGATCAAGTACAAGCTACTGTTTTATTATTTATTTATTATTTTATATTATCATAGAGAAAAAATAAATCATTTTGAAAAATTTTAGTTATTTGATTAAAATGAAGTCTATGGCAAATGACCTTTCTGTAATTCAGAACTTCCTGGATAACGGGTTTCTGGATAACGGATCCCATACCTGTATTGAAAAACTGCTTGGAAGGCCATTTCCTTTCATTAAGTAAAACACATTTTTTGGGTGTAAGACCCCTTGAAAAAACTTGTGTTCAATTTCCTTATGGCCCTAAGATTGTCTCAGTTTTTCTTAAAAATGCAATTCTTAGCAAATATTGATGCACAGATTTGGTTAAATCCTCAATGTTAAGCTGACACGAAAGATAAAATTTTTAGTTGGCTAATGCATTTTCTTAATATTTGCTCACATTTGAAGTTCAGATTCAGTTCTGCAGTATTTGGTTATATCCAAAAACTACTTGGTGCACCGCAAAGCAAAAAAGCATCATCATTGAATTGGAGTGGCTCATTAATGGTTATTCTGTTTTATTATTAGCTTATGTATTAAGCAGCAAAATGTTGTACTCCTTAGCTTCTAAAGACTCTTCAGAACTGTCACAAAACACCACATTTTAACCCACAATGCAGAATTCCCCCCAGAATTCCAGTGTCCTGTGCAATCATCTGTTAAATAGCATTTGTTGCAATATGCATGCAAATTAAAGGGGGCCCGTCACCCAAAAAAATTATTAAAAATCCTATTTTATCACATTAGTCAAGCAAAATGAACTTAAATTACACTATATAAATTATCTGAATCGTGTTTCCTTCAGTCTGGGAATTCAAAATGATAGCAAACAGGCAGCAGCCATTTTGTGCACACTGTTATTAAGGCAAGCCTTGCATCATCTCAGAATCTTGTTTGTGCACCAGAAAGGGGGACCAGATGTCCATTCCCATGCCCTGGCTACACAATTAAATGGTAAAGAGAACAGGGGAATGTGTGGAGAGCAGTGACATCTAGGAAGTGCTGAATGGAAAGTGAAAGTAATTGTCTGCCCCGCCTCTATGCCCGTGGCATAGAGGAGGGGCAGACAATATTTGATTGACAGCTGAGATTTTTAAATGAGTTTACAACAGCTATGAATGCTTTAATAAAAAATAGAAATTGGATTTCATGTTTAATTTGTAAAGGACTTTTATTATACAGATTTTTGTGTCTGGGTGACAGGTACACTTTAACAACCATTTTGGCATATTTTGTGCAAGCTGTGGTGCATTTTTTTTTTTCATTTACGCATATGTTTGCATTTGTAAATGAGCCCTTATTTTTATTATTTTAGCTTTTATGACTTATAAGCATCTATGCGTTAAAAAACGCCTCTTTGTTGAGTGCCATATACAGCAGTGTGGCTTGGTGGGTTTTACTGTATAAGGAGCCCTGTTTTCTGTAATCTCCACGGCACAGTACTTTTGCATTGCTCTAGAAAGATATTGTGGATTAGCTATTTAATCCCCCACATCTTTTTAGCTAAGTGACAGTCTAAACTTTTAAACTATGTTTGTTTGGCTGCCTCTTGTTATATAATAGCCACAATTTCCTTTTTAAAGGGGTGGTTCACCTTTAAGTTAACTTTCAATATGTAATCGAATGGCCCATTCTATGCAACTTTTCAAATGGACTTTTTTTTTTTTTTTATAGTTTTTGAACTATTTGCTTTATACTTTTGACTCTTTCCAGCATTCAAATGGAGGTCACTGGCCCCATCTAAAAAACAAAAGCTCTGTAAGGCTACACAATTTTTGTTGTTACTTTTTATAAGTCATCTTTCTATTCACAGGCCTCTCCTATTCATATTCCAGTCTCTTATTTAAATCAATGCATGGTTGGTAGGGTAATTTGGTCCCTAGCAGATCAGATTGCTGAAATTGCAAACTGGAGAGCTACTCCATATAAAGCTAAATAGTTCAACAACCGTAACTAATAAAATATAAAAAACAATTGCAAATTGTTTTATAATATCACTGTCATACTAATAGTTAATTTAAAGGTGAACAACCCTTTAAGAAATGGTTAGATGTGGGAGTAACGCAGCCTTTTAGAGAGATTCCATCTGTATTCACAGATTAAGTAGACAAATATGTTGTTTTGTTTGGCCCAGCACTGTACAGTGCATTTTTATTATTTATTCCATTCCTCTGAAAATGTAACACATTGTTTTTTCAGTGTGGAGCAAATATTTCAGGCTTACATTTCAGTGTTCAAAAGAAAATTAATGTTATGAAATTATACTATACAATATTCTAAAAAGTATGCAGGTGCTTACCTTTTCAGCATTTCATTCCTAATCCAAGGTATGGTTGCCCTGCCCATTTATGTCACCAGTTTAACCCCTTTGCATCATAACCATGCCCCCTATTTGGCACAATCTGCCCCCTTTTACACCACAACCCACCTCCTTATCTCCACCATGGTAAATCATTGCTAATCCAAGGGTTTTATATGAAGTTGATACTCCCTTTGATGCCATAAATAGCCTTGACTCTTCTGGAAAGGATTCCATTAGATGTTGGTGGGATTTGCTTCTATTAAAGGGATACTGTTATGGGAAACATGTTTTTTTCAAAACACATCAGTTAATAGTGCTGCTCCAGCAGAATTCTGCACTGAAATCCATTTTTCAAAAGAGCAAACATATTTTTTTTATATTCAATTTTGAAATGTGACATGGGGCTAGACATATTGCCAGTTTTCCAGCTGCCCCCAGTCATGTGACTTGTGCTCTGATAAACTTCAGTCACTCTTTACTGCTGTACTGCAGTTGGAGTGATATCCAAATTATCTCACAGTGTTACTTAAGGTTCAGGTCAGGCTTCTGTGCAAGCCTATCAAGTTCTTTCACTACCATCTAAGCAAACTTAATTCTGTATAAACATTGCTTTGTGCTTATGGACATTATTGTGCCGAAACTGGGAAAAGTTAATGACAGTTTAAAACTCATTTGTGGGTGCTCCAATTTACGACGTGATTTCAGAAGGGGTGTCTAGAAAGTTTTGGTCATATATCGTACCCATATTCTTTTGACTATATAGTGTATGTTACATTTAGACAGCTGTGTTTTTTTATATGTATATACAGAATATACACAAACATATTTTTTCTGCATCAGTGTTTGCATTTGATGATTTTTGTGCAACTTGCATTGTGTTACCTTATTTAGATAGCTAATATATGTTAAAAATGAAACTATATATTTTCTCCACTTTGTATTGTGTATGTACCATGCACTTGCCAATAATACAAAATTCCAGCATTTCCTATTTGTTCAGATATTTAGTTTTAGAGGAAAATTGCTTTTTTTTTTATTTCTTTTTTCTTTCCAAACATTGCAATTCCATTCAAGCCTGTGAAATTATAATGCACACAAATCAATACTTGGGACTACTTTGGTTGGATTGATTTCTTTCTCATGAGATTTACATTCCACTTGTTATCAAAAACACATTGTCCCCTTGGAATGGTTCCTTTGAATGGCATTTCCATATGAAGTGAAAGGGATATCAAATGCTCGGATTAATCTCAGTGCTGAGATGCCTTGTACACTTTCAATTAATCTGCAACACATTTGTTATGCAGAAGCATGGGAAAATGCTGATCTTTTAAGAATGACATGGGTACACTGTTGCTTTTGGCATGATTACTAATGCTACCTGTAGAGTACGATAATTATTGTACGGTTTTGTAGAAAAAATTCTTCTGCTCCAAATTTTAATAAGAAAGTGTGACCCTGAGTAGCCTCTGCATTTCTGTATATATTTCTGTTTGGATAAGAAATCAGCAAAGCCTTATACACCCTGAAATATGGTATAGACTAAAAGTTTAGAACTAGTTGAGCACTGTGACAAGTCTTATGCTTTACTTTAATATTATGACAATATATTGATTTAGCTATTTTGTTTTATCCTACTGTAGAACACAGTGGTAAAAACGCCCCCTAATTAACTGACTTGTACTTTGCAACTAAGGGTTCATTTCTAGTTAACTGACTTGTACATTGTAATAAAGGTTGATTTCTTTGGAATGATGTTTATGCCTCTGAAAATTTTAAACGTCAAAGAATTTTAAGTATATGTGGGGCAAATGTAAAACTGCACATTGCATGGCACATAGTGCTGATATTAAAATTACTGCCAGTTTTTTTTTGTATTTGTTACTTCTGAAAAATAGCTTTAGGCAACCTTCTGACAAGATTGCCTCAAAAGAAATTGTAATGCCTCTTTAAGGAGAATGCAGCCCCCTCCCAAACCACAGCCCCCTAGACTGTCCTCCATCGGCTCTCCTCCCTGATCCCTCCATGTCTATTACACTCAAAAGTTATGAACATGCCATAAAAATGCGGAGTGGCGCAGGAGAGTTCACAAGTACCATCTTCTGCCTCTTTGGTTCCTCTTTTTTGACACTTAGGGGCAGATTTACTAAGGTTTGAATAGTGAATTCAAATTTTTTAATTTTTTTTTGGTCAGAACTCACAAATTCGAATCTAAAACCACCAACCTGAATTTGAATGTGAGATTTATCAAACCTCTACCCTGGAAACAGTTCTAATTTGACTATTCTCCACCTAAAACCTGCCCAGTTTATGTAGAACTCAATGACAGAGGTCCCTTGAACTATTTGAAAATGTTAATAGTTGTGATGAGCCAAATTTTTGGCAAGTTTCGCCACTGGGAGAACACATAAAAAAAATTGTCAAAAAAGCTAAAAAGTTTTTTTTTCCGGAGGAAAACTCTATTTGCAATCGATTTCAGTTTTCGGGTTGCGACTAGTCAATTGAATTTTGGACCTTCAAATTTATTAAAAAAATAACATATCATTGGAATTGTGAATAAAAATTCAAATTTAATAGAGTTGAAAAAAATTCACATTACACTAAAATTCAACCTTTAATAAATAACCCTTAAGATTTCAGAAGCATGTGCAGTGAAGCTGATTTCAGACTAGCACTAACTGCACACGCTGTAGGTTCCATGTTTGAACCTACATAAAAAGATATGAAGGGATATAAGATTGCACCTGTGAACCTTGTACTGTGCACTTTTATTGCAGGTTCACAAGTAGGGACAGTATTGAGTGTAATACGCTGTGGGGAGGGGGGGGGGCAATAGAGGCCAGTTAAGGTGGCCTCCGGAGTTTGGAGGGGGGCAGGCAGTTAAAGGAAAACTATACCCCTCAAACAATGATAAAGAAATATTGCATAAAACATCTCATATGTAATACCCTGCTTCATGTAAATAAAATATTTTCATAATAATATACTTTTTTAGTACTATGTGCCATTGGGTAATCATAAATAGAAAATTGCCATTTTAAAAAACAAGGGCCACCCCCTTGGATCGTATGATTCACAGTGCACATAAACATACCAAACAAACTATACCTGTTAGGTCACATGAGCCAATTAGACAGAGTTCTGTCTTTTCAGACCATCATGAAATGGTGGTTCAAGGCAAGAGATGTAAAAGGGCATTATTTACTTAAATATTTATTCCAGTTTGATAAGATTCTTTAAAGGAGAAGGAAAGCTCCAAGACAGTTTATTGCCAACAGATTAGCCACACTAGTGCAAGCTAGAATGCTATATTTATTCTGCAGAATGCTTTCCCATACCTGAGTAAACAGCTCTAGACACTGTCTCTGTTTGTTTAGGATAGCAGCTGCCATATAACCTTGGTGTGACATCACTTCCTGCCTGTCTCTCCCTGCTCACTCATAGCTCTGAGCTCAGATTACAGCAAGGATGGGAGGAGGGAGGGGGAGAGGAGCAAACTGAGCATGCTCAAGGCCATGCCCTGGAGGTTTCATCTGAAAACAGGAAGTCTGATACAGAAGCCCATGAGTACACAATAGAAGGAAAGAAATGTGGTGTTTCTTTTGACAGAGGACTCAGAGCAGCATTACTTTGAGGGTTTACTGGTGTATTTATATAGACCTTTCTGATAAAGCTTACTTAATTTTAACCTTTCCTTCTCCTTTAATATGCCACTTAATTTGATATAAACTATCTGTTTCTCAAGTATTCATTTTGGGGTATAATTTTCCTTTAAGTTCTCCTTGAAGTCTTCCAGATGAGATTTTGTGATCTGAAAAGGGCAGTTTGTATAAGTAACCTTATTATAATCTGAGGGGGAGCAATCCAAATTCTGGATGGAAAGGGGGGACTTGAATCCAAAATATTTGAGAAACCACTTTTCTACTGAAAGACATGTAAGCAAAATGAATATGTTATCTTATCAAATACTTAATAGTAAAGTGTCTTTTCCAGTTAAAATATGTTTAGGGGATTTAGGGGCATTTAGAAATAAAAAGTATTTTTTTTATTTTATTATTGTAAGTCCCTGTTTTTAATCTCAGATCCCCAGATGTTGCTGGACTAGCACTCCCCGAATCCTCCAACATATTCTCATATTATCCAAGGTTAAATAATCATGTACTAACTCCACTTATAAGGAAACAGTAATAATAATTACAGAATTAATGCAAATTCAGCATCTGTAAACGTAACACCCCTTAGTTTCAAGGGGATATTTGTTCCACTTACATTTGGAGTCCTGTCTCTGATTTTTCCCTTAAACTATTTCTCAAAGAACTGTAGGGCATGCATAGGTACTTAGCTGTTTTATAATTATTAATCGGTTTCAATACCATATTAGTAAGTTACTAAAGGGTGGGAGAAAAGTCACATACCAACCTATGAAGGGATTTCCATGACATTGCTATTCTCACATTAGACAGACTGTTCCTTGGTGATATTTATGTTATTTTTATAATTAGATAGATGGAGATATGGTTACATGATGTATATTGCTATATCCTCAAACTAAATGCTCATTTTAAGAATATATTAAATAATTTTACCATTGGCTGTGCAATATTTGTAGAAATATAATAACTCGGATTTTTGACGTGACTTTGTTACCCTGTAAAAAAAAAAAAAGAAAACTTGAACAAATGTTTCGATTGTCCCTTTTAAGGACATTGTATGAAAAAAGAAAAAGTTGTTTTTCTTCCAGGGAAGTCAGGCCAACTGTTAAATTCTCTGTAAAACCCAGTGTTCTGGCATCTTGTATGGAAATACAATACAAGAAATGAGGTTTGATAAAGCACATGTGATAACAAACATCTTCAAATATATCTAAAAGGCAAACTAAGTATGACTTCTTTTGACCAGTGTCCTGTAAAATAAAAACATGCCACCCATTAAGAACAGAGAAAAAGAAGATTGCACCACAAACCTAACAAGAAGCGTTTACAGTAAAAGCTGTAAAATGTGGAATTTATTACCATTAGTGACCTGTCTCATGTCATGAGTAGAAGCAAATTATAGGCAATTACAGACTGCTTTCTATAATACAAGTCTTGCAACTATACATGCATTGCACATTCCCAGTTTAAGAGGATTTATCATAGTGTCAGAGTATTGCAGTGTTATAGAAATTTCAACAATTGTAGAAAGTTATATCTCATTTCTATAAACATCTCTCTATAAAGGTTCAGTGAAATTGTGGTCAGCCAACAAACAATGGGTTAATTGAACCTACATGTGTGAGGAGACGCTCTGTCCCTTGCATTTTATAGATGGTTTTACAGTTTGAAGGATGAAGCCATCTCCCCCTTGGTTCTCCACTGTCATCTAATATTCGGTGCTATTAGAAATCTGACATGGAGTCTGTACTCTCCCAGATATAGTTCTTCTTTGCATTGTGAGTTGAAGTATTATGTATATACTGGAAGTCCTCTAGAGTGATTTATATACAGTCAAATGTTCCTGTAAGAGCCTTTGTATCCTACCTAGGGATTTGGCTAAAATAAGCAAAATGTTTCCAAAACAGTAAAAAAATAAAATTGCACTTGTTTAAAGTGGTGATTCAACTTTGTTATAGAATGGCTAATTTGAAGCACCTTTTCAATTGGCCTTCATTTTTTTCTTTTTTTTCTTTCCAGCTTTCAAATGGAAGTCACTGACCCCATTTAAAAATAAATGCTCTGTAAGATTACTATATATTATTATTGCTGCTTTTTATTACTCACCTTTCTGTCCAGGCCCTCTCCTATTTATATTCCAGTCTCTTATTCAAATCAATGCATTGTTGCTAGGGTAATTTGGACCCTAGAAACTAATAAAAAATGAAAACCAATTGCAAATTGTCTTGGAATATTACTCTCTTACTAACAGTTAATTTAAAAGCAAAACAACCACTTTAATTTGTGTTTTTGGCCATTTTATTCAAAACTTTGGGGGTTATTTCTTAAACCTCGAATTTTTCTGGTGGTTTTTTTTTTTGGGATAAAATTCTAATTTTTAAAAGAAAAAAAAACCTTGCATTTTTCAAGATTTATTATACCACGATGTTGCAAAAAGCCCAAATCATCCATTTCAGACCTGTCGAGGTCATGTATAAGTCAGTGGAAGAGGTAATTATCCCAAATTTAAGTTATTGTGGTCTTCTTTGGGTTTAGCCTGAAAATCTGACTTTTTATGGATTTTTCGGGCAAAAAATAAGAAAAAATCGAGCTTTTAAGGAGAAAAGCCCAAAACAATTGTACGATTTTGGTTGTCGCTAAATTTTACGAGTTTGCTCCGGATCTGATTAAATGCAGTTAATTTATTAATAAATAGGGCAAAATCGGGCATGGGAGTCTGGTCGAGCTTTGTTATTGAGATTAAGAGATCAATTCGAATTTTAGAAAATAAACCCGTGAATCTAGGTTACTAAAACAAGTAACAGGATAATATGCTAACCATAAAACTAAATAAATCATATTAATATTCTAGTAGAAAATTATGTATTTAGCTGCTTCTGCTCATGGCTAGTAAATGTCCACTCAACCTTCATTCTTTACTTTTCAAGTTTAATATATGCACGGCCATGGTGCAATTATTGGATCATGAACGGCATGCTTTCAGCCCATTCTGTCAGTCCTGCTGGGCTGAAACGTGTCATGATTGCATTTTAATTTAATGTTAAATCAAATATTTTCTGCTTGTAATTTTACTTAGGCGGAAGTTACTTTCTATATAGGGTGTCTAAATAAAAAAATATTTTTTCCCACAAAATCTTTAAAGCCTTCAGCCCTCCACCGGATTCTTGCTGTAAAAAACCTAGAGTAAAGTAAAGGTAGATCTTTCTGATCAGACTAGCACATGACCACCAGTCCATGCACATGTGCCAGTCGTGCCTAGGGCAATAGTTGACATATGGGACTTAATTATCAATGTAAAAAGGGCAATATTTATTTAAATATATATTCCAGTTTAGTGAGATTCTTTAATATGCCACTTCATTTGATATAAACTATTTGTTGCTCAAGTTTTCATTTTGGGGTATAGTTTTCCTTTAAGCAATATAAGTAAGTCAAAGATGAAACACTGGATAGCGATATCTTAATTATTCATGTTGTTGCTTTTGTGGAAAGAGAAATAAAATGTAACACCTTTGGCAATGCATCTCAACTATGCCCCTAGATGGTACTTTGTCTACATTGTTAGATGGCCTAAGAAAGAATTCAATCTGGTGCCTCAAATAAAATATCATGCAATAAAAGTAACAAACACTGGTCATCTCATCCTTTTGCTCCTAGGAAGAAAAGATTTAGGATGCAGATATTTGTACGGTTTGAGAAGACGCCAATAAGTACATATGAGGAAAAAATACTGCTCCATCGGAGTATTCATTATTGACTTTTACATGTCAATAATTAACAGCTCATCAGTGCATTTCTGCAAATATGGCTTATGTTCCTAAACAAGAAAGTATCCTCAGATAATTGGAACCTATTGAACCCTGTTCATCTTGTGCTGCCTATAGATTTTTTTTAATAAGCACAAGAGCTGCAGCCTCACGAAATGAGTGCCTTTTTTATTCCTTTGTTTGCCAGAAATATATTCTAGAACTGCATTGTACTAATATAAAAGACATAGTAGAAATTAGAGAACAATAGCCCAGCAGCTAAACGGTCTCTTAACTTGGTTTTAAAAGGAGCACAAACATGTGCACTGTAATCATCACTTAAATTCAGTTTTTTTTTTTAAATAAGGGTTTTCAGTATAGTTTCATGCTTGGTTATTGCTGTGTGTTTGTGCATGCTTGGTGCTTTAATGTAAAGCCTGGCAGAGATAAATGTATGAACCATTGCGAAAGTCTGAAAGTTATAACTGACACATCTTTGGTAAATATTATTATGCTACTGCAGACTGTAATAATGATGGATAGGACAGCACAGGCCCAATATATCACATTAATGTAAACTCCGTCCCTATGATGATGCTCTCCTGAGGCTGCAAGGGTTGAGAGGATTAGGATTTATTTAAAATTCACATAATAATAATTTGTATAGATCCTTAATGGGGTGTGTCTGTTAATGCGACACTTAACCCAAATTTAAAGCTGTCCCGCTGCACCCTTAGCTCTCTGCTTGAACTGGAAAAGTTAGGTTGAAGCTACAGTGTTTTTATGACTAAACAGCATGTTAGGTTTGGAATGATGGCCTAGAAAAATATAAACACAGACTTCTCAAGTGTCATCAAATCAATAAAACAGTGAATGAAAAATTGATATTTCTCTCTTATTTCATAACAAACCGTTATTGAACTTTTTTTTTTAAATGTTATAATAAATACAATACTTAAGCTGTTCCCTTTTATATTTTTCTTGAAAAGCGTTTCTTCTCTGAGTAAATGTTGATTCTGTTGTGCAAACTTTTTAACCTTCTTAACATTTCTAGCTGCTGTGAGTGGCTAATAAACGTGTGCAGAAGAAAAAAGCAGCTGAAAGCTCGCACTGTATGGCTCGGGTGTCCAGAGAAATGTGAAGAAAAATACCCTAGGAATGCAATAAAAAATCAGAAGTACAACATCTTTACATTCATACCTGGGGTAAGGAACACGTCTTTTTTAGATTGTACCAGTATTGGATTTATAATCCAGAAACCCATTAACTATCCACAGAGTCCTATTTGAGTAAACATTTCTTTTTTGACAGGTTTAATTTTTTTTTCTGTAATGTAAATTATTACCTATTACTATCATTACTACAGGATCTGCTATCCAGAATGCATAGAACCTAGGGTTTTTTGGATAACGGTTCTTTCCGTAATTTGGATCTTCATACCATAAAGAGATACTGAAACCAGAAATCAAACTCTTTTTTACATCTATCATAATATTTCCATAAAGTATTTGCACAATGCTTTTACATTACCCGTCTAATGCCCCATGTCCCTGTATGAGGGGGCTGCCATATTTATGCAGCAGGAGTCCGTTAGCATTAGAATCTCTAACTGACAGGCAGAGATGGGACAGTCAGGTTGGCAAAACAGTCAGGTTTAGGAACTTCAACTAACAATAACTTACAAAAACAAGCATCTTGGCAAAAAAAACAATCAACATGATCTATAGGTAACTTTTAATGTACATTCATATTTTAAAAAGTCGTTTTTTTGTGTCAGTATCACTTTAAATCATGTAAACATTAAATAAACCCAGTCGACTGTTTTGCTTCCATTAAGTATTAATTATATCTTAGTTTGGATCAAGTACTGTTTTACTATTACAGAGAAAAAGGCAATAATTTTTTGAAAAATTGGATAATTTGGATATGGGAGGCGACTTTTCCGTAATTTGGAGCTTTCTGGATAACTGGTTTCGAGATAATGGATCCCATACCTGTATTAACTATGCTAGCACACATGCTGGTGTATGTAATGTTTAAATGTTTTTTAGTAATCTGTATGCATAAAATTAATTCCTGAATTCTAGCTGAATCTCTTTGTTCTGCATTAAAGCATGTGAATAAAGAGACTTGTGCTAGAGATAAAAAACGTTTCCAGATATTGGTTACAGCTCGAGGAGAAGACCTAGTACTTGGACTCATGGTGGGAGTGTCCATCGTGCTTTCCTTGCCCTTTTGATTAAATTTTTTTTATGTACTGCCTCTTTGCTGAAAAATTAACAAATTGTTGTGTATAATGACCCTTTAAGTAATTTAATGTTATAGAAATTAATTGTGACTGTGATCATTACAACATCTGCAAGTGCAGTATTCAAAATACTGATATAGATAATATCAACAACCAGATGGTGTAGAAAAGGGAGTAATAAATATGTAGAAAAATGGAAATCTATATTTTAAAACAGTGGAAAGATTGTCTCCAGGGCAAGTAACACAATTAAAATATTCATCAGTGCAATTTAGTACTGTTCTCTTCTAACAGAAGCCCTACCCAAAGTACCAGTAATACTAAATCGAAGAAATAAAAATTGTTCATTTACTGTGCCAATCAGCACAATTGAACCCTATGGGAGCATAAATTGGATATAACATGCGTAGAATGAGCCAAAAGAGGATCACAGTTCTGTTTTAAAGTGCTCATTTTGGCTTCTCCCACTGTTACATCATCAGGTTTTTGTACCCCTGTTTTATAGTGTTGTTTTCACGTACTTCTCTTATTTACCTGACACACACACACCCACCAACACGTGATAATGAATATCCCTGGCCAGGGCAGGCACAAGGTTAATACTCATTCATACAGTAGGTCAATATTGCAGCCTAGTTTTGTTATTTTAAACAAGTGGAACAACAGTGATTCTTAGCACCCAAAAGTATTTAGGAGAAATGTTTTAGACTGGCTTTTGAAGAACTTTGCATTACATAATCTCACATTGTTTCCCAGGCTATGGTGATTAACTATGTACTTTGTCAGGAATTCACATTAAAGGGGTTGTTCATCTTTTCCAACACTTTTTTTCAGTTGGTTTTAGATAGTTCCCCAGAAATAAAGACTTTTCAGTTTCTGTGTGACCAGTTTTTTAATATTGACGTTTTTGACCTTCTTATGTCTTTCTAAAGCAGCTCATGTGGTGGTGGTGGGGGGGGGGGGGGTCGCTGACTCTGTAAACTGTTTTAATGGTACATTAGTTTGATGCATTAGTTTGATACGTTTCTTATCTTTGGCCCTGCAGAATCCCTGGGCTAATAAAGGCCGCACTCTGGTTGGAGGTAACAGTAGTTTTTGTTTTTTTTAAATAATTGCCCCCCGCCTGTGCTAGGCCACCTGCACAAGTAGGTAGCTCCCCATATGAGCTGCCATGTTGGGAGACACGCATGCACATAATAAACGAATGCTGCGACCTGCTCATTATGTGCATGCGCCTGACGTCAGAAGCTCATTATGTGCATATGCTATGTACGACATGTCTTCTCGCACTAGGAGCTATCTCCCGGTAAGAATGTCCTAGTGCTGGTCTGGGGCAATTTTTTTAAAAAAAACCTACTGTTACCTCCAACCGGAGTGCAGACTCTTTTAGCCCGCACATTTGGTTGGGGGATAATATTTTCTGCTATCAGGTGCCCTTTAAAGACAGTTGATATAATCAATACAATAGTTGCTAATTTTCGACAGATGCTGCTGAAAAATGTATCAATTAATGTAACAAATTGAAACAGTTCACAAACTACACCTACAGTCATATGAAAAAGTTTGGGAACCCCTCTTAATTCTTTGGAGTTTTGTTTATCATTGGCTGAGCTTTCAAAATAGCAACTTGCTTTTAATATATAACATGTCTTATGGAAACAGTAGTATTTCAGCAGTGACATAACAAAATTAGACAGGTGCATAAATTTGGGCACCCCAACAGAGATATTACATCAGTACTTAGTTGATCCTCCTTTTGCAAATGTAACAGCCTTTAGACACCTCCTATAACCTTTGATGAGTGTCTGGATGGCGGTATTTGTCCATACAAAATCTAGTTCAGTTCAGTTAAATTTGATGGCTGCCGAGCATGGACATCCTGCTTCAAATCATCCCATAAATTTTCCATGATATTCAAGTCGGGGGACTGTGAATATTGTACTTCTCCCTCTGCATAAATGCCTTTGTAGATTTCAAAGTGTGTTTAGGGGCATTGTCTTGTTGGAATATCCAACCTCTGCGTAACTTCAACTTTGTGACTGATGCTTGAACATTATCCTGAAGAATTAGTTGATATTGGGTTGAATTCATCGGCCCTCAACTTTAAACCTCTGAGATAGCTTTTTGTAGCCTTCCCCTAAACCATGATACTGAGAAATCTTTGTTTTTAGATCTTATGAGAGTTGCTTTGAGGATCCCATGCTGTCACTCTTCAGAGGAGAGTCAAACAGAAGCACAACTTGCAATTGGCCACCTTAAATACATTTTCTCATGATTGGACACACCTTCCTATGAAGTTCAAGGCTTAATGAGCTAATCCAACCAATTTGGCGTTGCCAGTAATCAGTATTGAGCAGTTACATGCATTCAAATTAGGAAAATAACAAGACTACTGAAATTTTTGCACAACCAGTTTTTCACATTTGATTTAATTTCATACAACTGAATACTGCTTCACTAAATATCTTTGATCAGAAAACACCCCAGTACGCCAGTGTTCCTGGGAAATGAAAGACCTACAACTGTTATCTTTTTTTGTTGAAAGTGGAGTAAATTATTATGCAGGCTGAGAGGGTTCCCAAACTTTTTCAGCCGCCAGACTGAAACACCAGAACCAGTTTTGGAAAAACTGTAAAAAATAAAATATGGAAAGCAATTGAAAAAAGTCTTTTTTTCTGGTGAGTAATCTGAAAACAACTCAACTGAAAAAACCTTTAATCCAAGTATTTGGTTGCTAAAAGATATGATCAGTGCATCTAAAGGCCAGCTCAGATCCATTCATTTGTATGCTGGGGATCCTTCCTCTGGAAGGAACTCAACAGACTTGTGTGTAATCAGCCTTATGTTGCTAGTGGTCACTTAAGTACATAATAACTAACCATATATCATTGTTTTTTTTGTTTTTTAAGGTTTTGTTTCAACAATTCAAATTCTTCTTAAATTTGTATTTTCTGGTGGTTGCTTGTTCCCAGTTTGTACCAGAATTAAAAATAGGCTACTTGTACACCTATTGGGCCCCTTTGGTAAGTAGATATCTCATCAATGCTGTTTTCAATTGACATTTATATTTAATTGTGCTATATAATGATAGGAACAATTATTGATATGTCCATACCACTTTAAGACTGATGTGAGGGCTTTGGTGGGATTATGTGACTGAATGGACTCTGCATTCTTCATAACTCACTGTACTGCTCAGTTTGTGCTCCTCATGACAAATCACTGTTTTCATGGTTCATCTCCTTTAGAGCTGGGTGCTGTAAGCCCATTTCCATTTCTTGATTTCCACCCACTGCCCTAGGTGGGAGCATGCTCATTTGTACAAGAGTAGGTCTTTTGAGCCCTGTCCATTATATATATTGCTTCAGCGAGGATCACAATGTACTGACCACAGTGTAGGCTAAAGACAATGATGACAAAACTTGGCAAGATGGCTGCTGCAAATGTTGAGGAATCCAGATAACTTGCATTTAATGTTAACCTTTTGATGTAAATGATTAAAGAATTTTAGTACACCATTAGGGCCTAACGCTAGTTGCATACCTTTCATTATCCTTTAATGGAGAATAAAGTAGGACAGAGAACACAGTGTACAGTCATAAGTACATAAATAGCATTATCTAAGTAAAAATAAAATGCCTGTAAAGGACCCTTTAAACAGGTAAAGCATTCCTATTGGCTTTTAGTTGCAGACTTATGTTAAAGGAACAGTAACACCAAAAAATCCTGTCCTAAAGTAATGAAAATATAATGTACTGTTGTGCTGCACTGGTAAACAAGCTGATGTAAAGCCATAGGGGCAGCCATTCAAATCTGAAAAAGGAGAAAAGGCACAGGATACACAGCAGATAACAGATAAGCTTTGTAGTATACAATGGGATTCTTCAGAGGTTATCTACTTTATAGCCTGTGCTTTAATGGCTACCTCCATGGTTACACAGTTTATATAAACTATAGTTGTTTCTGAAGCAAACAGACCAGTGCAGGGCAACAGTACATTATATTGTCATTGCTTTGAGACACTTTCATTTTTTTGGTGTTACTGGTACTTTAATGTACCATTTTTTACAGGTAGTAACATATGCAGTGCTTTTGTCTTTTCCTAAAATTTTCATCTGCAAATATGCATTTTTGGAGGAAGAAATGTATCACATCATAAGGTCAGTATAGGGCAACATTTCAGTACTGATTTGTAATTTACCACCCAGATATAATGAAGGAGATTTTGAGTGCGGTAGCGAGAAAGCTATAATCATATTCCACCCTATCAATTCTGTATCACTTGAAAAATTAAAGATATTATGCATATTCTTGTCAGTGCCACACGAGTTTCATGGTTCAGCAGATGAATTTATTGGACAGAGGGGGGCTAAACCGTTCCATTAGCTAGTCACAGGGTTTCCCAACTCTTACTGTTAGCAGGTTGTCTGGGAGAAATACGCTAGTGCACTGCTAAATGCTTTGCTGGTACATTCATGCAGCAGGGGACTTTTAAACAGTGTAATTCCTGTTTTAATCCGGCAACTGTGTAAAGGAAATATAGTTGATGTATTGTTTTTGACAGTTTAAAACTGATCTTGTGAATGGGACACTGATCTCACTGATCTGTAGAAATAGTGTCTATGGGGCATAAAGTGGAAGGGTTTAATTATTTATTTTTTAATAAAAAAACACATCATCCAATTTATCTCCTGCGATTTACATATAAAATGCTGATGTACAGTTCTTGCATGAACTTCTTTTGCGGAAATGGTACGTTTGGGAGTAATCGGACAGAGCTCTATTAGTTTAAAATCAGCCTTGAGGGCACTTACTAACTTATTAAAAAGATGAGAGGGGGGAAGGGAGACTAAGCATTCAACAAGGCTAATAAAATGCAGATGATAAGCAAAGTTAAACTATTCCCTGTCTGTGTCGGTTAGGCATTATCAAAGCACCACTTGGATTATCTGAATCCCTTCTTACTGTTTTGTTTGTTATTTCAGAATAAAGTTACAGTTTCTCTGCAGAATTAGTATTAGAGATTAAATATGAAGGAATTGCTTTCAGAACTGGTCAATGTGATTATTCAACAGGATTGTGAATGCTTAGACTCCATATAAAAGTGATTATTATACCTTTTTACAGGTGACCATATTTGTACAGATATATTCAGGTATTTTGGCCTTAGTGCCTAACTACCAGTGCATGTACATGCTGGCAATTTGGACAAACTGTTTTGTGATCCCACTGATTTGTACTCGGGCTGCTAAGACTATCGATCTATAGATGCCTGTTCTTTTATTCCTTTCCATTTAGATCCACTAATTCAGGGAAGTTTTATTCTTTTCACCAATCAATCTGTGGGGTTAAGTCTTGTAATAGCAGAGTCATCTGAACTGTGTATGCTTGCATTTTGCATGTTTTTTTTACATAACCCCTAGAATTTATCTCTTTACCAGTCACCAAAATGGCCGTTTTGAGGACTTTTCATGAAAAACACATTGATAGGCAAAATGTTTTTCCTATAGTGCAACATTTGACCTGGAAAAGTAGATAGCATGTCATTGGCTGACTCTTTGCCTGCCAAACCAATGTAGGTGCTACGTCATTGGTAAGCAAATAGTTAGAGAATCCACAATCACTTTGTATGTAAAGTTAATTTTTTTATTAAAAAAAATTGAAAATTCAGTTAAGGTTGAAAAGGGGTTTTGGAACCCTCGCCAACCTGCTTCCCGTTATGATGGCAGATATCATAGAGGGATGGGATCTCCTATGATTTTGTCATCAAAGAGGGGTGTTAGGCGAAGGAAGGTTGCTAGTGGAGAAGGGATTGTATTGTGTTTGCCATTCTGGAAGTGTTAGCCATATTTTAGGGTCTCTATATGTACAGCTTTGTGTAATCTTATTTATATAATATTTTGTGAATTATTCAATAATCAAATTTCTGATGTTTTGTCTTTGTGCCCTAGAATGGGTGCTAGATAATTAGTTGTAAATTGCAGTTTTTAATTGATTTTAGAGGGAAAAAGAAGAAAATTAAAGTAGTTTGTAGTGGATGGCAAGGCATTTTTGGGGAGATTTGTCACATGGTAGCGAATTATGAATGCTGACAACAAATTCCCACAGGTTTCATTGCCCTAAAATATTTACCGATTTTAATTCCCTCAGAATGTGCTGTGTTTTCAAAAACATACATTTTCTGTTAATGATGTATGAAACACAGGCAGTGTGTTGAATTTGCAGGCTCCAAAGTATAACCAAATACACACCAAATTTGTATCGTTTTACCTAGGTAACTGACGGCACAAAATGTTCAAACATTGACTTAAACAGTGTGTAGTATTGACTTTTTATACATAGATCATTTTCTATTTATAACAATACAGTTTTAGAAGTAATGATTGAGTAGATCCATTTAACGGAGAAGGGCTTAAAATTTCTTTTATTTAAATTGTACTTTTATCTACTGTTTTTTTCTGTGCAATAGAATTAAAAATCTACAGGTATGTTCAGTGTATTATATCTCTATAATTTATACATATAATTTATTTCAGGGGTTTGTTTTGGCTGTCACAATGGTGAGGGAAGCAGTCGATGAATATCGAAGATTCAAGAGAGACAAAGAAATGAACTCCCAATTATATAGCAAGCTTACAATTCGAGGTTTGAAACCCTAGTTTTATGTATTCATTTCAAAATTTTACATTCCTTTATTCTACACTTCATTTATTTTTTAAAATGCATGCTATTAAAACATTCTCATGTTCTTTGCCTTGTAATTATTAATATGAAGTGACCCACTGTACTTATTATTGAAAGCAAATAGTGCATGCTTGGGTTTCATCTGGGTACTCCAGTTTCCTACTGCACTCCAAAAACATACAGACAGGTTAACTGGCTTGTGATAAAACTGACCATAGTGTTCTAGAAACATAGATTGTAAGCTACACTGGGGCTGAGACTGATGTGAATGATAATGTATGTAAAGAAAATATGACAATGCAATATTAAATTAAAGATAATATTAATCAGTATGATTTCCATGTAATGATTGTCTGGGCGTGAACTCCCCCATGTTGTTTTTTGGCTGTTCAGATTGTGTTGCATTCACACTAAAGCTGATCAGCCAAACTGATAACTGCTCCACCCAATGACCTAATGTTAATAGCAATTACATGAGTGTATATATTTATGTATTTAATTTGTTTATTTTTTTGTAGGTAAAGTGCAAGTGAAAAGTTCAGATATTCAAGTTGGTGACCTTATTATAGTGGAAAAGGTAATACTGATTTATGTATTATTAATTGCATGTCATATTTGCTCTAAATAAATTATTTTTGTGTGCCACACTAACCTTAATTTTACCATTCATGCTAATGCAGGTATACTGTGAACACTCGCTGTGTATATGTGTGGTAAAAGCTTTATGTAAATCCAGTTACACACAGTTTCAATATTCAAAACCATAAATCTAAACTTGCTTACAGCTGCCATGACTTTAGTGGACACCTTCCCAAGGATTCTAAAGCAATTCTTACAAATTTTAATTTTTCCTCATGACTTATGGAAAAATATTGCTAAAAAGCAACTTCTGTTTCAGACTCAATTTATTGAATTTAAAAACATGTCATAAATGCAGAATATTATTTTAAAAAGAGAAGAAATGGTGGTGTAACCATATGCCATTCCATGTGAACGAACATTGTGGTAGCTGCAATTAAAGATATGGCCAACACCACCATCACTCTCAATTAGAATTGCCCTGGTGATGGAGTTTCATACTTAGTGAACTTAGTGACTGTAGTATGGGAAATGAAGGCATTTTGGTTGAAAGGCAGCATGGCAAAGGTCAATTCAGTGTCCCTGCCCTTGAATTAAAACTGTATTTGATTTAATTATATGACATTTCACATCAAACGATTTGCCGCTACAAAACCATATCGGGGGAAGATGGTAATATTTTACCTGCAAAATCCAAACTTTGGTGTGGTCTGCAAATCTAGACATGCTTAGGTTTATTCAGTGTTTTATTTACTATTTTAAAAGATGAGAGATTTGTTTGCATCTGAGCAGAAACAATATTAGAAGTACTCAAAGATGCCTTATCAGTGTATACTGCAAATGTACAAGTGCTAGTATTGTACAAGTTAACAGTATATATAGCAGTTTACGAGTGTACAATTTAAACAGGCAGACAGAAAATGCTTTCAATGGCAATTCACTTCATAATTCACTCATCAAACATTGCATGTTTGTTAATGTACATGGTAAAGGTTTCTTTTAATATAGTTTTTGAGTAGAGAACCCCTATAAACATGCACAATATACCAAACTGCCTGCTTGATATATGTGGTTTGTTGTCTTATTTTTGACCAAATATTAAAAATTAGCTATATCATTCTGAGTCAGTAGTGTTCTTTATAAAACAGGTTACAGCTTTGTCTTTCTTTTTCAGATTTTGTATTCCATGAAACCTTATTTATTATTTTTCTTAAGGCATTTTGAGAGTTATTTTGGCAATTTACTGCACTGCAAACACAGAAAATGCCCTATCTCATTTTAACATTACAGAGTATATCAGCCAAGCATTTTAGCCCTTATTTCCGCCAAAAAAATTTGCTTTGCTTTATAATTGTTAGTACTCTTTAATTTTAATGCAAATTCAGAACTATGGAACTTAGAGATGAGTATAAATCCAAAGGTTTGCTTATCTTCTGATTACTATAGCAAAAAAGAAACTTAACCTAGCATTTGACTGGAAGATGCATAAACAGCAATTCAAGAGTGAAATTAATGAGTCATTTAAAAGGAGATCCATATGTTTGCAACTAAACAAAAAAACAAACAAATTGTGTGGTGTTCAGTTTTCATGCTGCAAAACTAATGCTTTTGATTTAAGCACCTGGTTATTTAGCCAAAGCTAGGATACTAATAAGTAGTATTTGTGATTTGTGCAGCCTAACTATGTTTCAGCAAATATATATATATATATATATATATATATATATATTTATATATATATATTTATTTTTATTTATTTATTTATTTTCTGGTTTAAATGACCAGTTTGATTTATTGAGTGTCAATCACCAAATACAGTAGCACTTAACTGCAATACCGTTTAAAGGTTTCAAAGCTGAAATAATTGTATAACAAATTTTTACATATTAAAACCCAATGCTCAAATCTTTCACCATGCTTTAATGCATACAGGGAGTGAATTGTTACAGTGGTAAAATAAACGCCATAAGCCACATAGGAGGAAATCAGGACAGAGGAAAAAAAAAAACATTAACTTTTTATTTTTATCATTTTAGTAACTAAAATTTTAACCAAATCTTACTAGTAACATAACATAGTAAACATTAATGTAGACTACAGTTCAGTGCCCTATTTACATTACAATTTTACCTTCAGATTTAAGATAGCTAAATGGAGGATACATAATTTCTAGAACATTGCATTTTTTTGTATTTGTTCTGGGTAAAACTGCATAGAAAAATAAAAAGGGAAGGAAAAAATAGCAAAAATTAGAAGCAGATTTCAGAGAATTTGGGGTTCTGTGAAGACGACAAGAGGGGATAATAAAAATCACCTTGAAAAGAATTGATTGGTGTTAAACATGATTCTCGGTAATTGTTTATTAAATAAAAACCAAGATTATCCCCTAAACATCAATGGGTGTAATCATACAATATTCGGTTTATCGTTTGAAAGTGGCAAAATTAGTGGCTAATAAATTATAAATTAACAAACGGAATGTAGGTAAGGATTTTGGAGAAGGTGATTTTGAGCAAACACTGTAAAGAAGAGATGAAAATAGATTTTATAACATTCTTGTGTTAGTTAAAAAAAAAACATTTTTTTCCTCCTTTATTTTTTAGATAAAAAAAAGTTTTAAAAGTTCTACTTTGGGCTAATTGTCACCATCATAATATAACCATTTATACTTTTCACCCAGAAGTTTTCAATGCATTGCAGATACAAATATTGTTCTTACCAAGGCACTGCATCTGATCACGTACTTTATAATACACCAGTCTAGTCTTCCACACTGAGTATGGCTTGTAGAACATAATGCATGCATATTAAAAAATCTGAATTAAAAGTAAAAGAACTCTGTATTATGTATGAGACCATACTGCAAATTTCACAGGGCCTAGTTGAACATATTGCCATGGAGGCTTGCAATGCATTGCTCTGAAGGGCTGGCACTAAGGCCAAGACAGGATCAAACACTAAATTGTTAACAATTAGGAAGCAAGATAATATCCACACAGTTTAAATAACAAGAAGCTGTTAGTTAGTTACTCTAGCCCTGACTTTTGGTAGGTTGTGCTGTTTCAGTTAGGTCTACTCCTCTTCCTCTGATGGTGTTGCTTCTGCGAGTTCTGTCTTGGGAAGCTTTTTAGCTATGGCCATGAATACAGCAAGTATATTTTTTAAAAAGTTTGTCTTAAGAAATCCTATACATTTACCCGAGTAAATGATATATAAATAAAATGCATATACATATCTTGACAACTAACCATTTGTACCCTTTGGTATGAAGTAAAAAAGAAAAAAAGTCTAGGAAACTAAGGTTCTCAGCATCACCAACAAAGAAATCATAAAAGGATTGGAGTACTTCCTTATCCTCTTCAACTCTTCAGTTCTTGTTGGGACTGGGAACAAAAAGTAACACATAGCCCTTTTATAGCTCCACTCTAATTTCAAAACAGACTGTTATATGCACATGTGATATATTTATGAGTTTAAAGCAAGAAGTGGGGATTTCTATTTATTGCCATTACCTTTTCCTGGTAATAATAGTGGAACCCCCCCCCATGTGCTATCCCCTTAGAGATACATTGTCATCTCATAAATAAATATGTGCTTGCTCGTGTTGATTCTGAATTACTTGAAAAAGCCCTAATCTTACTTATGCATTAAACATACAGATTCCCATTGTTTTTTAAATTCATATAAATAAATTCCTAGACAAGAGAATTGAAAATCAGACATTTCCTCTTACAGGATAAATTCTTCCAGTTTGTAATAAATAACTACACTGACATAATTATACTAGATAATATCGTCAGTATTTAAATCATTATCCTCGGCTCCAGGCTAGTCAAACTAGTTTTATGCTTACATATGTTTTCAATTTAAAAATTATAATAAAACTTAGATATACAATATTATTTTTTGTTTTTTTAGAATAAATAAAGATTTAATTGTAGAATAAATAGGTCTCAACCTGAAAAGATTTATAAAGCAACATTGCTGTGCCTTAGGCCTTGTTTAGACAAGAATGATGACTTTTTTCCAGTCAAAGTTCTTTTAGAAGGTCTTATTCTGTACACTGAAATACAAATCATATTTGTTGTCCAGTTGTTGGAGCAATATCTCCTATACCAATCCCTGAAGTTAATTCACAGCACTCAGATCCATTGGCCTTCTTAAAGGAGAACGTAACCCTAAAAATGAAAGCCATAAAAAATGTCATATTTTATATACTTAACTTATTGCACCAGCTTAAAGTTTCAGCTTCTCAATAGCAGAAATGATCCAGGATTTTAAACTTGTCACAGGGTGTCACCATCTTGGAAAGTGTCTGCGACACTCACATGCTCAGTGGTTTGTAGCAGCTGTTTAGAAGCTTAGGGGTTGTCACAAATTATCAATCAGAAAATTAGGTTGGCCTGAAATATAAGCTGATGCTACAAGGCTGATTATTAAATTCTGATGCTAGTAATTATATGTATTAATTACTAATCAGCCTTATATTGTCACATTTATATTTTACGTGTACTGTATATTTTGAGTCTGTCCCTAAGCTCAGTAACTGACAGCAGCACAGAGCATGTGCAGTGAATCAGCAGAAAAAATCATGGGGAGCTACTGGGACATCTTTAGAGGTACAGATTTTTGCTGCTAAAGGGCTGTGTTGCCTTGCGCTAGTATAGAAGCCCAAAACACAATGTATTTCTTCTTTAGTTAGGCTTTAGTTCTCCTTTAATACTTAATCACTGAAATTTCTTTATGTACTTAGATCAACTAATCATATTCAATAAATCCAAAAACATGTATATATGATAACAGAAATTGTTCCACCAGTCACTCACTCATTTGTATCCACTTAATACAGTATAAAAATACAAAATTGCTGATATAAGTTCATAGGTCGTAAAGTTTATTTTACGACCTATTATTTTTTTATTTATATTGTTTTACACTGCTTCTCACCTTTGTAAGCAAGTTCCAGTAGAAGTTGCTCAAAAAAAAATCAGTAAAAAAAAATACACCATTTTTTACACGGTGGTGCCTGGCAATGTGTGGAGAATTATTCTGCCTCTTTTTACACCACATAATAAATCTGCCTCTAAATATCCCATAACATAGTCAGTTATACAGATAGCTGCCTGATGCAACTGAAAATGGATTGGGAAGGGCATCCTATTTGTACGTTACAGAGAAAATGGACTTGCATCTGATGGCTGGTAACAAAAATGCTTCACCACGAACAGAAATGTATCAATGGAACTTGCTAAATAGCAACAACAAAATAAAGCTTGCAGTTTACATTTTCTAACTCAACATTTTCAGCTTGCACAACCAAGGAGATATGGCTGAGACAAAATTGGCAAATTTTAAGACAACTGACAGTTTTTATAGGTGCCAAAGTTATTCCGTTTTTTGGGTGGCTAATATGTCTTGCTTGGGAACACACAATTCTCTTTTATTGTGTATATAAAAGAAAACAGGCTAATTGAGTCTTGAATAACCCTTTTGCTTTGAAGTGACTAGCAAAACGGTAATGCCATAACTTGGTCCCAAGCCTTCTGTACTTGGTTGCAGTACACAGCTTACTTACCAAATTACATTTTGCATTGATTTAGACTTCTTACACTATGTACATTGTTAAAAAGTGAACCAAAATATTGGGAATGGTTTTTAGAAATTGGAATATGCTAAACCTGTAATAAACATAGTTGCAACTTTACTTAACATATGGTATGAGATTGTGTTTGAAAGCATTCTTTTTTTATGTCACAGTTAGTGTTACAATCAAGACATTTTACTGAGGAGAACAGATGCATAAAACATCTGTAAATGTCTCCATGCACAGTGTGTTTCCGAAGCCTTAGGTCAGCCTATTGCATTCTCTATGAATTGGATCTGCAAACTCAAAATGCACAGCAAGAGCATATGCTACACTTCTGCACTTGCTCATGCTACTTGGAGCCTGTAGCTCATATATTTACCTATCTACATCCTAGCTACTACATCAAACACACTTTCGTACCTGTTGGTGTGGCACTCATGGAGGCCATGAATGTCAGCTGATTTATGAAAAAAGCTTGAACATAAACAAACTTGAGTGACTAAAAATAGGAAAAGAAAGCCTTGAATGCAGCGAATGCAAATTCTATTCATAATTTTCAGTGGGTCTACCAACTCTTTAAAAAAACCATCAACAAAAATCTGCTTACATTTTTCCTTTGGACAACTCCCATTGACTTCTACATGATCACTGTAGCTTTACATGACAAATGTTTATATTCTAGTTTTTCAAGATTTTTGCGCATAATAAATCTCTAAAATTCGAGTTTGAATTGTGAGTTTTGATGTAACAAAATTAGAATATGTACATTCATAAATCAGGCCCTTAACTGTAAATAATTAACTTTAAATAATGTAGTCATATGTTCTCCAAGCAGGGATGTCAGTGTATAAAATGATCACATCATTGTAACTCTTTCTTGGCACACTCATTTAGAATATGGTCACACTGCCTTTCATCTGTTTCGTTTACCTGCAGCAATCCAGCAAACCTGGGATCTTCCCAGAATTTAGGAGAGACTGGGAAACTCAAATTTTTCAGTGCAGTGCCAACATCTAATGGATACTGAGAGATAAACCTCAGCGGGTCCCACTAAGAAAAAAAACAACAGATATTTGTAACAATAATAAACTTTATAAAGAAAAAAATGGCAGGGGCATCTAATACAATTAACCACTCTTGCAATGGGAATAGTGGTTAACTGTCACACTAACTAGCAGAAAATCTCCGACACAATCATTTGAATACGGTTAAACTCTGGATTTGATAAATAAATTCACAGTTGCCAAGAGCTCATTTAACCTTGGTAGTGCTACCTTCTCCCAAGTACCTCTCTTTGTAAAAGGTAGTTGCTCCCATATAGCAGGCAAACACACAAGACCTGTCCTCACATAGGATACACACACTTATGCCAGTATCCTCCCTTTCATATTTCACACCCCAGGTGCTCACAGGAGCTTGCACACTGATATTCATATGCAGCTCTGCAATGCTGGTACGCGACACATTGGCACTACTCACCTCCAGGGCATCTTGCAGCTTGGCAGGGAAAAGGATGGGTTCTCTCTGTACTGTTGCAGCTCCAACCCTTAACATCTATCTGAGTAGATACCGATCCCTCTCTGGTCTCTTGGACAATCATTACCTCTCTGTCTAAGAGTTGCAGCAGGGGATGCTTTATAGTGTCTAGTGGCCCACCCTGTAGATTGGGCACCAAAGTTTTTTCCTAGGTCCTCCTTTTTTTCTCAGATGTACCCTGGGATTCCCAGCAAGTCTCAGGCACCAGTCCTATCTCCCAGCAATTGCATCACTCCCCTGCCAATAACCAGGCTGGATATATAGCAGAGGAAGCTAAGGCATAGAAATTGATTGTCCTGAAAGAGAAAGAGCTCTCTGATATAATTTATTAACTTATCATTATTCAGTGACCTATACAGCACATGACATCAACCTGGCATTTAGATGAAGATATGGTTAAAGTGCAACTTTGTGACTTAAAAGAGAATTTATGTGCTTATGTTTTGGGCTTCTGTACCAGATCGAGGCCACCACAGCTCAATAGCATTAAAGATCTGTGCCTCTGTAGAGGACATATTCAGATGGAGAGATTTGCTTTCTTAGGGTTCTGGGCTAGTACAGTACGTATATATCAAATACAGCTGTATTCCTTTGTGGTCTGCAGTTCAATTTTAATACAGCTTAATGTACACTAGGGGCATTCTGACCCACACTATAGGATATCCTACTTATTCCACACAGATGAACTGATTGTTTTCTTTTTATTGGCTATCCTACATTTGGGTTCAGAATGCTACCTAAACTGGTGTCAGGTTGAAGAGCAAATGTGGAGAGTTTAAAGGTTTTTTTGAAGTAGTTGTCACTGTATTTTAGCAAATCACATATTTGCAACACCAGAAAATGATTACATTCCTTGTTTAAATTCTTAATGCATTTAGATGTTTCACCAGTGGGGAGAATTTGGAAGGCTTAACTGTTGCCTTTTATTGTATAATTTTTCTAAAATATTGATTTCTAAATTGCAGATGCAGAATTTTAAGTACTAAGATAAATCCTATTTTAATTGCATTTCAATCCCATTTGTGACCTTGACTTGCTGATACTACCGAGTGTATTGAAACAGGAATTATTTTTTTATGTCTACATATATTTATTTATTTATTTATTTGCAGAATCAACGAATCCCAGCTGACATGGTCTTTCTGAGAACCTCAGAGAAAACTGGTATGGCAAAACATTATATAAAACTGAATAAAATAGATTTAGCTTCTCTTCTAAATACTTTGCATAACTTTTTTAAATAATTTAATTACTTTTGCAATTACGTTTAACTATAGATATTGCTTTTGAACTTGTACATTAAGTGTGGCTGTTTTTACATTGTACAAATGGGGTTTCTTGTGTAAATTAGATTTTTTATATATAATAACCACAGTTGCTCTATATATTTGGACAATGCATCATTTCTGAAAAATAGCAATTTTTGCATTTTTTATTATTTTATCTGAAAAACTTAAGCTTTGTTAGAGAGAGTTATTTTATCATTGATAAGCATTGTGTTGAACACATTTCTTCTTTATATAGAAGCCTACTACTTTTTGGAGGGTTTAAAGGAATTGTTCAGTGTAAAAATAAAAACTGGGTATATAGATAGGCTGTGCAAAATAAAAAATGTTTCTAATATAGTTCGTTAGCCAAAAATTTAATGTATAAAGGCTGGAGTGATTTTATGTATAACATGTCAATCTGAACACTACTTCCTGCTTTGCAGCTCTCTTGGTTTAAACTGACTGGTTACCCTGGCTACCAGGC
The DNA here is from genome assembly GCA_038501925.1 of Xenopus petersii. Lineage (NCBI taxonomy): Eukaryota > Metazoa > Chordata > Amphibia > Anura > Pipidae > Xenopus > Xenopus petersii. Next base: position 62,839,442 of record CM076682.1, read on the forward strand.
AGTAACCAATCAGAGACTTGAGGGGGGGGGGCACATGGGTCATTTCTGTTGCTTTTGAATCTGAGCTGAATGCTGAGGATCAATTACAAACTCACTGAACAGAAATGTACCATGTGGCCCCCCTTCAAGTCGCTGACTAGCTCAGAGTTATAGAGCTGAAAAGCAGGAAGTTGGATTCTGACTGTTTTATTAGACATCTGTTCACTCCAGCCTTTATACATTACATTTTTGGCTAACTAACTATAATAGAAACATTTTTTATTTTGCACAGCCTATCTATTTACCCAGTTTTTATTTTCACACTGAACTATTCCTTTAAATGTGTGTAATTTTGTTTAATTACAATGCAAAACTGTTACAAACTCTACCAGTTATCATTGGTGCTAACTTTTAATCCAGATACATGTCATACAGTAGCAATAGTACCCAATATCTAAAATTGCGAATTATAGTTTACAGTGAAAAAAAAAGAGTGGCTTGTGAAGAAATTTTTACAGTGAAATAATTGCTGTGGGGCAAATTTTGCTTGGAGGAATTTGATGAAATGGGACCTGTTGTAGTCTAAATCTCTCACTGAATATGATTTAGTCCTGTTGCTAAAATTTGTAAATACACAGTATAAGCAATCTTTTAGATGTTAATCATTCTTTTCTAACTAAATACTATTAGGGCAATTTAAATAAAGTTTAACATTTATATTTACAATAAGTACATCCCATGTAAGGTCTTATCTTTTTTAACATATATGTTGACATAAGAATATTTGATCTTCATACAAACAGTATATGAATTTGACGTAATTATAATAAAAGTAAAGAACTGGCCTTGCAATCACTTATTCAACAACATTCTCAAGTACACACTTCCCTCTGATACTTGGTACTGTCCACTCACAACTTCAATTTTTTATGATCTGGGCTTTGTCTTGGCCATTGCAGACACTATTTTTACACAGCAGAGCTTGGTGATTGGTGTATTAAACCTCAGTTTTTTATGCCACATAATAAATATGCGACACTCACACTGTGTGCTTTAAGTTGGTCCCTAAGCTCAGTAAACGACAGCAGCACAGAGCATGTGCAGTGAATCAGCAGAAAAGAACATGGGGAGCTACTGGGGCATCTTTGGAGGCATAGGTCTTCACTGCTAAAGGGCTGTGGTTGCCTTGGGCTGGTATATAAACCCAAAAAATAATGTTTCCTAGTCTACTTCTTTAGTAGTGTGCCTTCATTTCTATCTTGTTCCATCTTAAAAGTTTGTACTTCCTTTCTTTTAAGTATAGGTTGTTAGCAATCCATAAAGGTGGCAATATTTGTTAGGCTGAGAAACACCTTGAAAAAATATATATATTTTTTGCATTAAACTGTTTAGCGAACAAGAAAAGAGAAAGGTAGTTTAATATAAATGTATTGTTATCTCTGCAAACCTTTATATCTTTATGATGTGCTGGGAATAGCTTGACATGCTTGTTCAATAGGACAACTTTAAGAAAGCACCTGGTAGGAAAATATAACACCACATATGCTGCTTTTAATGTGCATGTTGGAAGTTTTAAGGACAATATGAGAATGTAAAACATATATATGAATCAATTAGACCAGTAGACAATTATTCTTAATTTAATATCAGTTTGTGCTTTAATATGATCCACACTGATTTTTGTGACTTTAATGTGTAAATATCTACTCCACTTAAAAAAAAATCTGTGCCAGACATGACCATTCCGACATTCTACCTGCTACTCAAATATTACTGTGTTCTAAGAAAAATGCATACGTTTACTTTGAAATACTGAATTTCTCCATTTTAATGGCGTTAAAATACAAATATATAATTCACAGGAAAATGTATATTATTCCATCTTTATTGCATTCTGTGCAACGTAATGGAAGAGCAGCAATCAATGAATTGAATGCAATTTGTCCTGATTAGATTGATTGTGACACTAATGTTGCCTCTGCAATATTCCCCCTTTGTGAAGTTCATTAAATGTTTTAAGAAATGAGAAAGTAAAGTTAATGGTTTACTTATATAGTTGAAGCTACACCCCAAATTATTTTCAATCCCCATATCTTTTATTAATCCATTGATTTTTTTGTTGTGCATATGTAAATATTAAATACATATGTAAGTGCATAGATGCACACACAATGATGCATAAGGCCTCATTTAAACATTACTGGTTAACTTCCTCACAGGGAAAGACACCATACAAAAACAAGTAAATCTGAATTGTAAAATGTAAACATCACTCATGGAGCAATCTTATCCCTGGAAAAAACAGAGCCGGCAGAGGGGAAAAAACGAATAAATTGGTGCCCCCCCCCCATCCTATTAGCTGTATTTTTAGAAGCTGATAGGGCTTGGTTCCTTTGACTTCGGAAATAAAAAAAATTACATATGTAAAACATTTACTATGTCGGTTAGTAGAAGAAATTCTTGCTCAATACCGTAGCCCCTTTCAAAGGCCTCCTGACACACCACTAGGCAACTCATACATTTCCCTATTTGCTGTTCTAGTTCAGATTGGTGTAATAAGAGTGGCATGCACACTCATGCTGCCTCTGGACTCCTTTCCGCAATTGTTGACCTAGAACATGCAAAGTTGTAGCCAGGTCCAGATCAGATTCAGCTATGCAGTCTTGTCCAGAGGTTGCAGAGAAGAAAACCTGAAGTGGCTAAAGATGGCACCCACCAACTGCCTACTGATTTGTATATTTAGATACAGCAAACTGGTCAGTTTAGGGTGTCCTCAGTAGTGTGTATTCAGGAGCAGGGAAAATGTCCTCTGGAGATGGCCAAGGTATTAAACAGCCTTTTGTTTTCCTCTTAAGTTATATTAAATCTATTTGAAAGGGAGACTTAAGAAATTAGCCTATTTGTGGAACATTATATGTTTCAACATTCTCTATTAAATGCGTTTTTAAGAAAGGCTTTTCTGCATGCTTAATTAGTAATTGATTTAGATGGGTACTACAGGCCATGCTATATTCCAGTTTACAAGATAAGCAATTCATCTCTTTAGAAGTTAAAGGGACAGTAACACCAAAAAATGAGTGTTTCAAAGGCATGAAAATATAATGTACTGTTGCCCAGCACTGGTAAAACTAGTGTGTCTGCTTCAGAAGAACTGCTATAGTTTATATTAACAATCTGCTATGTAGCCATGGGGGCAGCCGTTCAAGCACAGGACACTCAGTTGATAACAGATAAATTCTGAAGAATCCCATTGAATACTACAAAGCTTATCTGCTATCTGCTGTATCCTGTGCCTTTTCTCTTTTTTCAGCTTTGAATGACTGCCCCCATGGCTACACAGCAGCTTATTTATATAAACTATAGTAGAGTTTCTGAATCAAACACACTGGTTTCCCTAGTGCAGAGTAACAGCACATAATATTTTAATTACTTTGATACATTTAGATTTTTGGTGTTACTGTTCATTTAAAGGGATCATGTGGCAACCCACTGTACCTCATAAATTTCAGCCATGTGGGAAATTATGTATTTTAAACACTAGATTAATTATAGTTTTTCTTTTAGTGTTCAGTAAGTTGAGTTGTATTTCTTGAGCAATGAACACAAATGCTATGTCTAGCTTTATTTTTCATTATCCAGCTGAACCATGTAATAGCATAACAAGCAATTCTGATAATACATGCTGACAATAGAGTGGCATTACCAACAATAGCAAGAGTCTATGCTTTATTTAAGCAAAGGTATTACATTTTACATGAACACACAAATTGCTTGTAAAGTAACTGGCTAGTTTAGCTTTGTTCATTTCCTTATATGTGTCTTGCTTTTCCTTGGAATTTTCTAAGTATTAATTAATAAATGTAGAAACCTAATTCACAGCAGTGTTTTTGCATATACATATAGGCCATAATGTTTTTAATACAGCTACATGTTGCTTAAACACAAAAGTCAATATAGAAATCCCCAAATATATGCAATGTGATCAAGCTTGGATTAAAAGCATCTGCGCGCTTGTCAATAAAGAATTGTGATGAGTTCACTGGTATCATATTGACGGTTTATTAATACACGGAATCCTATTGGACCATCAACTGATTGTTTAGCATGTAAATGAAACTGTTGATGGATCCAGTGACTGATGGTTTAAATTCCAATTAATCAATTGCTTCATCAGTTTCTTAATTCAGATCAAATATCTCTTGAGTGCACATAGTTCTTTCCCTGGTATTAAAAGAAATGAATGCTTGAGAACTAATTTTCATCAATCTCCTATAAATGCCAATATGTTTTTCACTGCTGTTCCAAGTGATGACATTATAGCTTAAATGTTAAGGATATATTACAGTTCTCTTTTTTTTTTCTGTTTGTGCCTTTCAAAACTGAACTTTGCTTCTCAGCTTGGTAAACGAAACTCTTTCCCCTGGACTCGTCATCGTGTTCTATTGTGTTTGTTCATCTTCTTAAATGATTTAAAAATGAAGTTGCCGGCATTTGATATGCAAAGTCAATGTCTATTTTTCCCTTTGTTCTAAGGAGTCGTGTATACCTTCTTTCACTATTAATCTTTTTATGCTCCTTCTATTACAAGGCAACTTCTAACAATTTATGACAGATTAACATGCCCTCTTTAACAAAAGCCCAGCTATTCATCAACAGAGAACACAGGCTCTTGTGTGTGACATTCATACCAGCTGATCTTAATTTGATTGCCATTAAAACCATCGTTTCCTGACAACTCTTGTCAATTATACAAAATAAAATCAAGTATTCATAAGTAGACTGTAACAGGATATAGGCAGACAGATTTAATAATTCAGTTTTGCTGAGGCTTACCTGGCATTCGTTGTAGCTAATGTTTACCTTTGTAAAACATTTATTTGAAACACCACTTAAGAGAAGGATTGAAGGGAGACTTTTTATTTTGAGTTAAGTTTTTCCTCTGAGTCAAGTTTTTCCTCTGAAACGAGAACGAGAGACGTATACAGCATAAAGTAGCAAGGAATTGTTCCTGTGTTATAGTTATTAATTTGGCTTTTTGGTCTAACAATTGGGATCTCCCACATGAAAAAAGGATGGTAGGCATTCTGTTATTCCTAGAAATTCTATCTCAAAAACACATCTCACAAGGAAATGACCTTAATATGCATTGATACATTTAAATAGTTAAAATGTAGTGGACTGGCATAAGTTATAATAAACTAATAACCTGTAAAATGCATATTTAAAAACCGTGCTTAGTTGTTTCTCTTGTATTGCATGGTTGTGAACCTTGTCTGCTTTGAGGTCACCTCAGAGTAAAATGCATTTATTCACTTATCCGTAAGGTTTCTAGAAGATTTATGTAATATTTCTTAATTTGCTTAACTTTCTATAGAAGAACATTCATATATCGGTTTAAAGCAACACTGTACAACCATGAAATTGACGATGAATTTACCTGCAATGCCTTTGTATTGCTTTGATCTTAACTTAAAAATACACATTTATTTATTAAAAATTATGCTTTATGTGTAGAATGAGTCGTGGTCTGAGCAGTCTCCCCTTCAAAAGCCGCATATGCAGGTGGCGGGGGAGGATCTAGTCCACAGATTGAAACCAAGGTTTTATATTTTGATCACAAGTAAACAAGTTAGGGACCGCCGTATGGGGTTTACCTTGACGTGGTATGGCGGCTTACCAATTTTATGATCAAAACTTTGTAACAAAAAAAACTGTTTTTCTTTTTCTAGACAGGGGATTATTGTATTTAAATATTTTTATATGGCCTTAGTAGTGCACCCACAACCCTCCTTTTTTTGTACTTTTCGCACGCATAAAATTTACACGAATCAAAATTATTCAGGCGCCCAATGATTTTAATGCATTTGGACAAAATAGTCACGCAACTAAAAATTGTCGCTTGTGTCAAAATTATTTTGATGCCAATTGACTTCAATGCGTTTCATGTATTTTTCAGTAAATTTTCCGGGGAGGGGAAACAGCACAGATTTGCCCATCACTACTTATATCACTTCATATAACAGAACCCAATTCCTTTCTCTAATAAATTCCTAGACGCAGTATGAAAATAGCCATTGTTATGTCATAGCTGCTAAATTCTGTTTGTGTACGCAATGTTTAGCAACTTGAATTTTAAATAACATACCACTAAAGGCTGTACTTAGTACAAAGGTATACATTCAGTTTTAAGTTATGCAGTGATTCATATTGAGAGCTAACTTTGTGCAAAACAGTTTTCCACACCTAGACAAAAGAGAAACGGACTATGAGATAAGTTATTGATGAAATTAACTGCTGAAGTGGAGAGGAAATGCAGCAGTCCAATACATGTCATACTGTGCAGTCAACCATTCACAAGAGCCACATTGGTCTTGAACCATATTGATCTCTGCTATAATTCTAAATGAAATTGATGGATGAAAGTAAACATTGACATCAAGCATAAAAAATCCTAGTCAATGTATTCTGTAAAGAAATTATGATAGGAATTTAAAGGTTAAACAAATACTAATGAGCACCAATCACAGAAGCTCATCGTTATACCTATTGGGTTACACCGTATTGCTTAAAAAAATAATAATATAGTAAGGTATGGTAAGGTGGGTTGTGCAGTCTGGACTGAAGCAATATATATCACAAATCATAAGCAAATAGCCTATTTTATGTTGTACAAAATTCATTGCAAACCTTTAAAAATACATTTTATGTATTTCAGAGCAGACCCTATATCATTCTGCTCTGATTAAATTGATTGGAAATTTAAAGGGTTTTCCAAAAAAAGGGCAAGTATATAGCTGGCAAGATTTGCAAAAGTATACTAAACCTCAGACTTTGTATGGTTTATTAAACAATGGAAGCAGCTAGAAAAATATAAATTTGATTCTAAGCTAAGAGCAAGGGTGATTTTTGTGGTCACTAAGGGGATTGTTATAGTAATAGGTAAAAAGTTTGCTACAGGTCTAGTCAACTACAGCAACCAGTTAGCAAAATTTGCTGCTTAATTGTTTTAAAGCAAATATCTTATTGTTTCTATCGGCAACTGCACCTGAGCAAACTTTGTGCCTTTCTTTACAGTTTTTCAGCGCTGCACATACAGTATGAGTGCAATTCGTCTCTCACTCATGATCTTACAGTAAAACTCTCATTTGGTTTTTTTTTTTATTAATAAGCATTTATAAAGTAGGGATGCACCGAATCCACTATTTTGGATTAGGCCGAATACTGAATCAAATCCAAAGCCTAATTTCCATATGAAAATTAAGGGAGGGGAGGGAATTTGCGTGACTTGTCAAAAAACAAGGAAGTAAAAAAATGTTTTCCCCTTCCCACCCCTAATTTGCATATGCAAATTAGGATTCAGCTAAATCTTTTACAAATGATTCGGGGGTTCAGCCGAATCCAAAATAGTGGATTTGGTGCATCCCTACTTTATAAATGCTTATTAATAAAAAAAACAAATGAGCGTTTTATTGTAAGATCACGAGTGAGAGACCAATTGCATCCATACTGTATGTGCCACAGAGTGTTATTATATAAGATAAATTGTAAACTATGAAAGGTTTAATGTATGTATAATGATACTTAATAAATAAGATAAAGGTTTAATACCTAAAAGAGAGCAGGTTGATAAACACTCCATCTGGGGTTTCAAAATTGCAAATATCCCTTGGTCGTGGGTTAGGTACATTTCCAGAATAAGGCTAAAATGTCTCCAGTTATCTGTAGTACACAACTTTCTGTCAATAATACCATTCATAAATGTGTATTGACAGGCCTGTGTACTTGTAAAACACACAACAATTATATAATTTTCATTGTTTAATAGGCAATTTAAGTAATAAATCCAGTCACTTTTTATGTGTATGATTGGTATTATTGATTAGAAGTGAATTATTATACAGCATGCTTATAAATACCTAGAGACTCTTTTCTCTGTGAGTGTATGAGTGTTTGTACGTCTGATTATAGCCGATGGCTGGCCGTCTACCATACATATAAAACAATCCAATAACTTTTTTAATATGTATAATAATTGGGCTGGCCTTTTTTTTATCTTTATCAAGTGTATGACTGGAAACTTATCATACAGCATGCTCATAAATACCCCAAGATCGTATTCGCTGTCAGTGTACGTGTTGCTGTGCTTACTCTAAGAATAGAAATTTAGGAGCAGCTCGGGGCAAATGTGCACTAGTAACCCATGGCAACCGGTGAAATTTGTACTTTCATTTTTATACCTTCAGCTGTAAGAAAAAACCTAATCCCTGATTGTAAGAGGAGGATTGTGATCAAGAAAGCACTTCCATTTGCGTGGGATGTAAACATCTGAACTAATTACCAGGTGGTTACTAACTAACTCCTAAATGGACTAGATCAGGGTTCCCCAACCTTTCTTACACGTGAGCCACATTCAAATATAAAACGAGTTGGGGAGCAACACAAGCATGAAAGAAGTCCTAGGGGGTTCAAAAGAAAGGGCTGTAAGTGGCTATTTGTTAGTCCCTATGTGGTCTGGCAGCCTACAGGATACTTTATTTGACCATATACTTGGTTTTATGCAACTAAAACTTGCCTCCAAGCCAGGAATTCAAAAATAAGCACCTGCTTTGGGGCCACTGGGAGCAAGAGGTTGGTGAGCAACATGTTGCTCTTGAGCCACTGGTTGGGGATCACTGGACTAGATGGACACCTAAACTTCTGGCACAGGTTTATCTTGTTTGTTCTCACATTAGTAAAGGATCAATCACTGAACTACTTTACATACATAGTAAGTTAGTTTGAAAAAAGACACACGTTCATCAAGTTCAACCTTTTAACTTTTTTTAACCTGCCTAACTGCCAGTTGATCCAGAGGAAGGCAAAAAAACCCCATCTGAAGCCTCTCCAATTTGCCTCAGAGGGGGAAAAATTGTACAATGAGCTATCTTCCATAACCCTGTATTCCCTCACTTGTTTAAAAGCCATCTAACTCCTTCTTAAAGCTATCTAATGTATCAGCCAGTACAATTGATTCAGGGAGAGAATTCCACATCTTCACTGCACTTGTTCATTGTCTTAGCTAGGTAAAAGGGGACCTGTCACCCAAAAAAGATTATTCAAAATCCTATTTCAAAACATTAGTCAAGCAAAATGAACTTTACCTACACTGTGAAAATTATTTGAATCTTGTTTTCTTCCGTCTGGAAATTCATAATTATAGCAAGCAGGCAGGAGCCATTTTGTGTACACTGTTATTAAGGCAAGTATTGCATCATCTCAGAATTTTGTTTGTGCACCAGTAAGGGGGACCTGGTGTTCATCCCCATGCCCTGGCTATACAATTAAACGGTGAAGAGAATGTGGAATGTGTGGAGTGCAGTGACATCTAGGAAGTGCTGAATGGAAAGTGAAAGTAATTGTCTGCCCCGCCTCTATGCCTAAGGCATAGAGGAGGGGCAGACAATATTTGATTGACAGCTGCGATTTTTAAATGAGCTTACAACAGCTATGAATGCTTTAATAAAAAATAGAAATTGGATTTCATGTTTAATTTGAAAAGGACTTTTATTATACAGCTTTTTGTGTCTGGGAGACAGGTCCACTTTAAAAATTAGATTTTTTTTCAGGGGCAACCTTAGCCTGCTGTTAAGATATTTTGACCCTCTTCCAATAGGGAACCACAGTCACTCTTTAGAGCCCATACCGTAGGCCAACTTAGCCATGTTCCAGACTGATAACTTGGCAGAAGAGTGCACTGCTGACAGGTGCAAGGGATACTATTATTAATGCCTCCTTTAAGCATGCATCATGTGCCTTGCTCCCTTGTGTTCCCTGGTGCTCCCACCTTAAGAATCAAAGGAAAAAAAAGTGTGTCAGGGAAAGGCATTTTTGGAAGATTTGTACCGCGGATTTCCTGTGGGCAACAAATATACTTGTGCTATTTACTTACAGTGCTTGAATCTAAAATGTGCACATGCCATCTTCTTGAAAGAAAAAAAAAAAGAATCTTTCTGTAAGAAAAAAATGATTACTATTTTAAAATATTAAGCATTGTTGTGTTTATTATATAAAATGTTTTCTGTTTGGAAAAAAAATGTTAATTTAGATGTTCTGGATTATAAATGATCACTTTTGTTTTGAGACTTGATGTGGATGTGCAGGCTTTGCCAAAGCTTGAGATAAAAAGATCAGTGAGTCCTAGCTTATCTGTTGAAGAAGTATCTCAATCATGTAAATGTAATATGCCAATGTGGCTCATGATATAAGGGATGAAATGTCATATCTTGACTAGTCAAGATATCCAGAGACATTAGATCTCTATAGTTCGATTACACTTGGTAATAATAATAGTTTTTTGGTATATTGGCTGTGTAAACAGTATATTGTAATGTGTGTTGGGCTTAAAGATTATTTAAATCTGTAGAAACTTCTGTAGTATATGGCTTTGTTATTTTACTTAAAAGATAATGGATTTTTGAGATTATGTATGAGAAACATCTACTTTTATAATTACCTTTAGAATTGTCATAATTTGAGTTGTTGTAGAGCTTTAGGAATATAAAATATTAATCTCTGTATACTGTTTTATGCTGTAAGTAGGGTATAAAGTGTAGTTCACCAGCTGTCTGCTGCATTATTTTATGTTTTAAAGGAGAACTAAAATCTAAAAGAAATACTAAAATGGCTTATTTTATGTACTGAACTTACTACACCAACCTAGAGTTTCAGTATCCCTATAATCAAGTTGTCCACAGTAGCTTGCCTAAATCCATAGGAAAATGGAAAATGAACGTATAATGGCCAAGTAAGACTGACCAAGTCTTTGTTTGTCATACTCTGTGACTGGGCTTGATTCACTTGTTAATGATACCAGAGGTTCATAAAGTTCTGTAAGTATTTTTGTGTGTGAAACAAAAATTTCCACACGTGTAATCGGATAGATATAGAAAGTGATACTACGGCTTTGCTGCTTTTTTTTGTAATAAAAAGCAAATAATTATGCATGCTCTTTTCTGAAGGTCTTTCCATTGAGACAATACCTGTATAAGAAAATTAGAGTTAATTCATAAACATATAATCGGTTAACCATAAAACTATTTCCTACTGCTTTATAAAACCCTTCTGCTGATACAAATGCTGTCCTAATTTTGTTTTGAAGGTTCATGCTTTATTCGGACTGACCAGTTAGATGGTGAAACAGATTGGAAACTCAAGATTGCTGTGAGCTGTACCCAGAGATTGCCAGCATTGGGAGTAAGTATCACATTCCTATATTTGAAAGACAAAATAGTACATTTCTCAAAAGTTGATTAGCCTTAAAGGGCAACTAAAGTCCAAAATAGAATAATGTTAGAAATGCTGTATTTTGTATACTAAATATAAATGAACTTGAACTTACTGCACCAGAAGCTGAATTAAACAAATGATTTATGCATTTAAAGTTGGAGCAGGGGGCTGTCATCTTGTAACTTTGTTAAACATATTTCCAATACCAAGACTACACACATGCTCAATGTGGTCTGGGCTTCAGTTGGGAGGTTAAGCTTAGGGATCATCATAAATTATGAAAACAGCACAAGTCAAATTATATCTGCTATAGAAGCTGATACAGCAAGACTGATTAATAATCAGAATATACAGACTGTACTGAGTCTTTGGATACAAATCTACACAGTTGTTACAGGGAAACAAACAAAGCTGCTCGAGTTCTGGGAAGTAAAGTGGGGGGCTCCCCATGTTGTTTGAAAGTATGATTGTTTCCCTGCACAGCAGTTAGGGACTGTCTTTAGTTTCCTAAATGCAGCTGTCAGAGCAAGAAAAACAAAGGGTGAATTTCACTGCATACAGTCAGGTTTCTTATAAAAAAGGTACACATTTTTTAATTAAAGTATATTGGTTTCTTTTTCATTAAAGAAAGTAAACATGGGATTTTATTTTTTTGCCTTTACATCCCCTTTAAGACATGTTGACTAATGGCAGAAATTAAGAACCTATGGGCAAGAGTTTGTACAAGGAAACAATTACTACTAATCCCTGGATTGTCACAGAGATCCCCAACCAATGGCATGTGAGCAATAAACCTCTTCGATTTTGCTCCCAGTGGCCTCAAAGCAGATACTTATTTTACATTTCCTGGCTTGGAGGTAATATTTGGTTGCATATGAACCATGTGCACTGACAGACAGAGCCTCCGGTAGGCTGCCAGTCCACATAGGGGCTACCAATTGCCAATCACAGCCCATAATCGGCACCACCAGGAACATTCTGCATGTTTGTTTTGGGGATCCCTTCTCTACAGTATGTTTAGAAGAAAAAAAACAACAAATTATTTGCTCATGCCTTCCATTTTTCCAAAGAGCAGCATTTTAAAGTGGAATATCAGTTTACACAATTCAGTAAGTCTCTAGGTATTTAAGTATGTTGGTTTGAGCATTAGCTGTGGTATTCCTTGCAGCTGTATGCTTCCTAGATATCAATGCAAAAGTGCCATTCCTGCTCACGGAGAGGTTGTTCTGTTGCTGTGGTTTCTTGTATAGAATGTCTCTGAATGCAGCAACTTTCTTTTTCATTGTGTATTTATAAATGCAGATATGCGGTAAATTTTTTGTACCATCAACATACTTTTTTCTCCTAATATAAAGCAAAATCAATTTATACTAAACTTCACATGTACATAAGGTTATGCATAGTGTATTATTGAGACCCTTGATCACGTCTCTCATTTTACTATATAACAATGTATGCATTAAAATTCTATTTTAGTTGCTCTGAACCTCAATATTATGTTTTATAATTTAGTTTTTCTAAGGTCTTTCTTGGGCACTATGTACAATTAGTTTCTATGTCCTCTCAATGTCTGCATGGATTTCCCCCCAGGCACTCTGGGTTTCTTCCACACTTCAAATAATATAGTTAAATGGCTTATGCTAAAATTAGCCCTAGTGTCTGTGAATATGATAGGGACCTTAAATTGTAAGCTCTCCTGGTGTAGCGACTGTAAAGCTATGTGTAGATGTTTAGCACTATATAAATAACAGATAATAATACAGGTATAGAATCTGTTATCCAGAAACACGTTATTCAGAGGGCTCTGAATTACAGAAAGGCCACCTTTCATATACGCCATTATAATGAAATAATTAGGATTTTTAAAAAGGATCTCCTTTTTGTTTATAATAAGAAAACAGTACGACTATGAAGAAAACAGTACCTTGTACTTGATACTAAGTGAGGTTGAGCCTAGGTAAGATATAATTAATCCTTATTGAAGGCAAATAATCCTACTGAGTTTATTTAATGTTTAAATAATTTTTAAGTAAACTGCAGGTTCAAAGCATTCTGTATAACCGGTCCATACCTTAATTATTTCATTAATGAACCCTTTCCTATTTTTCTGATCTTCTTTCTGTTTTAACAAGATGTCCCGTTTCCTGTCCCAGTCCCAGTCCCTGCAGCCACAAATACACTAAAAAACACTTTATTGTGGATATTGGACAACCATATTCACACTTCAGTAACACATCAATATTTATGGGGAGGGGGTGCAAAAGAGGCCAAAAGGGGTGCATCAAAGAGAACCATGTGAATCATGGCAAAGAATGTGGTGGCAGCATTATTTTCTAGCCTGCTTTTTGTCAGCAGGGGCTAGGCGTCTTGTTAAGATAGAAGGAAGAATGGGTAGGAAAATGCTATAGGATATTTAAGGCTTTATTTTAGAAGCCATGGGCAAAGTGCAAACAACAGGGACAAAGTTCCCTGTCTCTCGCATGTTTGCACATTGCCCTGTGGGTTGCACCACTATTTTCCCTGCCTTATGACCAGTTCTAATTAATGTTTAAGGTATATGAAGATGAAACTTCACTGAACACTCAAAGGGACCTTACATCATTTCTTTATTTAGTTATAGAGAAGGTTTTACTTCATTCCTTCATATATATTTAATGAAACATTATACAGTGTCAAGGTAACAGTGAATGGCACATCTAGAACATTTCTGGGAGTGCACCTTTTTGCTTTCATTGATCAGTGGACTTATTGCAGCTCATTAATGTGAGGAATTGCATGCCTATTTGTGGGCCATAAAAGTAGTTACTCTAATTCTTTGGCGCAAAGGTCTTTCCTTTCTTTACAACACCTGCTATGAAAAAGCACTCTTAAGCCTGTATTTACATAACCACCAAAACAGCAATATCAAGTTGCAGATATTGCTTGATCACATTTTTTTATGTCTAATCATGTCATATAATAATCTGTGTAATATGCTCGCTGATGCATAGTAATATGTTGCGTAATACATTTTTTTTTAAAGCATTGTATTTTGGCTTGATATTCCATTTCACATTAACATGATTTGTGTTCCCTGTTTTCTTAATATTATATTTCTATGTTAGAGTATAGCTGCACCTATAAAGAACTGGTACAGACAATAGAAAGCTATATGCACTAACAGACGGACTACAGGCTAATAAAATGCAAACCAGAATATGACCTGTTGATCAGCTGGGCATGTGCTGACCCCAAATAGCATTGTGCCCATAAAAATGTATGATCTTAACATAATAACCATATTATTTGTCCATGCTTCATTTATAAATATTTCCATTACAGTACATACATAACGCTATTTACAGTGCAATTTAGTGCTGCATTATAATAAGCAGTGATTTTAAAATTTATATTTTCATATTGGCAGTCTTTGAATGTCCTCTGTTTGTTTCTCATAAATTGCATTGGGAAGCACTGTGTCTTCCACCCATGCTTGTTGGTTTTTAGGTTGCGGCCACTGGCCTCTCACAGTTCTCACAAGCCTTTGTAACACAGATCCATAACACAGATTCTGTGATTAACTGAAAGATAATGGAAATGTTATATACATTGTACAATACAAAGCGAAGATAATGAATACATTTATATATGTTTGTATATTTTTTGGTTCATGTAAGCATTATGTGAATTTAGATCTTAAAAAGTACAGGTATAGTGTCAAGTCTGAGAATTTGCTACTACTGTACCTCTAAAAATATAGGGATTGTGCCTTAAAATAAAATGTCTTAAAAGCCTTACTGTGTTTTATTTATCACCAATATCACCATATTATGGGTGGACAGCCATCAGTTTGGCAGAACTAACCATTAACTGCAGTATATAATTTCCCTGTGTTAGGTTATAGCTGTGATTGGCTACCTATATTCTTATGTTCCTCTGAGAAACATGCCTGCCACTCATTGATAATATAGATAAGGGCCTGTGGGGATCTATGTAAGTTCCAATACAGCTGCCAAATTTAAATCTAGTAAGGTAGCCATCATTATCATGATTTATTTATATAGCGTTGACAGGTTACTCAGTGCTTTGCCTTAGTTTATAAAAAACAGGGAACAAAGGGTAAGTAACAAACATGGGTTTACAGAGTACAATATTGATTAGAAGGCCCTACTCATGAGAGTTTACAACTAAAGGTTCGGGTACAATTGAGACATTAGGATTTCAGAAACAATGTTGTAATTTATAATTCAGCAATGACTGGATAATTTAGGTACATTAAATAAGCTTGCTTAAATAGGTTGGTCTTTAAGGAGCATTTGAATGTAAGTGTGAGTAGTTTGACTTTGATTCTATAGGAGATTGGGAGCCAGTGAAAGAAACAGCTGATGTTGACCTGTGAGATAGATGAATATGAGCCTGGCATCAGCATTTAGAACAAATTGGATTTGAGAGGTGACTTGTTGGAATACCTGCAAGCAGTATGTTGCAGTAATCAGGACGGGAGATTATAAGAGACTGCATACGTTTTTTCGTTGAGTCTGAATTGAGATTTGGTAGTATTTGGGCAATGTTGTGCAGCTCAATATGACAAGATTTTGCAAGTGTTTGGATGTTTGGATAACTCCTAGGCAGCATGCCTGTTTGGTTGAGTGAAAGGTGGTGTTGTTAACTGTGAGTGATATATGACAAATGAAGATCTTGAAGGAAATAGAGTTTTGTTTTAGAAAGATTCAGTTTCAGGTGGCACTGAGACATCCACGAGGAGACAGCAGAAAGGCAGTCTGTAACTTGGGAAAGGACAGAAGAAGAGAGGTCAGGAGTAGACAAATAGAGTTGGGTGTCATCAGCATAAAGGGGATTCTGAAGTCCAAATGACTGAATACATTTTCCTAGCAAAGTAGTCTAGAAGTTGTATACAGCGGAGGGCCTAGAACAGAGCCTTGAGGAACTCCAACAGAGAGAGAGAACATAGTAGAGTTAGAGAATGCCATATGTTATTCATCATGGTCTGTGTGAAGAGAGTGATTTTAAAGAATGCTATGGGTCCCTTTGAAGCCTGGGGTGATGCCACAATCCTCCACATATGCCGCTCCTGTATTTTTCTTGGCCCGCCAGACCTGGGTTTTACAGCAACTGTGCCTGTGGCCTTCCATTTCCTGATTACATTCCTTGCAGTTGAAACTGACAGTTTAAACCTCTGAGATGGCTTTTTGTAGCCTTCCCCTAAATCATGATACTGAGCAGGCTTTGATTTCAGATATTTTGAGAGTTGCTTTGAGGATCCCATGATGTCACTCTTCAGAGGAGAGTCAAGCAGAAGCACAACTTGCAATTGGCCACCTTATATACCTTTTCTAATGATTGAACACACCTATGTCAAGGCTCAACAAGCTAATCCAAACAATTTGGTGTTGCCATTAATCTGTATTGAGCAGTTACATGCATTTAAATTACAAGGGTAACAACATTTTTGCACAGCCAGTTTTTCTAAAAATATATGCATAGGATGTGGCATGTAGAGACCTTACCTCAAAATAAAAAAAGTGAAATACATTTTCACTACAGCAAAATATACGGTTTTGTAGTCATTTTCTTCTTTTTTTTCAGGCTATTTTAATGGGTAACAATTCTGTCTTTTCATCTGCTAGAATCTTATTGGGTAAGAAATCAAGAAACATCTCCTTGATTCTTAGTAGCATAAGCGATAGTCTGGTCACTTCCTAAATCTCTAGTCAATGAAAGGTCACAAGGTAATTAATTAATATGGAAAGTTTTAGTTAAGTGTGGTTGTTTAAGTGGTATAATGTGCTTATAATCACAGTTGTTATGTGATTTGTTCACTGTGATTTGTACTAAAATTACACCGATTATCCAGAAAAGTTTAAAATACTGCAGTGGCATTCCCCATAGTGTCATGTGTGAATAGCCTTTTGTAATAATTTTATAGCTTGTACTTAGGGTTAATCCAAATGTTTATTTTTTATGCTTGCATATTTTTGTGGTGACAGTCGGGCATGTCACCTAGACATAAAAAGCTGTAAAATAAAAATCCTCTTCATATTAAAAATCCACATTCTTTTTTTAATTAAATCATTCATAGTTGTTGTAAACTCTTTCAAAAATCTCAACTGTCAATCAAATATTGCCTTTCCCTCCTCTATGCCTTAGGCATAGCAGAGCAGGCAATTACTTTTACTTTCCATTCAGCACTTCCTAGATGTCACTTCTCTCCACAAATTCCCACTCGCTCTCTTGACCGTTTAATTGTGTAGCCAGGGCATGGGGATGGACATAAGGTCCCCTATTCTTGTGCACAAAGATGATGGAAGACTTGCCTTAATAACAGTGTCCATAAAATAGCTCCTGTCTGCATGCTATAATTATGAATACCCAGAGCGAAGGAAACAAGGTTCAAATAATTTATACAGTGTAATTTAAGTTTATTTTACTTGGCTACTGTGATTAAAATAGGATTTGGAATAATTTTTTCAGATGACAGGTCCCCTTTAAGGAAAGACCCAAGGTCCTAAGCATGTCGGATAATAGAACCTATTTTTGTACAGATAAGTACTCTATAGAGGATATTCCACAGGGTCCTAAAAATGCAGGCATATCAATTTTCTAGAGAAAGCAGAAAGCTTTTACTTTGGAGCCTATTTATCATGCTGTGTAAAAAAAAAAACTGCATCTCCAGGCATTGCTGCATAA
Organism: Xenopus petersii; assembly: GCA_038501925.1. NCBI lineage: Eukaryota > Metazoa > Chordata > Amphibia > Anura > Pipidae > Xenopus > Xenopus petersii. The sequence continues at coordinate 62,857,373 of CM076682.1, forward strand.
AAACCGACATACTTGAAGTGGTGGATTTTTAGGGACCAAGCACCTCTGGTGTAGCAGCGAGAAGCCCCTTGAAGATGCTATGGGAAAATACTGCGTTCATCCATCACATTTCTTTTTTGTTTTTCTCCACACTGCTGCAACAACTAACTGGCTGCTTCAGTTTTTCCCATTGAATTAACAGATTACACAAGGTCTGAAGTGGTGTTAATGCCATTAAATCTGGCATTCAATGTTGGAGTGCTCTACCCCTGTATTCCTTCTTTCGTTATCAGGTGCTAGACGGCGTATTACCCAACCTGCCATGGGTTGGTAAGTCACATACAATCCAAAAAGCTGCTGCACACTGATAAAGGGAATCAATTCTTTAGTTGTGCAATATTATTGGCTCATGCAAAGTAGACAAGGCAACGTTTCGGACCTCGCAGGGCCCTTTATCAAGCCTATGTGCTATATGCATATCTTGATAAAGGGCCCTGCGAGGTCCGAAACGTTGCCTTGTCTACTTTGCATGAGCCAGTAAAATTGCACAACTAAAGAATCGATTCACTTTATCAGTGTGCAGCAGCTTTTTGGATTGGATTAAATCTGGCGTTCAGACGGCATAAAATAAAACACACACCTTGATAAATTCACTATTTATTTTATTCAGCTTTTTACACTGTATTTTCAGCTTTAATCATTTTACACAGCATGATAAATAGGCACCCTCATCTTTTGCTTTTGGGATCCTCCACCATGTGTTTTGTTATAAATGCCAATGTCCTGGCATTTAGGGATGCACCGAATCCATGATTTGGGATTCGGCCGAATCCTTCATGAAAGATTTGGTTGAATACCGAACCGAATCGGAGTCCTAATTTGCATATGCAGATTATGGAAGGGAAAAAGTGGGAAAAACATTTTTTGCTTCTTTGGTTTGTGACTTCCCTTCCCAAGCCTAATTTGCATATGTAAATGAGGATTTAGTTCGGCCAGGCCATCAGAATCCTGCTGAAAAAGATCAAATCCTGAACCGAATCCTAGATTCGGTGCATCTCTATCTGAAACCACTTATGTACTTGTGTGTCTTTATAGCTCAAGACTTTTACCTATTTTTTATTGCATATGTTTTGTTCTTTGTTGAATTCTCATTTAGAAACCACTGCCATCTAATTAAATGACTTTTTAAGAAACAGACTTCTGTGTGCATTTCTCAGAGCAAAAACAGAAATGCACTTTATTGTAAAACACAGAGAGTAAAATAGGGGACAGGGAAAAAGGGTCCTTAGTTACCAAAGGCTTAAAAAGTATTGTTATCCATTATTATCCTTCACACTTAATAGAAAATCTGTCTTAAATTGATGAGAGCAAAAGAAGCCTTGCATAAGGAATCGAAGAAAGCGCAGTAAATATTTTCTCTCTTTTTTTCATCTTCCCATTCTTGAATGCCACCTGCTGGACTGCAGTTACAATAACCACCATATGTATTTCTTCAGAGCCTTTATCTATTTCTCTCTATTATTTATACAGTTTGACTCATTCAGTAAAAATTGTACTTTCTCATAAAGCAACTAGAATTAAAGGGCACAGCTGGTAAGGTCATTTGCATTGATTTTTTTAATGATATTGAAGGCAAACTACTTTTTACTTTTTAATTTTGTTCTTTCACAAAATGAAACTGTTCTAATACTGATATATTTTAGACAGATATGCAGTTCTTCTGTTCTACTTTTTATTCCCTCTTATTTTATCAACATTATATTTCTAACTAGCTTGTAACAGAAGCATTTAGGGGCAAGCAGCAATGTTAAACATGCTATAATAGGCAGGAATTTAAATGATGGGATCAAGGAAACTGACACTATTACATTTTTATAGCTACGCAGGGACAGCAGTCTTGTAATTTGATTATGAAAAGGATTTGAATTATTTAGACCTACACTAGACAACACATACTATCCATAATTGTCAGTCATTTTGATTTCAATGTCTGTCTGATGTAATGGATTGTGAGTATCTTGTATAGTCATGAACCATCAGTCGCATCATTCACACAGCTCTGTAACTTTATCCCTTGTGACACCCAGAATAAATAAACCTGCAAACCTGCTTCTGAGCCTTTCTTAAAGAACAGATGACACCAACAAAGATGATCAGTGCAGATTTTGTTGTCTTCCTAAACCACTTAGAATGATCAAACAATTAAATTTTCAACACATCCTTTAATAATAGCTGCCTTGCAAGGCCTGTTACATCCAGGTTAGGTTTCCTGTGGTTTCATACTCATAAGCAAGGCAGGTACTTTCCTGTCAGCCTTCATGTTGAAAGTCATTCATTTCCATCTTATGTGATCAAGTAAATTTATTAACAGCAGTGAGGTCAGCGTGATTTTCAATAAATGGTGACTTGCTGATTTATATCAAAAGATCCATATAGCAGTAAACAATACCATTTACATTTAATTAGTTTTATTGAACCAAAGAACATTTTATCGGTAATGAACCACATGTTATGATTAAGGATGTATTTTAATGATCTCTAAGTTAGATGAACAAATGTTGCCCTTGACCTAATGAAGTAGATTTCCCTGTATTATTGATAAACTACCGGTCATTTCTGTATTATTATACTGATGTGTAAAGAAAAACATTCCCATTATCATGTTATCCCTTAGTCATTTGTGACTAATGTAGGGGGATGAAATACATCTTCTTGAGATTAATGTAACACTGCTTTTGTCTCTATGAACGCCTTATGAGCTGTGAGTCCAGTCAGTATACTGTTTATACAATATGCACCTCTTCATACATGGCTACACGGTCATAGACCTCAGACCAATATATTTTGTTCTGAAAGTAAGTATTCTGCATTTTATACCCAGGTATCTTATGACTGCAGGCAAAGGCGTTTATCATATGTTTCAGCTTTCATGGAAGGCTATACTAAGGCATGCCGTGGGTCGGGCTGCACATCACTACCACAATGCTAATAAAACTCCTCTCCTTCTGCATCTAAGAAGGTGTTTCCTGCCATATGAACTAGAACTAGTTTAGAAAAAAAAAACACTATATATATATATATATATATATATATATATATATATATATATATATATATATATATATATATGGTATAAAGTGATGGCACTCAGAGGATTTTGTAAGCAAACAAATGAAGATAAAAAAGAAAAAGTTTATTGATCCAATGTTTTGGTCCCACACAAGGACCTTTTTCAAGGTTTTCCTTGAATTGCCATAGCCATTCCTGTCAGCAGTAGCTGACTTATTTGAACACCATTGTATGAACTTATCTGGTTAAGTTCTCACCAGGCCATTGTGCTTAACAGATTCTCCACCCAGTTCTCACAGATGATCACCTCACCATTTTTAGTTGTTGCCTTAGAAGATTGCAAGAGTACATTGACATTAAATTTTAACAAATGGGTTCTACTATAAATGAGATACGTGAAATGCTTACCAGTATGTGTCTGAAAAAAACATGCATAATGTCCTCCAATCTTGCAATGATTAACATTTAAGATGTGTTGTCCCTGTGAAGTTGTCACAAGTTGGTGCAATTGCTCTTGATTGTCTAAATTGCTTGTTGGGATTGTACACACACAGCAATGTCTCTGAGTCTGCTCAAATCCTCCAGTAAAAGTGGATGTCGGTGCACGTACTGTCAGTGGTCCATCCTCCACCAATAATCAATCCAGAAGGAAATTCTTCATACAGCACCGCATGGATAAAAATGCCTTTATTGAAAAATTACATGGCAAAACAACCTGGTCCGCAACGTTTCAGGCCCTCTATGGCCTTTTTTCAAGCTCGAAAAGCTTTTTTTATACATGTGATGCTGTACGAAAAACTTCCTTCTGGTATACACACAAAGCAGATCATACAGTTCTGAGAAAAACTGATCAAACTTTTTGCAAAACTGGTGTATGTGACAAGCATTTATTTATTGCAAGTGTGTTATACTCTTATAGGGGCTGTATTCATTAGCTTGTGGGGAACATACTTTTTGCATATTGTTTTAATTATGAAATATGTATGACCATTTTGAAATTGAAAGTAAAGTAAAATTTTACATCCAGGTTCACGGTCCACTGAGAACCTTAAAGTATAATGAATGAGGTACTCCTTTTCTAGAAGCCTATCAGGCTGTAGTTGGATGAAGGGAGGGTTTGTTTGAGAAGGGCTTCTCAATATAGAATAGTGGCATTGAATACAATGTACACGCTGTGTAATGCAAACATATCCAATTTGCATGGGCTTAACATCCGTAATGAAATCCTACATTATTTGAGGGACTGAGGAGGATGTTGATGGTGAAAAACATTGTTGATTTTATAATAGTTGACTGTGTTTTAGCACTTGGCATTGAGAAAGAGATACATGAAAGGCAATCTGTAAGTAGGGATATAATACTAAAACAGAAAAGCTGAGATTTGTTATCATAGTCCAGATAGTGGTTAGGCACCGTTTTTACATAAACCCATCAAAATGATTTATATGTGGGTAAAAATAACTGACTGTGAAATGGAATGTAAGGAAGAGCATAGTTTCAACCTAAAGCAAGTCATTTCTTCAACATTTCAAAATGACAAAGTGCTTTTTAACCACCATGGACCCACAAATATAAAAAGTTTACTTTTTTGAAACATTCAATGGAACCTATTCTTCTTCTGTCATTTTTTTAGTTTTCTCTATGGTATACTTCTGTAACTACCTATTAGAGAAGTTTGCATTGTTGGATTTGTTTGTAGGAACAGTTGCAAACACTTTACTAGTGCAAATTGCAACTTACTTCCTTCATCACGCCAGGTCCGGACTGAGAATTAAAATAGGCCCTGGCATTTCAGGTACACAGAGGCCCAATCAGTCCACACAGAGGCCCCAACAGCCCAATAAATACTGACTTTCTATGGGAACTTATAGCAGCCCCTCTGGCATTTGCCAGAACCCACAGATTGCCAGTCCAGGCCTGCACCACGCCCATGGCTCCCTTAATATAAGGTCTCTTTAGAATGGCTCTTTGAAAAATACCTACCCAAATGTACTTCTTCATTGGCACTGGGTATTCCTATTATTAAAGGTATAGTTTCACTAACCAGTTAGATTTTACTGTCTTTCTGGAGGCAAGAACTGCTCTAATCTTTTTTTGTTTAAAATAATTTAATGAATTGTTCCTGATCTGGTTGCTTCATATATATCAATATTTAAAGATTCAGCTGTACAGCCTGTTAAAGTTCCATGTTACCAATTATCAAAATGAGTTTATCTTTCTTCTTTTCTTGCTAATCTTCTTTACATCAAGGCAGTGTTTATATGAAATCTATTTAAGTGCAATCTATTTAAAACACTAGTGCCTGGGCAACTGATTATATTGTATGTGTGTGGTATTGTGTTCATCACTATCCCTTTTCCAAGAGTCCTGTTTTGCTGCTCACAATAAAGCTCATAATAGTCTGGACTATCTAAATTGTAAGTGATAACAGATCAGGGAAAAAGTGAATGATGAAGATATAGGACACCAACACGTGTATTAGTTTCATATGAATTATTTCTTGCAGGCTTGATGAAAACTAAATAGAGAGGACAAGAATCTGATGAATGGGCTGTGTGTGAAAGATTACAACAAATGGTGAACAGTTTAAGATGTGTACAGATACCGCTAGGGCCAAGCATGCTCTATACAATTCTTTATAAGGCACTATACATAATTTAAGCATGTGTAGATTTGTCATCTGTGCAGTTGACACTGTTAATTAAACTTATTATAATGTTGCTTGAAGGCAATATAAAATTTTACTCTATTTTGAAAAGTAAATGTAAAACACAGTATCAATCCTAAGGATTTCAATATAGTAGTAAAAAAATGTTCATACAAGGTATTCAACCTGCTGTATGTTTGTGTTTAAATAACAATTAGATATATAGAACATCAGTAAAATGAACAGGTAAGTATGTGTTCGTAAAACAGTACTCCCTGTTCATCTAACAGCATATCACTACTAGCATTTATTCCTGTTAATTTTCAACAAATTTATATCTACAAAAATGTAAAATTATTGAATGTTCCTTATAAAATCCTAACCATCAACCCTCCTTACATCAACATGAGCTCAGATTCTAATTGGTACAGAATCCATTCATTAACCTTGTGTTAAGTGACATTTAGGTGTCATGTAATTTTAGTAATGACAACATTTAGGCTTGGCAGATACACCATAGCACAGATAGACATACCGATTAATATTTGGATTAACATATATATTGGTACTAATGTGGAAGAATGATTTGTGCTCTCTTTAGCAGGAACAGAACAATATAGAGAGGATAGGGAATTCACTTCTTCCCTTGCCCCCTCTCTAGAAAACATATATGTTTGCCATGCTGCCACCACTGATGGAGCCCCAGGCAGAAGCCTAAAGAATCTTCTTCAGAAATCTTGCTCTGATCACCACGAAAAAAACTCTGTTATCACCGTGTATATTTAAATCGACGTAATGTAACTGTAATGAAGGTTTAGAAAAAAAGTTGCATATAATATGTTTTTCACATATATCATGCAAAAACTCAGGCAGAAATTAAAATCTCGGTGGCAGCTCAGTGATGAGTCAATATTTTACGAAGACATCATGACCTTTCCCCGTAAATTAGATTTTGTATTGAAACAAGACATGATACTTCTATTACTACAGTTTTCTAAACCTTCCCTTAGGAATAGATCTTTTGGCAGGATCAAATATTAAACTTCTACATAAAACATGGTATAGTAATAGGCTTGCCGAATCTCTGTATGTGTCATTTTGTACAGAAAAAAAAAGATTTTGTTTCATGAGCAAAGAAAGAAAATCAATGGTATCATATTTAAAAATGAACAAGCTGTTTTTGGTCATGCCTTCTATGACATACTCTTATTTTGTGATAAAGCTGCATTGTTTATTAATTGGAGCTATTCTCTGTTGCAGGATCTCTTTTCAATCAATGCTTATGTTTATGCTCAAAAGCCACAACTTGATATTCACAGTTTTGAAGGTAACTTTACACGGGTAAGTAAATGCTTTTTCTAATTTTTCATATCCACACAATATGCCCCTGAGACAATATTGCATTGACTGCTAAACACAGTGGGGAACAATGTAGAGCAATGTGTTTCACCTAATGGCAGCTCATGAACTATGTTCTAATAATGTATTTTTAATCAAGTCACACTATGTAAATATTTACAGCCTAATAATATTTTAGCTTCCAGGATTGCTTTAAGTATTCACACACAAGCTGTATTTCTTTTCTGGATTACCAAATTGTAGAAGAATTATTTTTAATCCAATTTTTTAATGGGCTAACAATATGCTCCTTAGAATTTTTCTTGTAATAAATGTAAACATAGAGAAAAAACTTAATTTTAGTGTTATGCTATTTTTGCCAAAAGGACTAGTTTTCGTTCAATCAAATTTTTCAACTTTTTTTTAAAAAACCTCTAATTTTCTAGATTTGTTATACCCTAACTTTGGAAATAGCTTGAATCTGAAAATATCCCACCTAAAACCTGTTTAGTCATGTAGGAGTCAATGTTAGAGGCCTCTTGAACTATTTGAACAGTCTGCTTGATGGTCGAGTTTTTTTTCAGAGGGTTTTGCCTGAAAACTCAAATGATTTCATTGATTTGAGGGTTTTCTTGCCTAAAACTCTGTGTACATTTGAGGTAAAAAAAAAAAAACCTCTAACGCTCTACCTTTGATAAATAACACCCTAAATGTATTTTAAGGGGGTTATTTACTAAAATCTGAATTTATCTCATAAGTAATATAAAAAAAGCTTGACCAAACTCCCATGCCTGTTTTTTTCCTTATTTATTAATAAAATACCTTGAATAAATCGGGGAAAAAATCCAATAAAATTGGGCAAAAACTATTTTTTCTGACTTTTTTTCCTGAATCAATCGATTTTTTCGTTTTTTTGCCAGAAAACCCTGAATTTATTGGATTAGCGAGCTAAACCCAGTGCAAACCACAATATCTTAAAATTGGGATAGGGACATCTCCCACTGACTTATACATGACCTAGACATTTCTGAGATGGCAGATTGCAGCATCAGGGTATAATACATATTGAAAAATTTGAGTGCTTTTTTTTACCAAATATTTGAGTTTTTGCCTCATAAAGCCTAACCATATAAATTTGAGTAAGTAAATAAGTGTTTTTATGAGCCAACATGCAAATCGTTGCAACAGCTAAGTTCTCTAATCAATTTTTCAGCAAAGGCTTAGCAACCTTACTTTTAATATACTTATTAAAATAGGGTCATTGTTAGGCCAGGATTTGTGGATAGGACACAAAGGCCTGGGCCTAGGGCAGTAGAAATTAAGGGGTGGCTTGCCACCCAGCCCCTTCTACAGTTTTTACTAACATTGTAGAATTGGGCACGTGAGAAAATGTCCCAAAACCGGACAGGTGCAGGTGTAGCAGAAGCCAGCGAGATGAGCGGGAGTGTGGGGACAGAGGGACTTTCCAAGGAGGACTTGACCTTAGGGCTCCTGGCTGGCAAATCGGGTTCTGGTTATTGTGCACCTATCTGGTCCAGCAAACAAAAAAACTTAGTAGTATACGAGTGAAAGAAAAACCCAGAGCAATATGTTTTACATTGTTATGAATATATAATAACTGGTACTTATTGTTGACATGTCTGATCAGTGTAAACATTAGTTACATGTGTTACTGCATAAAACAGCTCATATGAAAAACCCTGCTTCATGTAAATAAACCATTTAATATAAATAATATCATAATATACTTTTTTAGTAGTATGTGCCATTGGAAAATCCTCAATAGAAAATTGCCATTTTAAAAAATAAGGACTGCTCCCTGGGATCCTAAGGTTCATGGTGCAGTAAATTAACAGATTAAGGGGCATGTTTACTAACATTGGAGATAAATATCTGGAGAGATTTCTGGAGATGTTGCCCATAGCAACCAATCAGCAATTGGATTTAAACAGCCACAGCCAAGTTAGAAAACAAAAGCAAAGATCTGATTGGTTGCTATGGGCAACATCTCCAGAAATCTCTCCAGATATTTATCTCCAATGTTGGTAAACATGCGCAGAGTTCTGTCTTTTGCTTCTGCACTTCTTCCTGTTACAGTTAGAGCTGCAATATTTCTGGTCAGGGGATCTTTGAGGCAGCACAGAGTCTATCATTAAATGTTGGGTTAAGACGACATGTAAAAGGGCAATGTTTACTTGAATATATATACCATTTTTGTAAGATTTTTTAATATGCAACTAAATATGATGTAAACTATCTGTTGCTTAAATATTCATTTTGGGGTAAAGCTTTCCTTTAAAAGTAATAGCAATGTTCATAAATTCAGAGTTGCTCTAGTATTTTTACTTTATATAAATACAAATGTATGTAATTTGTTTTTTTTTTTTAATGACAAACACGCATGCCAATGACCATTTGGGTACAGTTTGTAAAATTTGTATCATACTGTTACAACACTGAAAGATTGGTTTTCTGTGTATGGACTTGGATTGATGAAGCCACGTGACTATTGGGGGCACATTTACTTAGGGTCGAACATCGAGGGTTAATTAACACGATTTTCCTTCTACCAGAAATTTGTTAGAAAGCCTATGGGGACCTTCCCCATAGCTAACATTGATGCTCGGTAGGTTTTACTTGGCGTAGTAGGGGGTCAAAGTTTTTTTTAAAGAGACAGTACTTCGATCATCGAATGGTCGAATAATCAAACGATTTTTAGTTCAATTACTTTGATTCAAAGGTCGAAGTAGCCAATTCGATGGTCGAAGTAGCCAAAAAAAAACTTTCGAAATTCAAAGTATTTTTTCTTCTATTCCTTCATTCGAGCTAAGTAAATGTGCCCCTTGATGTTGTATAGCCTTAAAGCAGCTTGAGATTGCCCCTTAAGTGGAATTTGTTCTCTCTTACCACATTTTTAATATCACCCTCTTTTTCTAAGCTCAAGTATTAGTTGATCGAGTTGGTTAAACTTGTCACATACAGAAAGTGTAACATGTGCAATTGACAAAATTGTTTCAGGCTACTAGAGTAAGCAATTTTTTCTGAACATGTAGCACATGTGGGGTACTTTGGGCAATGTTAGCCCAGTTACGATAACTGAACACAATTTGCTTGTAACTTCTAATGCAGAGGGCTTGCATCATCATAAAACAGCTATAGAATGACTTTGTTTAGATTTAAAAATGCAGTAGTTTAGTCAGCTGCATTTCATCTGTATTACTGAAAGTAAACAAATTGTATTATATTGACCACAAATGATGGAGTTTCGCAGATTACGTTTAGCCTACCAGTATTGTATTTTGTCTGTAGATTTCTGTTATGAAATTAGATCTTTTTCTGTACAATGTTTGATTTATTTGGAAATCTGTCATTCGGCTGTTTGGGAGTTAAACGTCATGGCTGAATTCTAAAGATGTAAGAAAATTAAATTGATCTGTGGTCAAATGGGATTTGACACAAGTAAAATGGTATCATATATTGATGTTGGACCAATCCACTTATCTCTGAAAGATAATCTCAGAATTCGCTAGAAGTGCACTCTTTCCTGTTCCTCATGTTACTGGATATTCTTGCAGTGCATTTAGAAACTCAAGAATTTGACTTAAAATGTGTCTTAAAGAGGAGCTATTATGTGTGAAGAAGTACTGTGCCTATCCTTAATACTGTATTGTATTGCACCAAAAATATATGTATACATACAAATTGTCTATGTTTTGTAGGAGATTTCACCAAATACTGCATTTCCAACAAGACATATATAGGTTATTTATCAAAGGTCGAGTTTGTGAGGTTTGGGAGGTTTTTTTCTACCTTGAATAAACTCACAACTCGAATGTTTGCTTATTTATGCAAAAATCCGAATGTAAAAAACTTGATTGAATGCAATCAAGTAAAAAATCTCAAATACCTTGAATTTGTCGAGTTTATAGGCTTTATCGAGTTTTCGAGCACAAACCAGCGTAAAACACCTGAAAATCATGAAGGCAAAAAACTAATTCAAATGGTTAAAGGGACTTCTGCTAATGACTTTTACATGACCTCGACAGGTTTTAGCATTTAGTACTATTTTTGGATTTCGGGCCATAATAAATCAAGTTTTTTTTTTTGCAGCTGAACCACAGAGCTGTGCAGTGGGGTTGTTGGCCTCCATCTTTGACCGCATCATTTTCATTCACAGGCTTGTTGATTTGCAACCAGGAGCATGCCTGTTTCAAAATTGAGGGGACTAGTAACTGAAAGCAGTGAAAAAATAGTGCTTTCTGATTCATTTTATTAGATTTGATTCTTACAAACCATGATGGTCTCCTTTGTTTTTAGCATTCCATTTATTTCTATGTATTCTTACATATGCAGACATTAAATGTCAAAAGTCTCTGAGAAAAGCCAACAATATATCTGCTTTTTCAACTAAAGCAATAAACTGAAATGCGGGTATCCATGCTGTTTGCCATATACAGAGTTAATTTTCTAGACTTATCTTAGAGCAAATGTGCTTCAATTTAAATTGTTGTTTACTTTCACCTCAAATATTATGTCTTTAATGCAGTTTTCAATCTTCGTTACTTCGCTAAGATACTAACATTGCACATTTAAATTACAGTGTGAATAATTTTGATGTTCAGAAACACTTGACAGCATTTTTTTTATTTTTCCACTGATAGGAGGATACTGATCCCTCTATACATGAAAGTCTTAGTATTGACAATACTCTGTGGGCCAGCACTGTGGTTGCATCAGGTAAGAACAGTTTAATTAAAGCTACTGAAGCAGTTTATTGCTAATAGGATAGCCAGATACCTCAGTAAGCAGCTCTTGAACCGTCTCTCTGTTTGATTAGGATAGCAGCTGCCATATTAGCTTGGTGTGACATCATTTTCTGCCTGAGTCTCTCCCTGCTCGCTCATAGCTCCGGGCTCAGATTACAGCAGGCAGGGGTTGAGGGATAAGGTAGGGGGAGAAGAACAAACTGAGCATGCTCAAGCCATAGCCCTGGAGTTTTAACTGAAAGAAGTAAGTCAGATAAAGAACCCCATGCGTACACAATAGAAGGAAAGAAATGCAGTGTTTCTTTTGATGAAGGACTCAGCGCAGCTTTACTTTGAGGGTTTCCTGGTATATTTATATAGACCTTTCTGCTAAAGCTTGCTTTCTTTCTCCTTTAAATTATACTCTTGATAATCCTGGAAATAAATACATTGGCAAAGAAGTAAAATATAGTTTGAGGCTAACATGCTAATCCTGCATGAGAGGTTGCCAAGTATCACCTGAAAATGCTGTTATGAATCATGGGGTAATCATAAAAAATCAAATCTCTACATTAAAGTGATTAAGATAAATGTATTACCATACGTATAATATCAAAACAAGCATATTACAATATGTAACATTAACCTAAATGGAAAGAAGGGTGAAATGTAGAGGTGTTTTTAATCTGCCTATAACTTATATAATACATATAGACGTTTGGTTTGGCACCCGACCCTAACCCGCCCTGCACCGATCCGCGCCTGCCCGCACCCGCTTCCAGCGGTCCTTTTATAGACCCGCGCCGACCCGCCCCGCCAATGACGTCACAAAAAGGGCAGGGCAAGCTGACGCGAGAGTATAAAACAGGAACCCTGAAGTCGGATGCCGGCATTTGAAGGTGGCCACCCGCATGGAGCACTGCGAGGTCGACCAGAACCCACCCGACCCGCGGGTCCCACGGGTATCGGGTCGGCCCGCACATCACTAATATATATATATAGCTTACCGTTTGCAAGCGATGCACCCAATTCTTAGTAGTGGATAAGTGCTTGCAAATAACTATGGATGGACTGAATGCTGGATTTTATTTGGTATTCAAATCCTAGCAGTTGTTTTAAAATATTTATTTTGCTGAGCTCTTTATATTTGGGCAAACTTTTAATGTAATTTTACCCTCAAAGGCCCCAAATTACTAATTATTAAGACATCTCCCATAGAGGCAATTTTAATCAAATCTATTTTTAACAATTTCCTTTTTGTTTGTATAACAGTACCATTACTTGATGGTAATTAAGTCACTGGAATTCATATTGGTAGAAAAACAATCTGGGTTTATTAAATGTTGACATGTTTTTTTGCTGACTTAAAGGAACAGTAACACCAAAAATGAAAATGTATTAAAGTAATGAAAATATAATGTACAGATTGCACTGCACTGGTAAAAGCTGTGTGTTTGCTTCAGTAACTTCAGTATAGTTTATATAAAAAAGCGGCTGTGTAGCCAAGGGGGCAGCCATTCAAAGCTGAAATAGGTGAAAAGGCACAGGATACACAGCAGATAACAGATAAGCTCTGTAGTATACAATGGGATTCTTCAGAATTTATGTGTTATCTACTGAGTTTGGTGTGCTTGAATTAGGGATGCACCGAATCCAGGATTTGGTTCAGGGATTCGGACAGGATTCTACCTTTTTCAGCAGGATTCGGATTACGGTAGTCCGAATCCTTCTTCCTGGCTGAACCGAATCCTAATTTGCATGGGGCAGGGACGGAAATCGCTTGACTTTTTGTCACAAAACAAGGAAGTAAAAATGTTTTCCCCTTCCCACCCCTAATTTGCATATGCAAATTAGGGTTTGGTTCAACCTAATCTTTTGTGAAGGATTCGGGGGTTCGGCCGAATCCAAAATAGTGGATTCGGTGCATCCCTAGCTTGAATGGCTAGACAGCAGCTTCTTTTTTTAAACAATACAGTACATTATATTGTCATTCCTTTAAAACATTTTAATTTTTTGGTGTTACTTTAAAGGGATACTGTCATGGAAAAACATGTTTTTTTCAAAACGCATCAGTTAATAGTGCTGCTCCAGCAGAATTCTGCACTTAAATCCATTTTTTTTGTTATATTCAATTTTGAAATCTGACATGGGGCTAGCCATATTGTCAGTTTCCCAGCTGCCCCCAGTCATGTGACTTGTGCTCTGATAAACTTCAATCACTCTTTACTGCTGTACTGCTGTATTAGAATTCACAAGTTTAGTGAGTAATTGCACTTATTATAACTGATCACGTCACTTAAAAATATAATTTACAGGATAGACATGGCTCTTGTGTGTTATATGTACAAAAAATAAATTACTCTCCTTCAGTTGTATCTTCATATACAGGCTACAGAAAAAAACACAGAATCTTCCACTATTTTTACAAAGTATTGCCAGTAGAGATCCATTTCTCTTCACTAGACCTTGTGCTGAAAGACATGAGCGAAAAATGCCAAACGCTAGCGAATTAACGCTAGCGTTCGGTGCTTCGGCGCTTAGTGAATTTGCGCCATGGGATCAGACAGTCAGAATACACACTGGGTGATTTTGGTGCAAAAAATTGAAAATTTCACAAAAAGCAGAGTGGGACTTTGCCCTTACAGCATTAAGCGCCTGACAACAAAAGGATACTTTTATTTACATGTAAAGCGGTTTTGTGGATTGGCCACAAATGGGAAAATGCTAATTGGTTTTTGGTTCGTTATTAAATGGAATTGCACTAAATTACCTTCAAACATTTTTAATTTGTCCCAGTAAAAAATAAATCCCAGTAAAATTGTCTTGTTTAAATCAGCCAGTTAACTTTTAAACAATAACCACATGTGTATGGTTTTAATTTTTTTTTAAAATATGTTTAAAAACGTCATTTTCTTACATTTACATTTTTGGCTTATCAAGAGCACTTTAAAACTGCAGTGACTAGTATCAGTACTAATGGACACTTATGCCTGGATTCATTGCACCTTATCTTCTGTGCATTGAATCCCTTATGCCCTTACATTAAATTGCTGTTACTGATCCTTCACACTATTGATTTGTGGTATTTCGCCTCTAAAATTGTCAGAACAGCAGCAATCAGAGCTGAAGGTTTTTTAGGTATTCCCCACATGATTCCCCTAGCAATTCTTCATGGCCTGACCTTGACCCTCAATATCCTGACAAAGTGACAGTGGCACATCTCAGGGTAAATATCTTTATATTTGTTTTTTTACCCTTTAATATTGTAGGCCTTAGTCATTTTTCCCAACTGAAGTTTCAGTATTTTTTTTTTTGTATTCATGCATTACATAAAAGTTAATCAGATGATTTAGCATACTATATTGATCTGTTTGTGTTAAATGTACTTTCTTAAGGAGAATATTGTAATATATGCAACACTTTCATGCCCTTTGTACATTGTTGATTTCATTGTAATTCATTTTTGTGTTTATAATATTTATTCTAACTAACTTGTGTGAAAATAAAACTTGTAATTTGAAGGCAACAGGTTAGGTTATTGGGTTTCACAAGAAAGACTTTAAAGAAGAAGGAAATGCTCTTTGGTGTTTTTGATTTATCTCAATTCTCAATTTTATTTGAAAAAAAGCAAAAATCTTTGTTTTTGATGATTAAACTCAGCCTATTATGGGGGATTAATGTATCTTAATGAACAGACAATCAATCAATATGTTTCTTCTTACTTTTTTATTATTACCAGTTTATTAATAAATTGCCCTTTGATAACAATCACATTTTAGGTGCAAATGTGAGGTATTCAGCCTTGATGATTTTCCTTATGTAAACAAGCTGCAGTCGTTCTCCTTCACAGGGGTATAGCTGGCAGCCCAGCTGTTATCAGGTTACACTTAACTCATGTTCTATTATCTGCTGAATGACATCAGTGTGGTTTAAAGGAGAGGTGTAATGTTGGCTGCAGTACGATACAGAGCTTGGCAAAGTCAAAAATGTGTTATATTGGGCCCTAAGAAGAAAAACATTCTTACTATACAGTACATATACATACATATTTTGTAATTAATACTGTATGCAAGGACTCCTTTAAAACTCTTGTATAACTGTTGTAAACCTATGTAAATACAGTATATGTTAGTATAAGCTATGTGTCAGCTGTATCATCATGTACTTATATATGTTAATATCCAAAAGGGTTTCCCTCCCCTTATTTAAAGGGAGAATTAAGTAAGAAATTTCTATGTGGTAATGTCATTTTATGGTTTGCAGTTCTGTTGTTTAAATGAATTTGTACCAGAAAGAAAGGAACTGCAAAGAAGAGCTAACGAGGTCGACCTCGTTAGCTCTTCTTTGCAGTTCCTTTCTTTCTGGTACAAATGCATGTTAAATTTTTAAGAGCTGTCTGCACATCTAAGATTAAAGGACTTCTAAACCAAGAACCCCAATCTGTTGCTTAAATGTTTAAAGGAGAAGGAAAGCTAGCAAAGCAGTTTATTGCTGTAAGGGCCCGAAGGCGCAGTTGGAGTGCGGACCAAGGAGGAGGCAGGTAACAAACCAAAGTTCGTGGTAACAGAAGGATGAGACAAGAGAATAGTCGAAGTCCAGGCAAAAGTTCAATCCAGGCAGCGAAGGGTCAATCTGAAATAACAGGCAAGGTTGGTACACAGGAATCAATCAATAAAAAACACACCCAGGAATACACGAAGTAAGACCTATACTTGGGCAATGTCTGTAGTGTCCAGAAGGCTTTATATAGGCCAGGTTTGGCGCCAAAGTTTGGGTGCAATGGCGTGCTGACGCTGGCGTCCTGACGCTGGCGTTCTGACGCCAGCGCCCGTTCCGACGCCGGCGACCAATCGGCAGGCGGGAAGACGCAGGCGTCATAGTGCTGCGACGAGCAGGATCCACATGGTGGGGCCAGGAGTCGCCATCTTGGACGCCGTCGCCATATTTTCTTGGTGTGACATCACTTCCTGCCTGAGTTCCCTGCTCACTCATAGCTCTGGGCTCAGATTACAGCAGGGCCCAGAGCTCTGGAGGTTTAAGATGAAAACAGGAAGTCTGATACAGAAGCCCGTGTGTGTACACTAAAGAAGGAAAGAAATGTGGTGGACTCAGATCAGCATTATTTTGAGGGTTTACTGGTGTAATTATATAGACCTTTCTGATAAAACTTACTTAATTTTAGCCTTTCCTTCTCCTTTAAAGACAGGCATAGGCATTGCAGTCATTCACTTTAGCTGTGCTTTGGAATATAAGGGGTGTGTGTGTTTGGCTCCAACAGCCCCTTTGGCATTTGCCGAAAACCCGCAGATTGCCAGTCTGTGCGTGTACCATGTTTGGTAAAAGTTTTGATTTCATCTGTCTCACAATGCCCTTGATTTCAAGGGCTACATTGTATACCAAAGTCATTCGCCATGCAATCTTTGCACTTAACATATGGGCATCTATTCTAGGGTGATTTACACACACTAATTTAATAGTGATAATAAGTTGCTTGTTGGATTTGCTTTTTTCCTTTGCATCTCTGACAGCTGTGCATAGAATGATTAATTATTGTTAATTCTTTTTCTTGTCCTGATGACTCTGGGAATGTTTAGAATATATTTAAGTTTATAAGTGGCCCTTGTCTGCCATCATGTTCATCTAATATTAATAGCACATTCATCTCCAGAATGAAGTCGGCATAATGCATTGGGAAAATAAGATGGGTATATTGATCAGTTGCTTCATTGTACATAAACGATGAGAGAGACGCTTATCAGTAGAAGAAGATCACAGGAGCAGTAAACCTATTATTAAACTATACTAACAATATTTTATGTCTTTCACATTTATCTGAATAGTCACAATTCAAATGTAGTTAATGCCAGTGCTAAGAAAGAATGTCCGTGACTGTCGATATACTAATGCCGCACTGAACTTTCAGGCTAAAGTTTACTATTAATCCCAGTACAGGTATGGGATCTGTTATCCAGGAACCCATTATACAGAAAGCTCCAATTTACAGAATGGCCATCTCCCATAGAATCCATTTTATCCAAATAATCCAAATTTTTAAAAATGATTTCCTTATTCTCTGTAATAATAAAACAGTACCTCGTGGTTAATCCAAACTAAGATATAACCAATCCTTATTGGAAGCAGAACCATGATGAAATGATTTTCTAGTAGACTTAAGGTATGAAGATCCAAATTATGGGAAGATCTGTTATCTGGAAAACCCCACGTCTCGAGCATTCTGGATAACATGTCCCATACTTGTATCATGAAACTAAATGCATGTGTTGCAGTGCTGACTTCAAAAAATAGTATTTCAGCATATTAATTGTAGCAAATGGCATTTAATAGCAATCATAACATTGTTTACTTTTTTAATAAAAAGACATACTTTCAAAAAACACAGAACAGTTTGTAATTTCATTTTTTTCATGGCAAAACATTGTTGATTTATGAAATGATCTTTGTAATGGTGACCTGGTTTCTTAGATCTGCACCTTGTCAGTTATTAAGTTGAATTCTAAAGTTTTTCTTTTTGTTTTAGGTACAGTCATTGGCGTGGTCATTTATACTGGAAAGGAGACCAGAAGTGTGATGAATACTTCAAATCCTAAAAACAAGGTCAGAATGCTTATATGATAAAGGGGCATACTTGGATGAAACAGGAGAAGGATTGTGTCACTTGTGTGGTTTTTACACCGTGTTACTGCCAAATTGTAATATGTGGGAGTAGAAATGCCTGTAAAAAAATACAAGTGTCTATTTAGTGGGTATATCAGCCAGTCACAAGTAACCATGAATTATTCTACTTTCCCACAAATCTTTGCACTAATTCGCATTTCCCACAAACCACCACAAAAATACACCAATCCAAGTGTCTTCATGTGCATTGTTACATGTAATAACACAACGTGCAATAACGACAACCCTTAACAATACATAATTGAGCACTCTATGTTTATATTGGCAGTGACTTGCAGAAAGACACCTACAGTACAAATAATACGATGACCTAAACAAATTTCATTAAATCGTGTTATTGCAGAAATTACAGAATAATGTTGCAGAATGAAATTCACCAACAACTGACAATTTTTAGACAAGTCAAAGGTTTTATACACTGGTAAGGAATTTACATGCTCAAATCCAATGAAAAGGAAGCCTTACCCAGTGATTGGCTGATACCTTCTTTTTAAAATTTCCAGGCAATTTGATACTTTGTTTTAAATATTGACCTCTAACTGCTTTTAGATTTAAACCAAGCCAGTGTTAAATTACTAGGTGATCTTTGCTTCTGTGTAATTTGAGTATGAATTTTCCTTCTGGTCTTGCACTTTAAACCAGTGTTGGACTTGGAGTTTAGAGGCAGTTGTCCAGAAGATAGAATATGATGAAAGCGTTTTAAGGGGATCAATCATTCAACAATTATTAACCTCTGTGAAATATTGTAATAGTTGGCTTGGAATGGAGAGGATTTGTTACTGGCCCATTTTTATAATGTTCTGGGTGCATAGGTCAAAATGGCAGACTGATTCATAATACCATTGATGCTAGTGTGCTTTTAGTTTGCCACCCCCTCCTAAGTGGGTTTGGGGTACTTAAGCATTATGGACAACAGTCTGTTTCTTCTTTTGTATGTGATATCAGTTCCCATTTTGATGTTTTTGTGTGAGATGATATTAGGGAAAATTACAGTATTTGTAAATGGAATAACAATTTTTAATACATTTTACAGTGTAATATTTATTAAATATTATATAGTATATTGACATTACGCATAGTGTTTTTCAACGCTACTGCTGGGAAATGTTTTTTTTCTTTAAAATAATGACTTTTACAGTAAGTAGGTTTACTGTATATATATATGATGTACAATGGTGTAACCTAAAGGCTGCACAATATTTTTCGTGCTGCTTGAGGAGTCGCTTGTTTTATACTTTGCAAAACTTAAATACCTGCACAGGAAAAAGTGTTTATTTATTAAATTAAATTATACTCTGTGGGGCCTATTTACTAACATTCAGATTTATATTATTTTAACAAATCAATTTTTTTCTCCAAAATTATGTGGGGTGGCTTCTCTAAATGTCTAAAAGCGTGAGATTTATAAAGTGTAAAAATTACAAAAAAATCACAAAAAAAACACAAAACTTCAGCAAGTAAAAGCATTTGATATGCTGTAAAAGTCAGTGGGAGCTGCGCTGATCCGAGTGTTCCATTTTTAATCCATTCGGACTGTTTGGGATTTTAATTTGCTAGAAATTGGCTGAAAAACTAGAGTTTTTAGACTGTTTTTTATTTTGATCATGCTTTTTCTATTTGGATCTGTTAATAACTTTCATGGCATCCATGGTTTTAGAGAAAATGAGTTTATTCGTTTTTTCAAAAACCCCTAAAACGACACAAATTCTAATTTATTCTCTAATAACATCACAAGTTACTACTTTATACTGTATAAAGTAGATGAGGCATAATAGCATAGTAGATTGTGATTAGTGTTCCTTTTTGGTTGATCATGACTTTAAAAGAAGTATTCCTTTTTATTAATAAGTGATCTTGTGAAATTGCAAAAATGAAGCTTAATATAAAGTTTTATCACTGCAGCACAACAGGTGGGTAGAATAAGGAAACCTGATAAGCAAAACTAGAAAATTGTGGTTTGAAGAAGAAAAGTTTTAGAAATCCTGATGCTGTAATGTAATTTATCCATTTTGAGAGTTTTCTTGAGGTTAATAGTCTGTACTGAAAAAGGTCATTGCTTAATCTATTGCTAAATAAGTTGTGGCTGACAAGATAACCTCAAAAAATACATCTTCTCCTTTATCAACTGCTCTGTCACCTGAAATTGTCTCATCTTTTAGTCAAAATAGACCCGTGAAGGCAGTGTCAAATGAGAATGAACTTTGTTTGCGTTTTGTTTTTTACATAATTATCAACAATTGTTCCTAGACTTTAGAACTATGCCAGTTGAAGGCACTTTATATTGCCTAGTTATTATAGACTTTGAAAACTATATCTAAGTTATAGTTTGTTTAAAAGTTTTTGCATTGTAAATCCAAGGGAGGATTCTGGTAGTTTGCATGACAGAATAGCCACTGCATCACACCATTTATTTGTAACCTTTTATTGGATTTTTAACTCCCCTTATAGAGCAAACAATATGGCAGGTACCATCCCCTTAATAAGTACAAATAGGCAAATAATGAACATTCTCTGCACTTTATGATACATGCAGTTATGTTCTGCTAAAACACTGTAGAAAAAATCAAGTAAACAGCATAGGGGCTTATTAGCCAAAATTGTTTAAATTTGCAACAGGACAAAATAGAATAATAAAAGAAAAACTCTGATATTTACTATGGTTTAATACACTGATATATATAAGCCCATGTTAGTAAGTGAACCTCACACATTAACACAAAGAAATCTACACTAATTGATGGGGTATATTTTGATCACACTCCACTAGACTTGTTTTCATTGCAGGATTTGAGTTTTGCTTTCTTTCTGTACACATAGCACCTTGTACCTCCTAATAACAAGCTTTTTCTATTTATATCTTGTAATACATATTAATTTTTGAGACAGCATATACTAAATATACTAAATTTAGCGCTGAAGGAGGAGTTGATATGACACTTTGTCATTTGAATAATGAATTATCTATTGAAGAGTTTTACAAAATGGCGAACAGTGTGGCTTAGTGATTTGCCTCAGGAAACCAAAGCCATCAATAACTCTCTGAAATTGGCAGCCACCGTTGACTGTTCTCAATTGTTATGTTAAATGTGTTGATAATCACTGCCAACGTAAAATGTCCATCACAATCGTCTATTTATCACTAAGGCTAGAGTACCCTCAGGGCCACATCAGTTGTTCAAGTCTGAAGTGTGCCTGATGAGAATACTAACCATGGCTTTTTTTATTTTAATTGTAAATCACCAACTGAAAAAAGTCAATTCCAAGTATCTATATATATATATATATATATATATATATATATATATATATATATATATAGACAACCATTATCAATATATTTGAGTCCTCTGCACTCAACCCATTATCAATATATTTAAGACAGAGACATTTTGTGCATACTGCTACTGAAAAATGCCTTACCCTTAAAATAAAACAGGGATTGTTTGTCCATATATTGCAATATATTTAAGCTGGCCAACTACGTCAAAGTCATCCCATATCTGGCCAGTCCTGTGCTCAATTTTCATCTGATTCATTAAGAATTCAATTGCTTAATTATACATTTTACAAAGGGACTAAGTTTTACCTGCAACTTACTAGCTGCTTTCAAAGTAAAACTCCCAAACTTGGCTGCCCTTTTATTAGCCACCAGTGGGATCACCTGACTATAGCTGGGAAGGGTGGGAGCTACAACATAGAGCTGGTCACTGCTCCTGTATAAACTATAACAAACAAGGGAAAGTTGTGCTCACCACTAATTTTTAAAACCATTAGGCGGGGGTGCAATGAGGCAGAGACCACAAAATACATATAGACAAATACAAGAGTCCTCTGCACTCAACCCATTATCAATATATTTAAGACAGCGACATTTGTGCATACTGCTACTAAAAAATGCCTTACCCTTTAAACAAAACAGGGATTGTTTGTCCATATATTGCAATATATTTAAGCTGGCCAACTACATCAGTCATTTATATAAAGATAAAGGTTTTTCCCCCCAAAACAAATCCTTTTGAGTTTACAAACAAAATTAGTTTTTCAGAGAAAGCCACTTCAAAGAAAAAGTTCTTTCCTGCAGCTTTACTTTTTCCTCATAGGGATCAGTGCCATGAAACTGAAAAAGTAAACATAAAACAGAATTTGCTGTTTACAGGATGTTGGTTCCATGCATCCTGCAATTTAAACGGAAAGTCATAGAATATCCCATCGTGAATCCAAGCATTTAAAGCTACAAGCTCTTCTTTTCCTCTGTAGATTGGTTATCTACCAGGTTTACATTGTTCCAGACAAGAACATACACTTCACAATGTGCTCCAACTCTTGCACACACAGGGAGACAGAGGAGCACTCGGGACTTGGCTCTAGGAGATCCATTACAAGTCTGTTGGCTCTAGGAGATCCATTACAAGTTTACTGCTTATCTGGGCTTTTAAAACAATAGTAGCTCACAGTTGTAAAACCCAGTTTACTAGTTCCTCTGACCAATAAGGTTTTCTGAGAGGAATACATTTTTTTTTATTGAAAGACAAAAAAACACATTGGTTTTATGCATGTACATGATTTAATTCAGATGGATATAAAAATATTAAGAGGTAAAACAAGGCAGCATTTTTCTATTGTTTGTTCTGCAGTTTTAATCATGCAACTTGGTATATTGTATAGAGCAATCTATTTTATCTGGGCTATTTCACCCATTCATGTGTCAAAGTTAAAAAACACATTTGAATTTATTATAATTCTAAGAATTCTTTCATGGCCCGAGGAAGCAGACACATAAGCCAAATAATTTCATTTTCTCCGCAGAATAATTTGCATTCTACATTGAGTATATTTAACATGATGGTCATTACTATGGATTTTTAGGGATTATGTATTTCTATATTTTTGATATGGGAAAGCAGTGCTTATACATGATCAGAGATAAATTACTTTTTAGAATAATGAAAAGAGAAATTCATACATATCAAATATTTTACATGGTGTTAAAAAGCTGTGATTATTCTGTGTAAGTAGATATTTAAGGGACAACATAAAATCTGCCTCACAAGGACCAAACATTGGAGTAGTATTCTGGATTTAGCTTATAAACAAAATAACAAAACAATAACAAAAAACACAAAAAAAAAAACACAAAATGTGTGCCTCCATCCTAACAATGTTCCATCTGGTCTGTGCTCGTGTGCACACACAAAAATTTTTTGTATCAATTCTGACCTGAGCACACGGTTTTTAAAAACTGCACACACAAGTAAAATGTGCGCACAAAATCATTTTTTTGTGCACAAAATGCAGTGAACATGTACTTGATGAGCTTAAGTTGTGTCTTTTATTTACACATGTTTCAAGCTTCTGCCCTTTATCAAGTGTTCATCACAATGCACATTAGCCATGTATTTATTGGTAATCTTCCAATACACAGGGATTGGCTAATGGGCAGCTGCTGAAGGGAAACTTTTAACAGCCTAGACCACCTTAGGGGCCTTTTTATCCACAAACGATTCATCCCTCAAGTCTTTTAAGTCTATTCAATAAATTGAAGGAGGTCGAACAAGGGGTATACTGCTCCATTAAGGAAGATGTAAAATCTGTGATGACCAGTGATCTATTTATCTAATATTATTACAAAGACCACATACAACACTTTAGTGTTCCCTGAACTTTTGGTCTTCTTATCCTCTGGGTCCCCAGTTCACCTAATTTTTTTCCTATCCCACCACAGGATTCTGTCTCTGGGAAACTGCTTAATAGACCTATGCATTTATGCTAACCAAATAGATCATTCATAATTGGGAGCTGTAGTTTCCTTAAGAAATTAGTTATTACATTTGCATGAATTCTATCAGCCATTTAGCTGTACACTAATGCAGTTTAACTTGTTTACTTCATTAACTAAACACAGAAATATTATAATAATTTAAGCCTTACAGCCTTAAGAAAGTTTGCCAAATAGACTTGTCCTATGGCAAGTAAGGCAACTAAAAGTAAACCAGACTATAGAAAGTATAAACTAATATTCCTTGGTCACATGCACCCTTGTTATCCAATTGTTAAAACATTTGCAATTTGAAACAAAATGGTTCTTATTTTCTTATTTATTATGCACTTTCAAAATTGCTGTATTATTTCTGATATATATATATATATATATTAAAAATTGTTAAGCGATCACAATCTGTCCATCCCATCAATGGACACATGATATTGTTTAAAGATGAAAATGTTTAAACTAGCCCGATCAATTTTCTGACCGATGTTGGAAGAAAGATAGCCAGATTTATACGATCGTTCAGTGCATACCAACATTATGATAGACAATTTTGTCGGCTCACACTGAAATTGCTTGTCAAGTAAAGAAAAATCATTATGTATATAGGCAGCTCTACTCTTAAAGGTGATCTAAAAATGTCTACTGAAAAGCCAGCTATCATTTTTCCCGAAGTCTTTATCATGCCTATGAATGCAGTAATAGCTGGCACCATTCTACATGACAAACCTGCCAAATTACTGTAAAAGTCAATAGGAGAGGTCCAGGAATCAGTTTGGTGATGTTTGTAGCCCTTCCGAAAACTCAAATCGAGTTTTTGTAATTCAAATGGAATTCGATTCGAGTTTTTGGGTCGATTTAATTAGTCTGAAATTAGAAAATTCTATTTTATTAATACATTTTGATTGGTTGAATTTTGAGTTTATGCAATCAGGCCGAGCATGAATTCTAGATTAGAAGGTTAGGAGCATATGAGTATGATGGAAAAAAATTATATTATTCATTATTTGTATTGAAATGGTTTATAATTTACAGTCATATGAAAAGGGTTGGGAACCCTGCACAATACTTAACTCCACTTTCAACAAAAAAGACGGGGTTATGTCTTTCATTTCCCAGGAACATCTGAGTACTGTGGTGCTTTCTGAAAAAAGATATTTAGTAAAGCAGTATTCAGTTGTATGAAATTAAATCAAA